>VZSR01000009.1:23777-49620 GCA_013398615.1 Brachypodius melanocephalos
CACCCCCTGGGTTCATCCCGCCTCCTGCTGGGAGAGGGTCTTGCCTTATAAGGAGATGCTTTCGGGTGAGCACTATGATTGGCTTTGTTCCCCCCTCCAGGGTCCTCCCCCATTTTCGGTTCACGTGCAGTCGCAGTATCCAGTGACTTTTCTCTGTTCCCGCCAAACATGTTTGCAATCCTGTCCTCCCCTGCAAATTCAGCGCCATTTTGTGGCACATAGGGTGGTGGTTCTTTACGACTCCATTCGGTGTCCGCTTTAATCTCGGCGTTTCTCACCTCCTCTGCTAATTTCTCCCAGACCGATGCCTGCTCCCCCCGCTCCTTAGGTAGAGTCGAACTAGAGGGCTGTGGAGAGGAGCTCTGCTCTGAGGAGCTCTGCTCTTGTGAGTTTTTACACTCGACAGGATTTTTATCTAAAGTTTGCAAGGTCGCCTCAACCCCCGCCTGAAGCGTAGCTAACAAACAATTTTGTGCAGCCTTCTGACCTTCTCACCCTTTAGAAGCCTTTTGCAGAGCCTGCAAAACTTTTTCCCATGCTTTAAGATTTTTCCCACTGTCCAAGGACATAGTGTCCTCCGCTAAAGCTTTGGTGCATTTATCCCAATTTTCTGAGTGGAATACATCCACCGGACGGGCAATGACACCTAGCTGCAACAGCTTAGTAACTACGGCAGTAAAATCTTTTGACCTACAATCAACCTCTAACTGTTTATGTAATTGCAATACGACCTGCATGAGAGTCTCCATCTTCTCTCTGGGTCCAGGGACGTCTCCCTCGCTGAGATCCGATCCCGCGGTCTCAGCCGTTGTTCATCCGACCAGGCGGTTCCTGTCTTCCAGGGGGTCTCTCCTTTCACAGACTCCTCCCGGGTTTCGGCACCATATGTTGCCTCTTCGTGAGGCTGGCGACCTGGTTCAGGAAACAACACGGCAGCCCAACACCTTGGCTACTCGGACCACTGCTCGCAGGACACCAATGTGGTGGACGGCAAAATGGCAGTTTATTGTTAAATGCAGGGGGTAATATAACCTAGGTCTACAATGTCACCTCCTTCTGCTTAGGTCATAAACTAATCATCATTGGCTAACTAAAGGGAGATTAAAAAACATTGGCTATTCTAACAAGTAGGTGTTAATGGGGGAGTTCTACCCTGTCCCGTAACAGCACGTAATCTTCCGAACGCCTTTTCCCTAGCCTTCCACATCTAACACTTTTAACCATACTCAAAACTTTTAACAAAGTCTTGCTGTAGAGCCAGTGGATTTGGACGAATATACAGCATAAATCCTTCCGCCAGAGGCAAAAGGAAGGGGGGCGTTCTTCTGACCCCACAGCGCTCCCTGCTCTTTCTGCAGTCAGGAACCACCAGAGCTCGACCACAACACCACAGCTTCAGGCCCACAAAGGAAAACAGCCGGGGTCCCTCATGACTCCAAACACATTCAACCGAACTTCTTAACAGTGTCTTCCCAAAACCCCAAGCATTTCGGCACAGATATCCCTCCGCAGGAGAGCGCGGTGGGGGGAACCCACACCGTCCTACACCTCTTTGTGGCTGTGAATTACTAGCTCTTAGTTAGAATACCACTTTACACACTGGCAATCTCAAGATTTTACAAAAAATCAAGTATGTTCTTCCACAGCCAAAACAAGCACTCACAATTTTAAGAGTGGAGTGGAGCTGGGAAAACAAAGTCCGAGACTACAAAATCCGAATCCCTCCGCTGGTCGCCAAGGCGATGCTGGACCTAGTTTCAAACTCACTCTCGCTTGTTTTTTCTTACACAAAATAAACAGTTTGTTTACTCACAGATATTTTTCTACTGAACAGCACACTGATTAAAATCACACTATCAGTTCATAGTCAAAACTCACACAGCTTTTTCCGTGACACACTCCAGTCACAGTATAAGTACTGCAGACCCTTCTGCTTTTTCAGACAAAGGTGTCCTTCTGCAGACTGGCGCGGCTTTTAAAATCTCTTATAACTTTAAACTTTCAAAACTCCTAAAACACTCACAAAGGTTAGTAGCACACTCCAAAATCACACAAACCAAAACACTTACAGTACAAACTCTCACAAACCACAACACATATGGTACACAAATGATCTTTTCCCCACTTCAGCACACACAATTACGAAACCATGGGACCACCAAACAGACAGGGATCCGTCTGCAATACACACACACGAACCCAAAATGAGACGTTTCGCGTCTCAAAGCCCGGGCTAGCCACTTCAGATTATGGGTTACCAAGGTGCACCTTTAAACTACAAGCTAAAACCAGAGCCACCACGGCTCTTTCTAACAAGACTGGTGGCTCTCCTGCCGCCATTCCCTGCTCCCCTCTTTCTAGGGACGCAGTTACCAAGTTACCAGCTCTACCTGGAACAAAACTACGCAGTACAAATTTTCCAGCTCTACCTGGAACAAAACAACAATTTACCAGACTCCATGGAGTACCCAGTCAGGTCTCTGCTTTGCATAAGACGTCTCTTACGACTTATAAGCCGCCCCTATTCAAAGGTACCTGTTTCAAATAATTTTTTAAACATACCTTTTGTCCGTAGTTCCAGCAGGCTCTGGTTTTTCTCTCCAGGGTGTCAGCGGGACCGCGGGAGCCTTCTTCCCAGGAAAGGCTGGGTGGCACCAAGAGGAGTCCCGGACCCCACTGACTCCACGGCCAGAGAGAGCAGCGTCCTGCCGCAGTCGCCAAAATGAATCATTAAAATATGGATATAGATCTAATATCAATATCCATCTATGATGGACAAAGTACTCTCTAACAGTTTAAAGTTAGAAAGGGTATGTTTATTACAACGCCAGGCAGCGTGAGGGACAGCTCCCCGATACACACACGCGCAACTTACAGATGTTTTACAGGGTCTTTTATCTACAGGAGTATTGAATACACAAAACACAAATGCATATTCATAACTCTGGTGCATCCCATTCTTCGCTTCGTATGGTAATGAGTTAAAAAGCTATTAAGCATGCGTCGTTTGTTCTTTGAAATGGGTTGGTGGTCCCTTTTATGGGTCAGGGGTTCCAAGATGAGGAAGTAAGATGAGTCTTCCTCGCTTTGACTTTTTAACCTCTCAGTGTTACGTGACAGCTGGACCCTTACTTCCATATAGTTTTCCTGTTTTCCTAGGACTGTTTGATTTATGATTGTATTGTATTCTTGGATTCTATTGAGTAGTCTCTCTGGTTATCAGAATACACGACCATAATGTGACAAGCCTCATGATTTACCAGTTCCTTAAGTCCGGCTTCTGTTAGCAAAGGGGAAATCTATCTACCTTACCTCAGCGATATCTAGTTTAACTGAAATCCTTAATCCTTTAAAATTAGTGTCTCACTCCTGAATTACAAATATCGCAGGATTTCTCCTAGACTGAAGATGCCACAAGTGGAAACTCTGTCTGCCCTTGGAGTGCCAAATGCCTCCTCCAAACTGACATAAGGAACCTGGGGGGGTGACTTTTGTTTTCCGTGGAAAAGGACCACCCTTCATGTCCAGGAGCTGCTCCTCTGGATTTTTTCATATTCATTTAGTTATCTGCAGTAGCCCCTCCCTCCCCAATTCTTAGTGGGGAACTAAGAACTCTTAGTGAGGAACACTTAGAAAGTGTTGAACTTTCTTTAAAATAATTTTTTCCTGGTTAAAAAAAATCTGTTTTTCTTTCTGTCTGACCATAAGACTTAGTAAAAAATAATGAAAAAAACCTGCCTGTGCACAGCAATTGTACGAAGCATTGGGGAACACACAGGGAAAAGCTCCTGGAAGAATATGGAAAAGCATCTGTGAATACTGCAAGGGGTGAGACCACTGTGTCATGAGAGTTGTTGAAATAAGGAGAAAAAAATTGTGGGAGAGGATACTTCATCACTTCAAAAAGTACTTTTAACTCTTCTTAAACCTTAGTAGAAATGTAACTCAAATAGCCATAGGCAGGCACATAATCTGTGAATGAAAAGAATCTGCTACACATGTACAGTTAAAATGCAAAAAACCGAGCAAGGTATGTGGTCCACACAAAGAGAGCTGCTTTGGGCTGGGTGGGTCTGGATTTTGTCACAGGATCAGAGCATGTTTTGGATAGAGGAAACAATACTGTTTTAACTATATTTAAAAATGACAGAGTGATCAGGACTGCCACTCAAGTACTTCACAGTTCACGTAGGACCTGGGTACACCCATAGCTTGAAAATGCCTTTGGTGGACTAGCATTTGCAAAGCCAGAAAAGGAGCAAAAGTGAGTGTCTTGGAAAAGACAGATGCTGCCTGTCACTGAGAACCAAGGAAGCAGGGAACCTGCGGTTCTTCCAGGCTCCAGAGGAGGAGGCTGGGAGTCCTAGCTATAGGCAGCTTAATCTCACCCTTGTGCTGCAGATAAGCAAATCCTTGCACAGCCTGACACAGAATTACACCTCTCCATCTGCTTGTTTGCCCCAGAGCTGCAACGTCCCAGGGCCGGTGATGTAGGCAATAGCACCTGCGTTTGGCTGAAATCACAGAGATAAACACACTGAAAGAGCCCACAACAGAATCAAGGTAGGAGCACCTGAGAGGCTGGTGCTGAGATCCCTGACCTGGGCTGGGCGTGCTGGGGTCCTGGCCGGCAGCTGCGGGCAGCGGTGACAGTTCTGCCCAGTCCAAACAGGGCGATGGAGCCGGTTCCCAGCAGTGAGTGGTGACAAAAAGCCTCACCAGCCCCCTGGCCATGTCCCCTTGGCCTGTCCCCGTGGCGCCCCCGCCACGGCCGCGCGTCGCCCCCAGGGGGCGCCTGTGGCTCGCCGGAGGGGCCGGTGGGAGTGTGGCAGGGCGGAGCCGCTCCTTAGCCCCGGCCCCGCCCGGCGGTGACTGCACCGCCCCAGTCGCTGCAGCCTCACCGTGGCAACGACAACAATGCCAGGCAGGGCCCAGCTCCCTCTCGCAGGATCCCAGCAGCAGCCTCCTGGTGAGGCTGTTTGTGATGGGCAAGAGCCGCCCGAGCCTGCGGTGGTAGCGATCACCTTGCGCTGCAGGGATCTGCAGGTTTCATTGTGCCTTCCCACTGTCTGCCACGCTCTGAGGCGTGCAGTGCCTCTGTTGGGGTCACTTCAGAAGTTGGTTTGTTCTCGAGGTAAAGGACGGAAGGTGAGAGAAAGGCTGTGCAGTGATGCAGTGCTTGGGTGCCACGGGACCACCGTGGGATTTAGTGCCCATCTCTCTGATAAGTGCTGCATTTTTCCTTCTGACCCTTTTAGGTCTGGCAAATGTAGTGCCAGGACTCACCTGAGAACAGTACAGTTCTGTGGTCCATGATACTGTCCTCGGTGGCAATGAAGGCTGGCAAGGAATTGTCATTGGCCACTTCGCATAATAAGGGAGTTGCCATCTTCATATGTAGCAACTCCTCTTTCTCAGCTTGTTTTTGGAAAGGGAAGCACGTGCTGGCGTACCTATTTAGGAGCCTGTTGTTTATGTAGAGTTTAAACCTGGATTTTAAAGCTTCAGTTTTGCAGGATCTGCCGCACACAGCAGGAAGCTGAGGATCCCACTGACAGCAAACAAGGGGGTCATTTACAGATTGGCGGCTCTTTTGTTCCCTCCAAGAGCCCTGAGTTCAAACAGTGAGATAATGCAGATTTCTCAGCAGGTTACTAAATTTTTGAATCTGCTGGCAGGGACCTTCCTGGATCATGCTCTGTGAAGTGCCAGTTGGGAAATGTAATCTTTAGCAAAGGCAGCCCGGAGCTCCTGCCTGGCTGGATCGAAACCTCTGACCCAAGCCCAGCTGTTCACAGACCTCAGCATGTGTCAGCAGTGGCCCCTTATCAAGAGACAACCTCATCATGCCCTACTAGATGGGTGGTGGTGGTTCCTTCCCATCACAGGTCTCCGAAAGAGAGGGAGCATTAACCCCTTGTGAACAGCATTGGTCTGCAGCAGTGTATGCAGTCACCTTCCTAGTAAGAAAAACATCAATGATCAAGGAAAAAAGAAATGTGAGGATCTTTTGATCCTTTGTTCTTATTCATTTCTCTGAAGGCCTTGGGCTCCTTACACATAGCCAGCCAGCCTGCCTGCTAAGAAATGTTTGATAAGACATTTGTGTTGTTTTTCCCTGAGTCAGCAAACTGATCCACTCTAACAGGAAGGATGGCAGCCAGTGGCTCACTTAACCCCACATAGGTCACCCAGAAAGCAACTGAAAGATAGCCTTAGTCCCTAGAAGGCCAGTCCCAGCTCTGATGTTGGTGTCTGAAGCAACTGGGCAGAACAGATGTTCCTCAGGCTGGTGTTGTGCTGGGGTAGGTGGGATAATGCATCTTCTGTAGCCTTATTGCTCACAGGTTGGTTGAGAACTTCACTGAAGAAGACAAACCCAGAGAGATCTAAACGAAGTAAGAGGTGCTGATTTCTATTTGCCAGAAATTTAGGCAGTGATATGGAGCTAGCCCTGAGTGCTGGAAGAGAATAACTGAAGCTGTAACACCCACTTTTAAAGCATTTCAGTTTAGGATCATACTTTGCAAGGCATACCTTCAATTTGCTGGCTCAGAGATTTGCAAACAGTGAGTCATAACTCCCTGGGGTCAGAAATACAGCTGTTGAGGTACCAGGCATTGAGAAGTGTTGTCCAAGATAAAAGCAAAGCAAAACTCACTGCCCACATACCCTTATCCTTCAAGGCTGAGTATCTTTGTCACAGTCTTTGAAAACATGCACTCAAAATTATACCAGCTTCTTGTGGTTACCATTGATACAAGATTTGCTTCTCCTTTTAGAGCAGACAAGAGAGCATTGGAAAAATCGGTCTACTTGAAAAGAGTTGAAGCAGATAGATCTGAAACTAATAATCAGCACCCTGTGCTTGCAGAGGGGTGCCTGGTGTTTGAGGTGGGAATCCTGCTGTGGGACATGTCTGTGTCCTTCCTATGGAGGGTCCCAGAGAACTCCCTAGCCTCTCCCTGTGTCCTAGGATCCAGGATGGATCTGCAGACCCCAGAGGGTGTACTGCATTGCAGTCAGTTTGGTTCCTACACACAGAGAGCTGTATTTGGGACATCTTTTGGCACTGACTCATTGTTAAGGAAGAAGCAACATGCAAGTCACCTGTCCCACAAAGTATCCCACTCACAGAGGTTATGTGGCACGAGGCTCCTGTCCCATGACACATTTTGGGTGCAACAACAGCATGACATGGCCACCTGTGCCACAAAACACCTGGATGCAGAGCTCATGTGGCTGGTCCACCCCATTGCACAACACCCCATGCAGAGAAGAGCAGTGGCACCAACTGGGGGTCCTGCGAAGCATTCCAGGCCCTGCCAGCCATTGGTCTGTCCTGCTTTCCCTCACAGCATAAAAGCCACTAATGGCATGAGCTGAGAGCTCTCAGGCTCACCAGATCTTCACTGTAAAGGCTTCAGTGCTTGGTAAGTAACAGCTCATAGAACCTGCTGCTTTGGTAACATACTTCTCATACAAAACCTTGATCCCTGAAGGAAGGCCAGTTCTGCAAAGGCCTTTGGAGTTCTGTGCTGGCTGTTCACCCCTCTTACCTATTTTTATAACATTCTTATAGTTTAAAAAGCCTTTCAGAAATGTCTCTGTTTAGAGGAACGCAGCTATGACAAAATAACTGACTCACTCTGGCCTCAGGGAAGTTACTTCACTCTCTGGATCATCTTCTCCAATTGAGTATGAGAACAACCATATGAAATTACCTGGCATACCTCACAATGCAGCTGTAAAAAATAATTATCTGGTATTTAGGACTGTAAAAGTGGGAGGGTGGTGGTGGTGGACAACCGATGTAGCTGGGGAGGCAGGGCAGCTAGGAAACCTGCAGGAGGCTTCAGGTGATTGTCACTATTTGTGTGACAGCCTCATGGGTTTATGGTTATAAATAGGATGTGGATGCCTCTGGCCCCAAGCACAAAATCTGGGCCATGGAAATACCCCTTCCCCTGTGACACTTGACTTTTTCATGGGTTTTGGTTTCCACCAGTCTAGGCCCAGATAACTACAGCAAGCACAAAGCCATGTGGTGCCCACCTTACATCATGACCAGTAGCATGGGGTTGTTTCTCCCTGCCTATCTTGCCAGGGCCAACATAGATACTCATATAAGGATGTCCCCTGTGCTCAGCATGTTGTCCACAGCCTGTGCAGGAGGCTGGCTCAAAGGCAGAGCAGGTGTTCGGACCTTCTCATCTCAGGGGATGAGTTTGCATCTAAGGGAAAGTGCCAACATTGCCACATCCCAGTATCAAAGAGATGACAACTGCAGTGGTCTTGTAGCTATTGCTATTGAACAGGGGAAAGCTGTCAAAAGAGTTCAAAGCCATTTCTGTTATGTTTCTCTTGTGTCTGGTGTGAGGGGACTTGGCACAATCAGGTTTTGCATCACTGCAGGTCGGCCCTTGTGGAAGTCAAGATGGACACTGCACTCAGAGTGCTTCTTTAAAAACTTCAGGAGGCTCCAAGCATCAGCACCTTGTTATTCAGAAGTCTTTCATACCTTTTCTCTATAGCTTTTTAAAGGCAGCTCCACACAGCTCTCAGGGTCTGTCCATTTATGCCAGCAGCTAGTCTGCAGACTCAATGCCTCAGCTCTTCTTCTTCTTCTCTCTTCTGCAGTTCTAGCTCACTCCTTCCTGTCCCTAACCCTGTCTATCCCTCATAGAGCAGTTTACCTTTTTCTATCCCTTGCACAACCTCCTGTCCCTTCCTCCTCACAGCACAACCAGCAGACTTCATCTGAACCCCCTCCCAGCTAACTCACTCTTTATCACATCCACAGCTGGGAGGGCAAGGCTGTTCCCACTCTTTGATAACTAACACAGCTGCAATGTATCAGAGATAGGATTGCCTCTAGCATTATCTCTATCTCCCCACAGACCCCACCCTCCCTGTGGGGTTCAGGCTTCAATGGCTGCATTTAGACCCTGTACCAGTGCTTTGTCTTTTAGATGTTCATCCTCCAGCAGATGCATTTTCTCAGTGAGCACAGACATTGAACCTGCACTGTATTCAATGTCCTCTGTGCCACAGATTGGAGATCTGCCATGAGATAAAGTGACTGCAGTTGCTTCCTATAGTTGCTATCTGGTGATCTAGTCTTGTCCAGAGCTACCCTTTTGTTTTCATGTGAGGCTGCTCTATGACTTGGAAACTATCAGGGGATTGCAAATGGGAAAGCATTAGTAGATTACCAGAGGAGTATTTGTACTGCTGGCACGGATTATGGGACAGAGCAGGCAAAAGACTGGGGCTGTGCTCTTGCCAGTGGAAATGCATAGGTGGTCATGCAATAGCAGGTTTCTAATTTTAAAAATGCCAAAAAAAGCAGGGGGAATCTGCTTTAGACAAGACAAATCAAAGCATGACAAAGCTTGAGTACCAAAGCAGCATTTTGTGTGTTTACTGCATTTTAGTTCCCCTTTTTAATTTTTGCGTGTTAGATCATTATAATGAGAATTTGAGGAAGCTGGTCTGGAAGGCCAAAGGTGACAGGGAAAGCATTGCACAGCCAGCTGAGAGAGGACAGCTACACATAGGAAGTTCTGGACAGTCAGTTTTCACTGACACACAGCCACCGTAGGCTGGTGCTACATCTTTCTGCATGCAGAGGCAAATAAGGGTCCTAGGGCTGTTCCCAGCAATGAGGAGGAGGGACTGTAGGACTCTGAAGAGCTGAAATATGTTGAACAAATATCACGGGAATAAGGGGACTCTCCCCAAGCTTTTAATGTCACAGATGGCCAGGGGTGGGGTAGCTGTGTGTCCACAGAAGAGGGTGAATACATTAAGCACTGTGCAAAATCTCAGATGTTCTCAGCTCATGTCAGGGATCTGTAGGTGCCACAGCTGAGGTGATGTCCTCTCTGGGCCTCTCTGCAGGTATTTTTGTACCACTGTTCACTTTGTAATCTCATGGATGACAAGGGAAAGGGAGGAGCTCTTTTGGTCCAAGGACAAAAGCACAGAGCTGGTGTAAGACATATAATGTTTTATTGTCTCTAATTGGATCAGGAAGATTAGTAAAGAGAGATTAGGTGACACAAAAGGAATAAAATCAAAGCAGGAGACATTGTCACTTCCTGGCTTAGAGGAATGAGTGCATGAAATAGGTTGAGGTTTCTGCACTGGTAAATGTCTGAAGACCTGTTAGTGTAACCTCAGAGATCCATTCAGCTGTGTGAATACCCCTCAAGTATAGAGAATGGATTTCATCAGAGCAGTGTTAGTGATTGGGAACGATTGGCATTTGGTTTCAAACTGATCTGTTTTTATGAGATTTCATTGGGGTTTGACATTTTATAGTTTGCTTCATAAGCTGCTAAAACTCAGTGTGCTGGGCTGCTCACTGAAGCAGCTCTGGTGTCCTCCAGGGCACGTGTTTATTTTGACGGGGCGTGGGGGGGGCGGGTCAAGAGCCATAGCACAATACTTCCATTTGCCACCTCCTCACCACCATCCTTCTACTTTCACTCTGCCACTATGAATGCAGCTCCTGTCCTGGATAGCAGGGACCTGTCCACTGCCACTGGAGTGCCAGGATCTGTATGTTCTTTGAGGCAAGCAGGATCTTCCCTCATCAGTTTAGGAGAATGCTGTTTTTCCACCAAAGATCAGAAAGCATCTGTTGGTCATGTCAAGAGCGAGAGGCACAGGAACTTCTGCATAACAAAGGTGGTGCCAGGATTGCTCTGCAGTACAGGAAGACATTTCACTCACAGTTTTTGTTTGCTTTTCCTGTTGCAGGGAAAAACAAACAAACAAACAAACAAACAAACAAACAAAAACCCAAACTTTTAGGAAAAGAGAGCTGAGGAATATCCAGTAATTTGCCATTAATATATTAATATCTGCCCATAACAGCCGAGCATGTGGGTCTCCTGTTAAAGGCAATGGACTGGGACAAGCCAGTACTCTGCTCCACCAAATGCTAATGTGCTGAGGGCTTTTCCTCTTTTGTCCAGTACACATTTTAACTGGTACCAGGTTTTTCTGCAGCTCTTTGCATCTAATGGGGCACCCGAAAAGCACTAATAAACTGTTGCTGAAAGTTCCCTTTTCTGGAGTCTGGAGCATCTCTCTTATGAGGAGAGTGCTGCAGCTGGGCCTGTGTAGTCTGAAGAAGACTGAGAGGGGATCTCTAACCCATAAAAATATCTCAAAGGTAGGTGCTAAGAGGATGGTGCTAGACTCTTCTTGGTGGTGTGCAGTGACAGGATGAGGAGCAAAGGCCATAAATGAAAATGAAAGAAATTCCACCTCAGCATGAAAAAGAATTTCTTTAGGTTGAGGGTGGTACAGCACTGGAACAGCTGCCCAGGAAGGGCATGGAGTCTCTGGAGACATTTAAATCCCATCTGACGTGTTCCTGTGCCACCTGCTCTGGGTGACCCTGCTTTGGTAGGGGGGCTTGGCTGGATGATCTCCAGAGGTCTCTTCCAACCCCCACAAGTCTTTGATTGTGTGATTTTCTTTTTAATATTGCTGGAAGTAGCCTCAGTCCTTTATTATCTTTCATGAGCTTTAAAAATACTTTTTTCTTCCCCATGGTTACTTTCCTGACTTCACAAGCTAACTTAACCCACAGCACATGACTTGGATGAATAATATTCAAGCAGCTGCTGAGTAACAAAACGTATTTGCTGTCAACAGAGAGTAGAAAATACAAGTTTCACTTGTATCACCAGGATAGTTGCTACCCCATGGATTAAGGTCCAGAGACTTGAAAGTGTCCCATTTTACTTGCCTGGACTATTGATCTTGTGCTTTTGTCAATTGCTGACAATTGCCTGGTTAATCAATCTGAATGTATATTCAACTGGCATCATTCATCTTTTCTGACAAGCGCTGTTGCTAGTACCTTACTTTAGATTACAGCTGTGACTGAAAATTTATAAATATTAAATATATATAATCTAAAATGTGGCCTCTTTATTTCTAATAGCACTAACAAAGGTGTTTTTTCACATATGATTTTAACTATAGAGGACTCTGTACTAGTTCTTCAATATATTTTAGAAGACACCAAAGAACAGCTTTGTCCCTGTGTGTCCCCTTTATTTCTGAAAGCATGACGGTTTCTTTGGCCCTTTCCTCCTTCGCTTAGTCCAGGGCACGGTGTTCACTGCCCTGCTGCGATGGAAGCCCGCGGGGGAGGCAGGTCTCTTCCCACCCCCCCTCCGCTGTATGGGTTCCGGTGGTACCACCACCATTTATTTTCCGACAAACATGGAAATAGGCCCCACGCCACAGCGGCTTCTGGCACACGGCCCGGCATCGGCCACCTAACATGGCGGGCGTGCTCACGTGATCACGTGGGGCTGGCGCGCGGTGACGTAAGGACCTCGTGAGCGGAAGTTGTCGGGGAGGCGGAAGCAAGCGCGGGAGGCGGCGGGGCCCATTAAAGCCGACGAGGCCGGCGGGGGGTGTAGTGATCGGCGTTGGGCCGCGGCGGTAGTACTAGGTGAGCTTGCGAGCCCCGCATGCTGCTGACGGGGATGGTCTTGCCCCAGGCGAGGAGCCGCTTGCGGCCGCTCCCTGGCAGCGGGGGCCGGCGGTGGGAAGGTGGTGGAGGCGGCGCTGTCTTGGTGCTCCCGGCCGGCTTTGCACCGGGGCTCGGCTCGTTTGCCCGCCCGGAGGCGGGCCCAGGCGGCCGCGCTGCTGGTCCCGAGCTACCTGGAGCCGGGCCCGGCGCTGCCCTCGGGACAATACAGGGGGGGTCTCCCCAGGAAGGGGCTGCTTTCCGAGGGCCTTTCCCGGGTTGCTCGTTTTGCCAGGTCTTTGTGGAGCCGCCTCTGCTAAGAGGATCGTAGAGGCCTGAGCAGTGCCTCCCGGGGAGGGAGCGCATTGTCTGTAGCGTGTGGAGCTGCTGTAGCTCCTCGCGAAGCCTGAACAGGCCTTCGGGTTAGCTGATGGTCGAAGAAGGGCCGGGGCTCTGAGTGGGGCGCTCGTTTGAGAGGGTGAAACGCTGCTCTGGGCGTTGGTGGGGATCGCTTTTTACATGAACCGGTAGCCCTGGGAGCAATTAATCTGACCAGAGAGGCGGCCGAGGAGCCGGGCAGTTATTGCGAAAGTAGCTGTCGGTGTGTGTAAAGCTGGGATCAGTTCTAAGAACTATTAGCGTGGATGTTAGAAGTGCTTTTGTCTGTGAGTGTATAATAAATTTCTGTATATAGAGAGACTAATAAATATGGAAATAGCTGATGGTTGTACTTAAGACACTTGCACTCCCTGTAAATAGAGGGATTATTTTAGTAGTAAAAAGACTTTCTTAGTTTGAAGTAGGTTAGAAGATGCCTCAAAATGAAGATGCCTCACCTAGTAACTCTAGGCCTTTTGTTCTCAAAGATGGAAATTTCAACATTATCTCCTGGAAAACTATAATTGTTTACTGATAAGCAGAGCTGTTATGATCTATGTATATAAGGTTTTTATATGTAAACTGGGAACACATGACAGAATGAAGATTCCCCCCAGCTGTAAGCAAGCTGCTCTTTGTTTGACACTTGCCAGCACGGAGCCTTTAAAGCTTTCAGAACTTGTCACTGCCTGGCCAGCTCTGGCCTGTATCTAACAGCTTGTGTATCCATGTGGGAATTGGGTCTGGGGAAGTGGAGAGCTCTCTTTTGGGGGGAATGGTATGTAAGTAGCTATGCCACAGTGTTTGGCTGGCTGTGACTTGAAGGCTATAGTGGTACCAGTGGCATGTAACTAGTAGCTGCAGCCTGAGTGTGGTTCCAGTAGAACCAGGCTACTGGAGTCAGTGTACTATGCTCTCTCAGGAGCTGAATTTGAGGTTAAAGTGAGTGGAGTAATTTGAATATTCCTTGTTAAATAATCAAGGATTCGTTGCTGTATGTACTCAGGAAGAACAAGTATACTTGTCTTTCCCCCTCTCCCTTGTGACTTCCAACAGCTGACTGAACACATGACTTGCCCTCCATGCACTAATGAGTGGACCCACCATGCCTGCCTGGCCTTAGTCCTCAGAATTAAAGCAGCTCTGATACTGTTAACTTTGAAGCACTGCCTTTTTTTTTCCCTTTATGTCTGTGCTATTATGTTAATATGCTACATCTGGTGTAGCAAAGCTGTTAGATGGGGCTAATCTGAGCCCTTAATAAGGAGGATTCCTGAAGTCTGATTGCAGTTTCTTGCTCTCCTAACCTGTAGTATGAAGTATAACTGATAAGATGGAAGGGAGTAACTATATTAAACGTTCTTCTTCCCTGTGGTGTCATGCAGTGGTCCCTGTCCTCCAACTAAAATACCCTGATTATAGCTCAGCATGGAATCACAGAATATTTTGAGTTGGAAGGCACACAGAGGCATCATAAAAGTTCAGTTCCTGGCCCTGTACAGGACACCCTCACATGTGCCTGAGGGTGTTCAAGTGCTCCTGAGCTCTGGCAGGCTTGGGGCCATGGCCACTTACCTGGGTAGCCTGTTCCAGTGCCCAGTCACCCTTTGGATGAAGTACTTTTTCCCTATATCCAGACTAAACATACTTTGACAAAGCGTCATGCTGTTCTCATGATCCTGTCACTGGTTGCCAGAGTGAAAAGGTGGGGAATAGGACACCCTGAGTTGTACCTTCAAGGGTGACAAGAATTTAAATAACCATGTTGTAGAGTCTGCACTACAGGCATCCCAGCCCTCTTGCTGAAGCCAGGGAATCAAACCCTTTTTCGGAGCACAGACATGTTACTACATTGATAAATCCATAACTGAAAGTGTAAAATGTATAAGCTCTGCTCTAAAGTGACCTGGGGAAGATATGACTTTGCTTAGTTTGCTAATCAAAATGAAGGCTTGTGAGCAGGAGGGTTACCAGATTTATTTTCTGCAGCACCTTCTTAAAGCTCATGTTTTAAGATACTTGTGTTGGAAGATTGTGAGAATTACCTGTTGGAGCAAATCTCTGGCAAAGCTTGTCCTTGAGGAAACATGACAATTACCATCAAACCATCTGTGCAAAACTATAAATAGCTCTGTCTCTAACATGTATGGGATTTTGGTCTGACTTCTGTGTTAAAATGAGACTACTTTATGCAGAACTTAACATTTGGCTGTAAACAAAATTGCCTGTGCTTGGTTAGCGTGTGTTTTTAAATGCTGCTTTGTGAGAGAGGGTTTTCGGGTACCTGCCTTGAGAAGAAGGGCTATGAAATAGGGCATTTGGATGTTTGCATTCTCTGAAACTGCATGATGTGGCCTCACAGGTACTTATTGTTGCATGTCCCCATCTTTAGAATACAGTGATTTTGTTAGTAACTGAAGTAAGTTGAATTTTTGTGGAAAAAGTACAGAACCCTCACCTTGCACATGTCCAGTATGTCCTTAGGTCGTCTGGGCTTCTCCTTGGCTGTGACCTGACCTGCTCTGAAGTCCCTGTTACTAGGGTCTGATGGACCTAAGAGTCCCTTGAAGAGCTATAGAGTAATTTAAAGATTGTTGTCTCCATACAAGGGAGTCTAGCTAAAACCTTACCTAAATGCTGAAGTTGGTTGGGTGCTAGCATGTGCTCCTTGTCTCACAGCAATCTTGCATCCTTCCGATGCTTCATTCTTGCACAGCATTGTCTTAATAATTGCAGTTTAATTGCCTGATGAGTTAGAGTTGAGTTGACTTCCCTCTGCAGCTTCCTAAAATGATCTTTTGTAGTTGCTGTGTAACAGTCTGCCTTCAGATATAGCTGTGACCGGAGACAGTGAGGATAAAAATGTCACTCTCTGCAGCATCAGTCCAAACACGAGCTGTGCATCTCAAAACGGGATTAGGTATGGATAATTAATTGAATGACAATAATTAATATACCACGCTTATTTCTGCACCGAGGGGCTTGATTGAAGGTCCCATTTCTTTTTAAGTGCACCTTGAATAAAGCTTGCAAATGAGTGTCCAAGGTGAGGAGCTGCACATGTGCTGCTCAGAAATAGCAGGAAATGAAGGGATACCCCTATGTCACTTGGTTCCCCTCTGGCTCCTGATGTGCTTGTTGCTTTTGCTGTCTGTTGGTAGGGATGCAGCTCTTGAGCCCAGCATGCTGCTGCATTTTGTGCTGGCAGAGATCTGCCCTGCTGATGTCACCGTTGATGTGAGCGCTGCTGCTGGAAGGCTGCTCCTCCTCTCCAGTGGCAGCAACCAGTGCTCTGTCTGTGGGGGAAGCTTTGTCAACACTGCTGTTGCTACCTCGTGGTCAGTGACCCTGGGAAGGGAAGAAAGCTCATCGAGGCCACTGAGGTGTGTTGATTTGCAGCTTATCTCAAATAGCCTTGACTTCTTTTGCCAGGAAACCTGTTATTGAGACCATGGCTGTCTTCTTAGGGCAGTGAAGCTTTAGGATAGGGTGCACTGCCTTTGAGATGGAAGTGAAGTATAAACCTGTGGCACTGATTTCTATCC
This sequence comes from Brachypodius melanocephalos, assembly GCA_013398615.1. Classification (NCBI taxonomy): domain Eukaryota; kingdom Metazoa; phylum Chordata; class Aves; order Passeriformes; family Pycnonotidae; genus Brachypodius; species Brachypodius melanocephalos. The sequence goes on from VZSR01000009.1 coordinate 40,203, forward strand.
ATATGATTTAAAGGCACTTGCTATAGTGGGTGATCTGCTCTTTCATCTGCATAACCGCTTAAAATGACAATTTAAGGTGACTAATTGTGTCTAACTGTACTTGGATGAGTTTCAGGTAGAAATTGTTAAATGAAATTTAGTAGATCCTCGTAATGTCAATTAAAAAACTCAGTATTTTTCTTGAGTCTGTCCTGTGTACTGTAAATTCAGTCACTTGAGAGATAAGGTGGACCAGTGAAGTGGTGGCCAAAAGTGGAGGCCAGCAACTGGACCTGCCTTCGGAGCTGACCTGCCTGGAGCACCTGGACCTTGGTTACTGGGGCTACCAGTTTATCTAATAAGTCTGTGCTGAGCCCTTGAACTCTTTCCAGCTGGAAGCAGAATCCTCTTCAAAGTAACCTGTCTGGTGCTTGTCTTCCCTCAAGTGAGCTGAGTCACTCGGCTCTCAGACATGGACAATGATATCTGGAGTCGAAACTGGCACAGTGGTGACATTGTCTTGAGCATGAGCAGTGAGAAGGTTTTAGCTGAGACACGCCTAGGCCTGAACCTTTCCCCCTGCCTAACAAGATGCCAATTGCCCACAGAGTTCTCTTAACCTCACCATGCAAGTAAGGTTTTTATTGGACCTTTGTGGAGCTTTATCAAGAGAATGTGTGAAGTGGTAAAGTATTGATGCAGGATCTATGCAAGAGGTATGAGGGTAGGAAATATAAGTGTGAAACTGAGTATCCACAGTACAAATTCTTTGTTAGTCACTGGCTCAGCTGTCATGGCAAGCTACCTTTTGCATTCCCATCCTGGTACTGAAATACTTGTCCTTCCTGTTCTGCAAACCACATTAGCATAGTAAGGTACTGAGTGTGTGTAGGATCAAGAGTTCTGCTGGCAGATCAAGGTGTGGTTCTTAGATTACAACCTGTCCCTAGAGAAAGCATCCTCTCTGCAATACTCATTCCTGACCACAGGACCTCCTGGAAGGAGGAATAATGCTTTTGCCATTAGTGTTGATCTGATGCTTCTGTACATGTGCTAATAGGCTCTCCCATCATTACTTGTCCTTTCTCTTCTATCAAGCTTCTTATGCTGCAGGAGACACAATATTCATTCTCTGATCTGAGTATCAGATGCAAGTTACAGCCTCTGGCAGACCTCCTCAGGGCTGTCATTTGACTTGGTCAAAGTCTCCTTTTAGTCTCTTGTTTCCTGCCCTGCCTCTAGGAACTCTGGCAGCCAGGAGTGGATAAACAAGGCTTGTTTACCACTGACAAGGTCTAAGATCTCTGTTTTGCTTACCACTGCAAAAGTTATCTATTTGCGTTTGTGAAACTGAAAGCATGACAGGAATGTGTGAAAACTTAAACTGTAGTCAAAACTAGAAATTAATCTGAGCATTTAAAAATACTGTCAGATATGATAAATATCTAGCAACTCAACTGTTTGTCAGTGGCCTGGCTAACTTAGAATGTTTTGGATTGGACAGCCATATCTTCTGGACACATAGATTAAAACCTGGCTGCCTCTGGCATTGTGTGTGTTTTATAGAAAGCAATAAGGGAATTGTCACTCAGGGTATGCCCTGATGTGAGAGCTGTGCTGGGCTCTTGATATTCGTGTCAGGGTTACTAAAACTGTTGGGTGGCTCCACTAGCTGGGTGGGTGTGTGCCAAAAGGCTGACAGATACCACTGCATAAACTGGGCTGAATGAACACTGTAGCTGTGTTCCAGTTAGTTCAAGAGTTATTTTATTGATTGGAAAGCTGTCCACCAGGGAGGCTGTCATCGTAGAGGCATAATGGAAGCATTGCTGGTGTAGCTGCAGTGCTTTGCATAGGCAAGGCCTTTAGTCAAGACACATGGCTTATTGCCTAGTGTCTCCCAGCAGCCAGCTATGTGCTCAACTTCTCCTCCCACATCCTGAGATTGTCTCCTCCAGGGCAGAATAGGGGAAGTTACGCTTGCTCTGATAAAGGGGGAGGGGTTGTTACAGCAATCGTGCCTGTTCTTGTAACAGCTTCATCCTTGGTGGAAATCTGCTGGGGACTACCTAAAATCCTATAGGATTTCACAGGGGAACTGCTTCTTCCTGGAAAATAGGGGCACAGCAATACTGATTCTTGAATGACATGACATTCTTGACATGATTTGAGCCTCCAAGAGAAGGATAGCAGAAGAACTTGAGACACTTGCTATCAGTCTGTTAGGGTATGTCTGCCCAATCCTGAGAGGATATTTTGTGGTATAGGGGCCATTTAGCTGCTGGAAGAATCAGTGGACTAAAACTTAATGACTGAAAACATCCAGCTTTCAGTGAAACTACTGGGTTTGGCTTTCCTGTAAAGATGTCTTCCAAGCTGAAGACTTCTACTTCAGCAGCCCTGACTTTCTTTCTGGCAATCCTGGTCTTAGTAGTGTGTTGTATTAGCTTCAAAAGGATCTTCCTGGACTCTTCTGCTGCTACAGCTGCAGTCTCTCATACCTGCTACCCACTGTGGAGATGGTGGAAGTCATCCTCAGGTTGTTGAGGAGCAAAGTGATTCACTCGGGCTGGCTGCCCAGCATAGCTGGCTGCATCTCTGGGGACGTTTTCTTCACTCCCTTCCTTCTGTTGCTTTGGCTCAATGTGATTATCACCTGGAAGATCCTATGTGTGCCCCTGTGATGTTAGGCTTAGCAGCAGTGTGGGCGAAGTACTGTTCCTGTAGACAGCAAGAAATGTCCTCCAGACTTTTCACACTGCTCCTAAGCACACTGTGTGTCTGATTGAACATGGAGAAACATTTGCTGTGGTACTGTAAGCAAATGCATTTTCATGCTTGTTTTGCTCCTACTTGCAAACCATATATCAACATGATGCCTCCTCACGAGAAGGTGGCTGTTGTGATAGCTAAACCAGTAGAAATCGGAGATCAGTTTTTGGCATTAGGGGTGGGGTCTGGTCCTACATAGTTTGGACTTTCTAGGGTGGAGTCACAATTCATTATGGCAGCTTTACAGCCAAAAACTTGTTCAGTTCCACAGCTAGTATTTAAACTTTATGCAGCATAGAACAACTCTCATCTGCCAGGAGGTGTAACAAGCCTGTGACTAAGTGAGGCTTGAACTGAAGAGCTTGGCTTTGAGAACTTGGGCTTTAAGCCTAACTGATCATATGCATCAGTGCCTCTCAGGAATGCAGTGCTCTCCAAATCTCAGCCCCAAGGGAGCCACAGCTGAGCTGAGACCTCAGGCAGGGCAGACCCCTTCTCATGTGTAAGTCCTGTAATTTCATTGCAGACATGGCTCCTACCAGTGGCATTGCTTCTGCCTTCTCTGTGTTGTCTGGCATGACTGCTTTCACTGAGCTCTGAGTCCTTGCCCACATCAAGGATGTGAGATAGAGCCTTCAGCTGAGGATTGAGGGGATGTTTGGGGCAGCCTAAAACCTTACTACCACTGACAGGAGTGTCTTACACAGTACAGGCTCTGGAGCTTCTTTGATCATACCAAGAATCTATTATGCTCAAAACTGTTTCAAAGCTTCTGTTTCCCAGCTGGGTTTTCTGCCTGTTTCTCCAAGCTGCATGTTGCCCCATCATTGTTTTCCTTTAGCACTGAACTGTCTTAAGAGCATATTACCCGTGAACAGGATGCTGCTGAATATTTGTGTAAGCCTGGTGTCAGCTCCATGTGGGAACTACTTCAGATTATGTCAGTTGCCTTTTAGCACCATGTCACACCGGTTTGGTGCCCTTGTTGAAGCAGACGATGAACAGAACTTGAAGCCATGCGGCTGAGCTGCTGCTGCTGCTTCCTAAGCTTCACTCAGTTCTAGAGGAGCTGCTCCAGAACTGGAGGCTGCAACTCCACCCTCAAAAGGAAGTGGAAACTTACTGCAGACAGCTGTAGTCTAAAAAACTAATTCCTCTGGGATACTGAACCATATTCTAAGATTTGATTTTGATCTGAGCCATGTCAGTGTGCTAGCAGGCATCTAAAGCTCTAGGCTGTTCTTCAAGGTGAAGCTTTTGGCAAAGGACTCTCAGATGGTGGGGGTGGGATATACTGGACATACACCTGACAGCTTGCAATATCATGTTTTACACAAGGTATCAAAAATTAAGTTCTAGCTGAGACTTCCAGCTCCATGAACAGAGGTAATTTTTGTCTCATAGGGCTGACTGGGAAAGGTACCAACTGGTCAGAAGCCCTGCTCTTGGTGGAGCAGTAAGCAGCAGGCAGCTGAGCTGCTCCTCCTGAGGAGGGAATGAGGAGCTATGCTTGGGCTTTTGGCTGGGTACCAGGAGGAGGGAATATATTGGTTAGAGCAGCAACATAAATGTGTGGGGAAGGAGGTGGAAATCAATTTTGAGATGCTACTGATAGAACAGCATATAGCGTACACTTACAGTGAAGCTGTTGCAGGAATATCTTGCCAGCAGCTGCTTTTGGTGTGGGCTCCACTTGAATGGACTGCCGCTCCGTGGTGTATGCGTGAGGCCTGAAGGCACCTTTGATTGTATGGACTGTAGGAGCCCACTGCCGTCACAAACAACCTATTTACAGGGAGCAGTTCTTGCAAGTTGTCAGCCCAAGTGACAAGATGTTCCTGATTTCCTTTTTGGACACAGCATGTGTCCCCACTAAATGTGAGGCTTTTCTTGATGGTATTTTCCAGTGAACTGAGGAAGCTGAGCTCCTGAAAGTCCTGTCATGGGACTGGAAGAGTACTGTCCTGCTTGTGCAGCCTTTGTCAGTGTAAGACTCAACCTGCTATTAAAACTTCCAGTGCTTCTGTAGTAGTGTCCTCAGTGTGAGGATGTTGGATACATGTTCCTGTAGAGCACCCAGGTTTGGTAAGAAAAATATGCAGGCTCTGTAGCAGTCAAAACCATCAAAGGCAGATGTATTTCTATTTTCTTCCTTGAAGGCAACTTAGCATCTCTTAAGCCATGTTGATGTGAAATTAATAGTCCCAGCTGATTGTCTTCTGGCTACTGCTGTGCTTTTGCCTAGCTGAAAAGACAGGACTTCAGTCCTCCTTGGGGGTTATTGTGTCACTCTTGGGAAAATGCAAGTGACATGTTAAATACTGATATCCGTTGGTCTCAGATGTGTGTTGAACTGTTCAGGTAGTCACTTGTAGCTTTGTATTGGTTGACATCTTTTTAGCAATGTCTGTCCGACCCACTAGTGGGAACCAAGCTGTCGTAAAATTGTAACTCGTAGACCTTGTTCAACCCCATCTGGGGCTCTGCTGCAGTTGGAGTTTGAGGCTTCAATACAAAGGGTGTCTGGACTGCTTGGACACTCTGGAGCCAGGAACTGTAACTCTGGTTAACTAATAGCAATAGCAGGCTATGCCTTTCCTCAGGATGAGGCCTTGCTTTTTCAGAGCAGCTGAAAAATTAGAGCAGATTCATGTTATCTACTCAAAGGTTTAGCTAAGGTAAGGTACAGTGTGACCATGGGGCAGGTGGTATCTGCCAGGCTGTTTGGTGTTCTTGGTCCTCTAAAAACAGGATAAACATTCCGTGACCATCTCATTTCAGTGGCTGAAGATCTAAGCAGACATAAGCCCTTGAGATGCCAAATGTCCTAGGGAATTTGCTGCTTTTGAGAGGGAACTGGTTCAGTCTGACTGAGGTGGTCTTGACTCATATTTGTAGCTTCAGTTTCCTTGAAGAAATGCCGAACCTGGTGAGGGAGGAGAGAGGGAATAAAAATAGGTCTCTAGTACAGAGACATCCATGCAAAAGAACAGAGGTGCTGTTTCTGTGTCAAAAGTGTGGTTAGCTGCATTTTGGGACACTTCTCCTGCATTTCAGGACAAAAGATTCTTCCAGAACACAAGGGTAGTTTTTGTCTGGTCACTGTGGTGAGCGTGCTGCCATGTGTGATAGCCCTAATGGAGACCTGATCTGTGTTCATCAGCTTGTTTATGGTGGGTGTTTTTGCCAAAGGTCCTGTGGTATAGTGGGAAAATGTAAGCTCTGCTTATCAGCCACGTCACCTAGAACAGAGCTGCCGTGCTTCAGGTTCGAATACACCTTTTTGTGGGATACCTGCTTACTCTTGTGCTGCCTGCTGGGACAGGAGGCAAAACTAGGCATCCATAACTCTGAGTTTAGTTCTGCTTGATGGCTGCTGCGCTATCACTTCATGCCTTGGAGTGGTATTAAATATTCCTGGCAGAGGACACAAGGCAAGATGTGCTGTCCAACATCCTCACTTCTGTGCCAAGCTGGTTTCTAGCAGAAGGTACAGGTGGCAGGCTGATAGTTACTACTCCCTGTAGTAACAGGGAGCTCCTGGTCAAACATTCTGGCCTCTATAGACATGTTAGGATTGTGACTCCAACTGTTCAACAGCAAAGCTGAAAAAGTAAAGACTGCTCCGCAGCTTCCAAACTGGTATGGCCATGCTTCTGCTTAGGGAGTCTTGTCTCCCATGGAGATGAGATTCTCCTAGGGCTGGATGCTTTCATGCTAAAACTGTCTATGAGCAGCTAAGAATATTCCTTTTGCAAGGCCTGCTTCTGTTAAACCATAGCTAATCTGAGGTTTGGTGAGCCATCAGTGCAAGCTACTACTATTCCTTGCTTGTACCAACCCAGTTAATATTAAAATGCCTGCATTGTGACTTGATGTGTGAACATCTCTAAGGAATTCGTAATCCTCGATTTCTGCAGTTAAAGCAGCTGTCTTAATACAGCAAGGGAAAGGACAGTTGTAATGTATTTTGAAGCAAGATGGGAAACCTAATTAGACTTGGCATAGGCTTTATTTGTTTTTGCATCTGAGCTGTAGTGCTATGAAGCTTCATAGGATGGGTTTTGACTCTTCCTTTCAGATCAGCTAAGCCAGTGACACTTGCAGATTGGGTGTTAGGGCTTTCCCCTTGCTACTCCTGCAGGTGAGTGTTAAAGGCAGTAACAGTATTGTGGGAGAGAGTGTGCTGTACCAGCTTAATTTTCTGAGGGTCAGCATATCAGTAATGGCTTGTTTGCTTACAGAGTAAGCATTAAAAATGAAGTGGAAGATCTCTCCTGTATGATAGCTGTGTCATTTCTTTGGCACCAGTTAAGCCAGGAGGAGGAATGATGCTGGCTGGTCTCTTGGCTGATGTGAAGTGTCTGGTGGATCCTGAGCAGGGCTGGCTGGGTGTGCTGCTGTAGACTGTGTTCTGAGCAGTCATGGAGATGACCTCGCTTGAAAAGATTTCATGCAGTGTGAAACAGAGCTGAGTCTTGGATCAAATCTTAACTAACAAGTTTTTCTTTGTGATACCTCTGAAAAAGGAAGTGTTTGTTCAGAAGTGCTCCTGGGACTGGACACAAGCCCCATGTGAGTGCTCACACTGCCATCTGAATGGCATGTGCCTCAACAGGGTGCTGCTCTGGAGTAATTCTGTCAAATACCATAAGGCAAGACAAGCTGCATTATATAGTGCAAAATAGTCTTAGTGATGAGTCAGTGGCACTCCAGCCTATCTCAACTCAACCATTTTCTGCAGGTTCTGAAGGTGTGTTTCCTTGTTGTACTGGGCAAGGAATAACTCAAGTTTTGGTCTGTTTATACCTGTGATGATATTAAAGCCCATCAGCTGGGCTTCAAGGCAGCATCAGTCAAGCCTGGTAGAACAAGGGTGTGAGACAGGGCAGTGTCCACTGCTAGTCCCTGGCAGGGCTGGAGTTTCTCAGTGTCTCATAGCCCACACCAAATATGAAGTTGCCACAGCTTCTCCTGTGCTCTGGCTCACATCCGTTGCATCACCTGGGATGGAAGCTGAGTGTCTCACCTACCTGGTGTTGATGTGGCAGTGACAGCCCTTCACACTGCTGGGTAGCCTGTCAGCTATGACAAGAAGTCAGTGTCAGCTCTGACTCAGCCTGACTTCCTAAGTCTGCAGGTGACTGCTCAGCTGAGTTACTTGTAAGGTAATGAATCTTGACAGAGCAGTTTTTCCTCCTCTCATATTGGGACTTGAGGCTATGTTGAACTTGGGAGATAAGCATCCAGTGTGGTTTAGTGTTGAGTTTAGGGCTCTGCAAATCCCTCCCTAAGCATGAGAACTAATGCCAGCTTGTCCAAAGCTGCTTCAAATACCAGGAGGCAGTGAGCTGCAGCAGCAAGTGATATTGGAAACGCTCTAACGAAAATAAAAGCAGTTTGCAGAAGCATGCTAGGTTCTGGCACACTCACTTCTGTGTGAGTTGTTTTCCTCTGTCCTGAGGAAATCAGGTGACTTGCACTGGACCTGAACCTATGCAGATGTTTTTCATGGCAGTTCAGTGTACACAGTTGTCTTTAAGCTGTTTTAAAGCTCTGTTCACTTGCTTCTTGCTCTATCTGGGCTGCTTGTGCTGCACAAGTCTCTGGCTTGGCTGGTGAAAGTGTCACTTGTTACGTGCTTTGCAAACACAGGAGATGCAGGCTTGAAGGAGCTCCTGTGATCTGTTCTCCCCATGGATATTGGGGAGACAAGCTATGGTGTGTGGATCTGGGCAAGAGCAGGAGCAGGGCTAAATGTTGGTGTTGTTGACAACTTTCAGCTGGCTCTATCTTGGTGAGAGCATAGCTGGGCTGTCAGTTGGATCAGTGAACAATGCAGTCCACTGGAAAAGAGAGGTGTTGACACTTGGAGAAACTGTCCTCCACATGCTCTCTGGCATCTGCTAATACCCATATAAGTGTGTAATAAGCCCTGTGGGTGACTGGTCACTGCTGCTCATTCCACAGCCCCTGGCTGCTACCTCCTCAGTGCTGAGTCCTGTTTAGATCTCAAGGATCTCATGAAGTTATGCAGGAAAAAACCCTCAGAAGGACCAAGGCCCAACTAGAACTTAATCTGGCTACTGCTGTAAAAGACAATAAAAAGTGGTTTTATACATTAGCAAAAAAAGGAGAGCTAAGGGGAATCACCATCCTTTATTGGATGTGGGGGGAAACATAGTGATATAGGATGAGGAAAAGACCTGCTACATGACTTAGACACACACTCAAGACTCTCTGGCTGTGTGGGTGGGCACTGAGGGAACTGGTGGAAGTGCTTCCTGAGCCGCTTTCAATCCAGCAGTCATGGCGCCCTGGGGAGGTCTCAGTGGACTGCAAGTTAGCAAATGAATTGTCCATCTTCAAGAAGGATCAGAAGGAAGATCTGCAGAAGGCCTGTTAGTCTGACCTTGGTGCCAGAGAAGGTTATGGAGCAGATATCTTGAATGCTGTCATGCAACATGCACAGGGCAACTGGGGATCAGGCCCAGTGAGCATGGGTTTAGGTTCTGCTTGACCAACCTTGTCTCCTAAGTACCCTGCTTCGTGTATCAGTGAAAGGTTGTGAATGTGGTCTATTTGGATTTTAGTACAGCTTTTGACAGTTTCCCTTTGCATTCTCCTGGAGGAGCTGGTTGCTCATGGCTTAGACAAGTGCACTGTT
>VZSR01000009.1:49720-80531 GCA_013398615.1 Brachypodius melanocephalos
ATGGGAGTAGCTGGGGGTGTTTAGCCTGGAGAAAAGGAGGCTTAGAGGGGACCTTATGGCTCTACAACACCTAAAAGAAAGATATAGGCAGGTTGGGCTCTTCTCCTGGGTGACAAGATGAGGAAACATCCCCAAGTTATGCCAGGGAGGTTTAGATTGGATATTAAGGAAAATTTCACCAAAAACACTGTCAAGTACTGAAATGGGCTGCCCAGTGCAGTGATGGAAATCACCACTCCTGGAGTTGTTTAAAAGCTGTGTAGTTGTGCCACTGAGGGACATGAGTTAGTGGTGGCTTGGCAGTGCCAGGCTAGTGGTTGGACCCATTGGATGTTCCTAGAGGCCTTTCCCAACCTAAACAAATCCTGTGACTGTGAGGTGGGTGCAGTCTAAAAAGGTCTAGCTGTAGATGCATGACTACAGTAGCTGCAGGGGTGCTCCTTCAGCTTCTGCAGCATTCACTGACAGCAAAGGCTAAAGCACTTCATGTCTTCTAGCCCTCAAAGCTTGAGAAGATTAAGATCTTTTGCAACTGGACTGCATTTAGTGAGAGGCTTTTACAGCTTGAAGCCTACTGTAGTAGTGGGGTGAAATGGGTGTAGTTATCTAGCACATTAGCCTGTTGTGTATCCCAGGAAGCATACAGGATCAAGCTGCTTGGAAGACATAAATCCTTCTTGTAGAAGGGAAGGCCTCCTTAGCTGTGAAAATCCATAATGGCTTCTGAAGAGTAGGAGTTGTATGCTGTAATTAATGTGGTATAGCACGATGGGAATTTTAGGGTAAGCAAGTCTATACATAAAGGCTTAATACCAAGGCCTGTTGTCAAGGATCTTTGAAGTCGAGTAGCACAGCTATAGCCATCTTGTGGCTCCTCTTGCTGTACTGTACCTGTAGGGCTCCTTCAGGAAAGCCAAGAGGTCCTTGTGTTGTGGAGCAGGTCAGTACCACAACAGGGTCTGTGATCTGGTCCAGCACATAAGAGTGGCTGGCCCACCCCCTCCCCAGAGGTATGGAGAAGGGCCTCATGGCAGGAAGGGTGTGTTCAGTCACTGGCAAGTCCTTGCACTTGCTCTCACCATGCTAAAGTATGTCTAGAAGTGTATTCAGTCCTGCTCAGCTGATGAACCTGTAGCTGCCTCACTGGTCTGAGGGAGACCTGTGAGCAAATAAGTGTGGAACTCTGAAGTTCAGCTGTCTTGGACTATTAGTGGCCAGTTTAGAGCCTCCTGCCTATGAAGTTTTTCAGTTACAGTTCATGGAGTAGATGACCATCGGTAGGCTGAATGTTGAGGTTTATCAGTGTAACCTTATTACACCAAAGCTGAGGTGGCAGTAGTCAGCTTCCTGTGCCCTCGGGGAAGCCACAGTCTGGTAGCAGTTTGCTTTGTAATTCAGCTGCCCTGTGTGGCTGTTGCAGGTGCTTCAACCCCTGCATGTTCTCGGGATTTGGTTCTTTCACAAAGCACAGCTGCTGAAGAAAGCTACCACTTCTCCAAGCTCATGATGGAGGAAACACTTTTTTTTTCTTTTTTTTTAAATTTTCTTTTCCTTTCTTTCTTTGCTAGGAAACTACTGAACAGCACAAAAAAGCTTGAGTGTGGTATTAAAGACATGCCTGCTTACCCCTCATTTTGTGGCATGTGTAAGAATTATTCACCTGTGTTGGGAACTAGTATGATTTGCTGTACTGCCTCACGTCAAGGGAGATGGCTTGGGCTAGTATATCTACTAAATGGCCTGGAAATAGTATCCAGAAGGGTCTTGGTACAGTAAATGATAAGTGCTCAGCTCATCTACCTCTAGGTATTAAATTGCCACTATTGGTCTGACATGGCCCAGCCTATGCAGTGGACAGACACCTGGTCAGTGCTGAGTTGTAGCCTTGGAGTTTGGTTTCAGGAGTGCTGGGCCCTGCCTGTCACTGGCTCCTTGCTGGGAGTCAGGTTTCTCAGACTCCAAATTTGCTTTCTTGGAGGAATGACATACTAATGGTTTGTGATGGGATTGTTTTTCCTTTCTAGTGTGAAAGATGACTTCTAGGAAGAAAGTGTTACTGAAAGTCATCATCCTTGGAGACTCTGGGTAAGTGGAAGAGCCTTTAAGCTGCTAATCTGTATCCCCCTAGAGCAGTGCTCTTGACCAGTGGGAGCCTGGATGCACTGTAAGAAATCAGCAGGGCTGGGAGGAGAGGTTTTACAGCCTGTGATAGCTGTGTTACCTCCCAGGTCCAAGAACTCTTCACCACCCTCTGTCTTGAATGTGTCCCTGCAGTTTAGTATCTTGAGGTCCTGCCACAATATTAAATGGAGAAAATGTGGGCAGACTACTGGAGTAGCAGAGCAGAATAGCCTTCTGCAAGGAGGATATGTGTTGTTGGAATGAGTGTTTCACTTAAAAAAAATTTTAAAAAACCCAAACCACTAGTAAGCATCCTTAGGTCACTTCCTAAAATTCTGTCTTTGTCAGAGACAGTCTGTACTGAGACATCTGCTTTGCTTCTCTGGGCTAGCTGGAGCATGCCCCTTGGAGTGAAAGGCTTTGCTCTGTGCTCTCAGCAAGGAGTCTGCTCTGCTGTCAGAGGTTATTTGCTGTGCAGGCTGTAACCTGATTCCCATGACATAAGGTTTATTTATACCGCTGTCCCCAGCATGCTGTTGTTCAGGGAATGTTTCTCAGCCACACGGAGGGCATGTCAGCCTCTAAGCTTGCTCTCTGGGGAGGATCTTCACCTCTGGGTGACTAGCAGATATGTTTGTGAGCTGTTGCCATCTGAGATTGTTTTTCCACCTCCTCGTTATGCAGAGGATGAAGATTACTGTTTGTGATGGGTTTCTCTGAAGCACTTCATTTTCCAGAATTGCCTTCATGGTCATAATGTGGTATCTGTTCCTTACCAAGGGTCAGATTAGTGATGGGGAAGTGAGGTTTCTCAGGATATCCTTGGGTAGGTAATGCTCTTACTCAACTAGTGCCTCCGAATCTCTTAGTGTGCAACCCCCTTCTGGCAGAGGTGGGTGCTTTTACCCTGGTTGAAAAGCCAGGAGGTTATGGGCAGTGAAGGGCACTGGAATGTTCTCTTCAGGGTGGTTAACTTAAACGTTATTGTAGAAACAGCCTACCAAGTCTGTCTTTCTTTTTTGTGTTCCTGTCCAGGGTGGGAAAGACATCTCTCATGAACCAGTATGTGAATAAGAAATTCAGTAACCAGTACAAGGCTACGATAGGCGCAGACTTCCTGACAAAAGAGGTGATGGTGGATGACAGGCTAGTGACAATGCAGGTAAGAGGGACTCTGCTCCCTGCTGCAAGGGATGCCATCACTCCACTTATGTGGAAGCATCTGGTCTCATGTGGCCCAGACTAGTGTAGGGGTCACTGAATCTTGTTTGCACTTTTGTTAGACATAAGTGCAAATAAATTCTGAACTTCTGTTAGACATAAGTGCTTTTGGGCTTCTCTGCAAATTTTGTCATGGGCTGAATAGGGGAACAAAAAGATTAATCTGGGTTCAGCTAACAGCAGTGTTGCTAGAACCTGTTTAAAAAACTGGATTTGGTACTGTTGGTAAACTAGATCTTGTTAGAAAGATTCACTTCCCTAATGTTCAAGAACTGGAAAGGGCTGGGGAAGGACTCCCTTGATCAACCATTTGTGTCATCCCAAGTCCTGTGGGTGTAGTGTTAACCTGCCAGAAGGCTTATGTCTCTGGTGTCTGAAGCTTTCATCTCTCCATGGTGAAACTGACTGCAAGGCAGCAAAAGCTGCAGCCGTCAGAGGAGTGTCTGGACTCTGTTGGTATCCAGGTGCATCCAAGCACTGCAGGCAGGTCACCTGCTGACCCTAATACCCAAGTCCTGCTTGCCCAGGACAAGGATATGTCCCTGGCTGAGGCTAAACACAAAAAGGCTCAACTATCTTTAGAAGGTGTTTCTGGCTCTTGATGCTTAGTGCCTGCAGAAATCCCCAAGCCTTCAGGTGCTGCTATCTGCCTAGCTGGGGACTATATATACCTGGTGGGGAGTTTTGGAATAATGCCCTAATTGCAGACTGACTGTGTCAGAGTAGAGCTGACTTATCTGCCCTGTCTTTTGCTCCAGATATGGGATACAGCAGGCCAAGAACGATTTCAGTCTCTGGGAGTTGCCTTCTACAGGGGAGCAGATTGTTGTGTGCTGGTATTTGATGTAACGGCTCCCAACACGTTCAAAACCCTAGACAGCTGGAGGGACGAATTCCTCATTCAGGCCAGTCCAAGGGATCCTGAGAATTTTCCTTTTGTTGTGCTAGGAAACAAGATTGACCTAGAAAACAGACAAGTGAGTACTGGGACTTATTAACCTCTTCTTAAGAAACTGCTGGAGTGGGAGACCTTGTAGAAACATAGGAGGGGTTACCTGAGAAGTGGGAGTGGGAGGTGCCTGAGAATGACTCAGATGTTGTCTGCCACCTGAAAAGGGTTTCTCCTGCCTGAAGAGCTCAGAGCCCTGTGCACAGCATGCTCCTGCCCAGTGGTGGAAGGATTGCAGCAGTTTCCTGGGGAGGTGCCAGTAGAGGAGCTGCTTCTACTCTCACTGATGTGCTGAGCAGTTCCTGTGGGAGCAAGCCAGTGCTCTGTCTTCTCATGGCCCTTGGGCATGGTCCTCCTTGCCCTGGGGCTGGGTTTGTCAGGTGATGGGAAGTGGTCTCCTGTGTTCTGTTTCAAGGCTGCAGCTTAGATGAGGTCAGAGCTGTTTGGGTTGGATATGAGGGATCTCTGGCTTTGCCCTGAAATAAAATGCCTCCCTGCATAGTAGAAGGTAGTGATGCTGCTCTCTGTCCATCCAGGTCACCACAAAACGGGCACAAGCCTGGTGCTACAGTAAAAACAACATCCCCTACTTTGAAACCAGTGCCAAGGAGGCCATTAATGTGGAACAAGCTTTCCAAACAATTGCACGAAATGCACTTAAACAGGTAGGGAGGGGGCCAGTGTGCAGCCTTGTGCCAGTGCTGTGAGCAGCCTGGGGCTCACTCCCAGCCTTCCTCAGCTCCTTGCATGCTGGGAGCTGTCCTGCAGAGCCATGGCATTAACTCCTTCTTCTCTCCCACTAGGAAACCGAAGTGGAACTTTACAATGAATTCCCAGAACCCATCAAACTAGACAAGACTGACCGAGCAAAGGCTTCTGCGGAGAGCTGCAGCTGCTGAGGGGAGAGGGAGGGGTTGAGCACAGTCCTTCACAAACGAATATCACACTTAGGCCTTCAAACACACAGCCCCTCTTCTGTGTTTAAAATGAAATTACAAAAAATTTGCATCTCCAGCTGCCAAAATCCACCCTTCTCTCATGAGCATCTGAGTCCTGCACTTCAGAGCTCATATCCCCACACCATTCACATCACACTTCTTGGTAACAGACCTTTCTCTTAGTTTAAAATGGCAACTCTTATGTATGTTTGGAACTGAATCTAATTCCAGGTGTCCAGTGGAGAGAAACTGTTTACAGGTAATCTGTGTAACAAGTTACATACATTTTTAACTGTCTAGTGTTTTCCCCTGTGAAGGCTGCAATTGGAAAGGCTGATTACCCATAGTTCATTGCAAGCTCAGCACTCAGTCTGACTAGGTTGAGTTTTGTATGTATCTCTGTTAATGCTTGTTACTTTTAACTAATCAGATCTTTTTACAAGTATCCATGTATTATGTAATGCTTCTTTAGGAAAAATCTTATAGTACATGTTAATATATGCAACCAATTAAAAATGTATAAATTAGTGTAAAATTCCTGAATTACATGTTCAAGTACTGAAACATAGGTTGTGTAGAAAGTGAGGAGGACACTTGTGACATGCAGCGTGCTAGCTACACAGAGTCCAGACAGAGGCAGTCTTCTGTACAGTAGAGATGAATTGTGTAAGCCTTCTTGTTTTGAGGCAAAAAAGGCTTCATCTTCTGGAAAAATCTGTCTGGCTTCCTTGTATCTAAATTCTCAGATTTGCATAACAGCATTGATATGCACACTGGATTATTTGATTTAAAATTAAATACAGCTATGAAATGACCTCATTTGTTCACCTCCCCTACTGCTTAACTCCTGACATCCTGGAGTGAGCATGAGGAGCCACAGCTGAGCTGTTCCTGTGGCTTTTTGTGCTATGGAAGCAGCTCCTCTCCCACTTGGGGTGTGGTATCTGTTTCTTGATGAACGACCTGGACTATGAATCTTCCCTTTCTTCTTACTGACTGCTAATCTGGATGTTTGGTATGGAAAAACTTGGCAATCTAGTCCTTTTTCTCTCTTCCTTTCTTCCTGGTATTTGTTCTTGCGTTTGTAGCTTGCTTAAATGGAGCCATTCTACCTGTTTTCCAGAGGTCTACATTCTAGTACGTAGGCTGAGCTCTTATGTAAAAAAACAAACATGATGCCAATAAACTTAACAAGAACAAACCTTCCTGTTTACTCCTGTTTCTGACTTTTTTTTTTCTTTTTTTTCCCTCCACTAATGTGCTTTCTTTCCTCTGTCTAGTCACCATTCCAGCAACCCAATGCTTGCTACCAAGGATATTTGTGCTTCTTTACTATAAAGTTTGTGCCTTCCAGCTTGGTTTCTGAGGGTGGAGTGAGCCAGCCCTGCCTTCTTGGCTGGGGCACTGCTAGAGCATCACCCCTCTGCTTCTCTGAAAGCTGATTGCAGGGGCAGGAATGATGCTGGATCAGATCTCTTAGTGAGCACAATCCTTCAGTCCTTCCTGTTCTGGGCATATGTCCTGGACAGCCTTTGTGTGTTGGGGCAGGCTATTAAAGCTCTTGCTGTGCTCCCCTCGGAGGGGTTGTGTGAGCAGAGCAGGCTCAGCCCTTCCTGCTCACAGGCAAGACTGGCCTGGGGTTCCTTGGAGTCAGTTGAGGGCCTTTCTGTGGTCCAGACTAGTCAAAGTTAAGCCTTTAATTTCTACATGCTGGGTATAACCCTCTGCTTGCACTCACCAAGGCTGAGCTGACAACTGTACCCAGAGGAAGATGGAAAACAGCATTTAGTGCAATGAGGTTAGTTATTTCAAGAGCTTTCTAACAGTTTTTGTGCTCCATATCCTGTTTTACTGTACCGTCCTGTCACACTTTTCTCGCTTGACTGGGCTTTTGCTGTCCACATCAATCTCAACTGCACTAGCAATGTGTCCTGGTGGGACTGCTTTTCTATCAGCATCCTTTTTGAAAACTTGAACCTTCTGCTCATCTCCATTTAAAGTGTTGCTGTGCACTTGTTTTCTGTGGACACAGATGGAATGTGGAGAAAACCAAGCTGGAGGAGGGAGGAACAACAACCCTGAAGTTTTTGGGGAAAGGGGATGGTCTGAACTTTCCAGCCCTTGGCCTGCTTTGGTCTTGGGTGGTGTAGCTGAGGCTGCAAGGGGTGTGGCTGAGCCCTCAAGTTGACCCTGTGTTTAATGTCTTTCCAGTCAGATAAACTGACAATAACCCGAGGCAGAGGGAGAGTGCTCCAGCTGGAGTACAACAGGATGTTATGGATGCTAAAGGGGAGGGGAAGATTTCATTTGCCACCTACATCTCAATGTTTTTACAGCTGGGAATACACACAAATGTACAAAAACCAGTGCAGGAGGCAAGCAGCATGGGAATTGGTGCCCTGCTCTTACTCTCAGGGATGGTGGTGTCACAGATGGGGACTGGTGGTGTGCAAGAATCACTGTCCTCACTGGGGTCTGGAGAATTGTGGGACTGACTTGCTGCAGGGAACATGTACACTTAAAACTGCTCTCTGCACCATTGGAGTCTCATGGCTTTTATTTTTGTGATCACCTCTATTCCTGGTGCAATGGGAACAGGTGCAAGGGTGACTTGTTGCTGGGTGATTCCCAGAGGAAACCTGGCCCTGGAAGAGGCTGAGGTATTCAGCTGGTTCATAGAGGCAGCTGAGCTCAGGTGTGGTTTTGCTCTTTGCCCAGTTCCTGCCAGGGCAGGAGGAGGAGCCTAGCGGGACAAGGGGAAGGGGTCCTTTCCGAGTCCACTGTTCTGAAGTGTAACAGGAAAAGCTAGAACCAGCTCAAGATTGGTGAAGTGGGTGAAGCCAACCAAGGTCGTGGCAGGGCAGGCATGTGTGGGGCCTGGCAGCAATGGCTGCTCTCACCATGGCTGGAACTGCTCAGAAGGCAGCTGTGTTGTGTCATGTACAAATATGAATGCTGGGGAATCACACAACATCTGTGCTGCAGGGCCTGTGCGGGGAGTGTCAAAGGAGTTCCAGGCCGGCTGCTGGTACTGGCATGTGGAAGGTGACACGGAGATGCCAAGATGCAAAGCCCAGGGCGGGAACACTCCTGCACGCCTTGGTAGTGGCACCTGGCTGGGCTTTAGGGCTGGACCTGTCCTGCACTGCAGCCTATCCTGACCCCCAGAGCAGGAGCCAGTCTGCCAGCCCAGCACCTACAGCCACAACCACTATGGTGGGCTCGGTGTCAGTGCCATCCTGTGCACCTGGAGCCCCAAACGGCTGCCGCTGCCACCAGCTGCATTGCCCCAGTCCCAGGTGTGCAGGGACCCCCATCCGGCACACAGCCCAGGGGCCCAGATGGAAATATGTGATACAAACACAAAAATGTGCTTGGGTTTCTATAGGTATTCCAAATGGTTTTAGACAAACATGGGTCTGTTTGCTGTTTACATACTCAAACATATTTACACCAGCAGGAATGTATATATGGATTTATTTACCAGGACACATCTTTTGGAAAGCAAATCACCAGGGGAAGCACGAGAGCACAAAGAAGCACAGGCACGAAGCTCTGTGTGTGTGAATTGCTGTGTTACACAGGCAAATCTCCCCAGGCTCAGTGACAGAGCACAAGTCAGTTACAGGTTTCTGTTTATTAGACGAACGTGGTTGCAGCCCTACCCATGTACACACAGGTAGCATAAAGTATTTCTTTGTTCATATACATATATATATATACTGAGACAAGGAGGAAAAATTACCTCACACATCTATATGGCTACACCCATATATACTTTATTTATATAGGAAAAATTAAATATTAATTACAAAAATATATACATATACAAAGGTGTGTATGTCTATGTATATTACTGCCCCCATACATGGAGAGACAGAGATGATCACACAGACACATTTTAAATTATTTTACACGTATATGCTTATATTTTTACGGGTGTGGGTTTTTTTATCTTTGTCTACACACAGATTTTTCTTACTATTTATATGCTTTTCTGTGTCTAATTTATATATATTTAAATATTTTATATAGTTGTAAAATATTTATTTCTATCTGGTTTTTATATAAAAGGGTCATTTACGTGCAGCTCTGTGTGTGTAGTTTAGCTGGTTTTATATTTCTTTGAGAAAGAGAGGAGAGGGAGGGAGACAGAGAAAGAAAATGAAAGTATAGACAAATAAATATCTAAATAAACTGGATGTAGAGGTGGATATGGGAACATGCAGGTGTGAGTTAGGAGGGGGAATGACTGGCTCCCATATGCACATGCTTGCTCTCCATATACAAATGCATGCAGACAGAGAATATATGCACATGCATACAGTATATGCATCCCAGATCTTATATGTGAGGGCAGAACAAAGGGTGGGAGAGGCCACAGCCTCTCTCTCACACACACACATACACACACACACACAGATACCCTACATGCATTTTTACAGGGGGAGGGATGTGATGGGAGTATCTTTTACCATGCTTGTGTAGGTCTTTCTCTCCTTCTTGGGGGGAAAAGGAAAAGATGGGAAGAACGGTAGAAAACAGACACACACAAAATTAGTTACATATATAAGTAAATATTTAAATAAATTGTGTGTGGCTGGAGATAGGGGAAATGCTCTATGTGTGAATAGTGCATGTGTGCTTCCCATTTGTATACATGAATGTGTGTGTGTGTGTAGCAAGAGAAAGACTGAGCAGCTCACAATCTCACTGTACACATATGTATATGCATGCAGAGAGAGAAAGAGCATTATGTGTTTTTAAGGATACAGTGTGTGTGTGTGAATATCTCTATATATGTAATAATATATGGAATTATATATTCATATGTATGTGGATATATACGAAAAGATATTGTGTGTTAGTGTGAACACTTGGCAAATATACACATGCAGGGAGAGGTGAATTAACAGATTACTCTCTCTGCCCTCCTTATATAGTATATGTGCATAGATGTGTGTGTGTATATGTATAGAAAGGGAAAAGTGTGTGTATGAAAAGTGTCTTCCTGTAGATGCATATATACCTATGTGTGTCTATACATAATATATATATATATTTCAGGCAAATTTGTATGCAAAAAGCTCTCATCCCTTCCTAAGCACAGATCTATGTATATACATGTATTGAGAGAATTATGCACATCTGTGAACAGCTCACATGTTCTTGCTCTCTGTATATATGAGTGTGCAAACAGTGCTTTCTCCAGTTATATATGTATATATGCATATATAAAGAGAATTCTCTGTGTGAAGTTTATATATATACAAATGTATGTATGTATATAGGTTTATCTATTACCAAAAAAAAGTGTTCCATGGGTGAGAACATATACATATAGAGTATACATCAGAAAGTGTTGTATGTGAAAACAGTTCTCTGAACAGCTCAGTGTGCATATATATCCACATCTATAAATATATAGTCTATATAATATATAAATATACTTTATATACTTATATATACCATACCTGCTACTTCATCCCCCTAGTATCTAAATATATATGGATATATGTGTATGCATACATGGAGTGCATGCACATGTATGTAGCAAAAGTTGTGTAATTGTATGAAAGAACAACTGTCTCTCTGTATAGATGCATGTATATAAAAACATATGTCTGTGTGCATGTATAGGAAGAGAATTGTGAGTGTTAACAGCTCTTTAAAGTACATGCCTATATCTGTATGGAGAGAAGCGTGTGTGAGGCAAGCAGGCTTTCTATATATACAGCATATATATGTGTGTTTATATAAATGTATGTATTTTTGTAGAAGGAGAGAGGAGTATTATGTGTGAAAACAGCTCACTAACTATACATATGTATGTGTACGATGCAGAGAAAATAGTGTTTCTGTGTAAACTGTATGTGCTTTAATTACGTATGTATATAGAGTGAGACCTGTGCATGAACAATCTGTATATATGTGTATATATGCATCTATATACTCATATATAAGGCAAGAGAGAGTACTGTGTGTGAGAATAGCTCTTACTATCTCCACTCATCTGTGTACATATGGAGAGAGAATATCTCAACATATATACATAGATAGGCATATATTTATGTATCCCAGAGAATATATATGGGGGCAGGGCAAAGAGAGAGTCATGGAAACTGTGTGTGTATGAATTGCTCTCACTCATTTTGTTATTTATATTATGTCTAAATATATCAATATGGCAAGAGAGGGATATATGTGAACAGAGACTACGGTTAGTGGGAACTATTCGCAGACTACTGCTGTGTGAAGATCTTTGTGTATGTATGCGTGCATTTATTTATATATAACAAGAGAGAATTGTGTGTGTGCAAACAGCTGTCTCCCTAATTATACATGTGTATATAAATATGTAGAGAATTATATGAGAGAACAGGTTCTCTCTACATATAGAAGTGTGTATATATATGTCACACCTTTCTCCCTAAATGGGTATGTATACCCACGAAGTGAGCAAATTACATGTGAACAGCTCTCTCCCCACTCTGTATACACATGTATATATGTGTATATAGCTAGAGAACTGTGTGTGAACAGCTCTCCCCTAACTCTATATTCTATATATAATTCTCTTAGAATTATGTGTGAACAACTGTGTATATGAGTACATATGTATATATGCATATATACGTATCTATACAGTAACAGAAAGGACTGTTGTGTGAAAAGAGCTCAGTATATAGGTACATATGTATATATATGAACAGAGAACAATATGTATAAGCAATGGGCTGTCTACCTTATCTTTGTATAACTTTAGATAATTATGAGTGAACACTGTACACATGTATACACATGCATCTATACAGTCAGTACTGTGTGAGAAAAACTCTCATTTGCTCTCTATAATGTATCACACAAAATGTACACAGAAAGAATTATACAGAGATTATACAATTTTATAGGGCAGCAAGAGAATGATAAAAAATGTGTGTGTGAGATAATAGATCTTGCTCTTTTCCTCAAGTGTATATGCACATGGATGTATGGACAGCAAGAGAGCATGCATGTGAACTCTTTCACTCTGTGTCTGTGTCTCTATGCATATATGGATATATATAGTGAGAGAGAACAGTGTACATGTATTTGTGTGCATACAGAAAGGTCAGGAGAAAAGAGTGTGAGAGCTTATCTCCACATCAATATATATTGCATACATTATGCATATATGTCTGCATTTGCATAGTGAGAATGTTTGACCAGCATGCTCTCATCCCCCGTTTCTATATATGCCAATGTATACAGCAAGAGACAACTGCCTGTGAACCTCTCACACTCTCTCTGTAGATATCTATGTATGTGTACGTATGTATATGAGAGACATGTGTGTCAACTAGGCTCGCTGTGTTATATATATAGTATATAGTATATATAAATATAGTATAATATTTAATATAAGTGTATATGTTATATGGAACAGAATGTGTGTGTGTGTGTCTATGTGCACGTGCGTGTGTGTTGGGGCTATTTTCTCACCTTCTCTATGTTTCTCTCTCACACACACACAAGCAGCCTTCCCCACACATTCTATTCACATAAATATATCTCCATATATTTCCACGTGTGTGTTCCATTCCTTACCCTGTCTTTGGAAGGGAGGGAGAAAAGCCCTCACTGTCAGCCCTGGCTCTCCATGGCTGTGGATTGGTGCTGGATCCCTGTGCTGCTCCCAGCCACACAGCCGAGGTGAGATCAGTGCACTCATTGCCCAGCCTTGCCCGCACACCCACCCTCCTATACACATATATTGTTCTTAAATTTTCATATGTCAATATTTTACAATATATACCTAGGTCTTTTTGTGTATGCATGCACTTACATTTATTTTAAATTTACATGTAGCTATTACATTAAATATCAACTATTAGACATCACACATCTATAATAGACACACCATACATACCAACCACACTCTATAGCCGGCTTAGCTGTAAAATAAGCCAGCTCCATCAGGCTACAGAGTTACATTTACGTGTGTACAGGTGTGCATGTTACACACACGTACACATCATACACCCCCCGCCGGGTGACAGCTGTGCAGGCGGTGAGTGCCGTGTCTCAGGGGTGGATGTCCGATGCTCCCGATGCTCCCAGCGCTTCGCAGGCCCCAGAGGTCGGGCAGAACTCATCACAGAGATGCCTGGGCACGCCTGCACGGAGGGGCAGAACCCCGCTGTTCCTACGGGGCTCTCTCCTCGGGGTGACGGAGCAGGGGGCGGGACAGAGCACCCCGCTTCGGTTCGGGATGGGGTCACACACGCGGCTAGGCAGAATTGGGCCCCAACACCGCGGGCAATCGGGGCTCGTCCCCTCCGGCGGCCAGGGGTGGGCGAGGGAAATGGCGGAGAGAGTCGGGGGATGGGGAGTGGGGGAAGAGGAGGAGAAAGGGAAGGCAGCGGGGCTGTGCGGGCTCGGCGTGAGTGGGCAGGGGGCGGGGGTGGGATAGTGTATGCGGGTGTGACCATGTGTGTGAGCATGTATGTGCATGTGTAGGGGTGTGTGCACAGCCGGGCGTACCCCTGTGTCTACGCCCCGCGTCCCAGTACACGCGTGTCACTCCCAGGAGCTGGGCGAAACGGGACCCTCGTGGCCCACCCCCGGAGGTCGGCCAGGGAGGCGTCGTGCACTCCCTTGACCCCATCCAAGGAAGCCGCATTTCCCCGGCGAGATTTGGGGAGATGGGTTGAATTGGTCGGGGGAGGGGGGTGTTCAGAGCATCGCTGTCCCCCTCACCCCATAGCCCATACAGACCTGCGCATGCAGCGGGGCTCGAGCCCCCCGCTCCGCTACCACAGCACGCAGAGGCTGCAGAGGGGGGCCACGATTCACACAATCCCCCCACACCCACGGCACTGAGCCCGGTAGTGGGGCTTCCTGGCCCCTCCTCAGCCCTACCCCGGCCGCACTGCGCTTTTCGCATCCTCCGCTGCGGGGCGATGGCCGCCGGGAGGGGCATTCACACCGGACACGCAGGGCTCCCCCGGAGGCCTCCCCGCGTTGACCACGAGGGTGACGGTCAGGGGTGGGGGGTGGCCCCAGTCGCCAGGGCGGGGACCCCCGGCCTCGGCGGGGCATCTCAGTGCCGCTGCCGGCGGCCGCGGGAGGGCGTCGCCTGTGTTAGTTCTCTTCGGAGAACCCAGGGCCCCCGCCGCTGCCGCTGCCCCTCGCCTCCCGCCGCCTCCCCCCGCCCGCGGCGGCCCCTCTTGGGCGGCGGGCAACGGCGACGGCGATGGGCGGGGGGGCCGAGATGAGGTCCCAGTCGCCGCCGCGTCAGACGCCCTCCTCCTCGCTGCCATCGCCGCGCCAGCCGCGCCCCCAAAATCTGGGCGGGGGTCGTGGGGCGGCGCGCAGTGGGGGGCGCCGAGGTGGTGGCAGGCCCGGGGCGGAGGGGTGCGGGCGCGGCGGGGCGGAGGGGGCCCGGCGGCCATGCGGGAGGCCCACGAAAATGCCCCAAGAAGCACAAGTTGGGGCTGGCGCCGGACCAGGCTGTTGTTGTTCTCAACGTGGTCCGCCCCGTACCCATATAAAGGCCGGCGGCGGCGCCCGCCCCGCCAGAACATAGACCGAGTGGAGCTGATACTGAGTGCTTGCCGGGCCTCGCCACGCCCCGCGACTCTCTGCACCATGTCGGTAAAGCTAGAAGAAACCGATCTGCCTCTGACCGAGGCAGAGGAGGCGCCGCTCTCCCCGGAGAAGAAAGCGGCTGCTAAGAACGTGAAAGGAGGCGGCGGCGCCTCGTCGCCATCGAAGAAAAGGAAGAACAACAAAAAGAAGAATCAGCCGGGCAAATACAGCCAGCTAGTGGTGGAGACGATCCGCAAGCTGGGCGAGCGCAATGGCTCCTCGCTGGCCAAGGTTTATAACGAGGCCAAGAAGGTGGCCTGGTTTGACCAGCAGAACGGCAGGACTTACTTGAAGTACTCAATCAAGGCGCTGGTACAGAACGACACGCTGCTCCAGGTCAAGGGCACCGGCGCCAACGGCTCTTTCAAGCTCAACAGGAAGAAGCTGGAAGGCGGCAGTGAGGGGAACGCGGGCAACAGCGCCCACAAATCCCTCAAGAAGGCGACGGTTTCCTCGACCCGGCGGGCCGAGAAGCTGGCGGCCAAGAGCAAGAAACCAGAGAAGAAATCACACAAGAAGGGAGCCGGCGGCGCGGCGGCCAAGAAGGACAAGGGCAAAACCAAGAAGGCCACCAAGAAGGGAGCTGCGTCCCCCGGGGGCAAGAAGGTGAAGAAGTCGGCAAAGCCCAAGGCACTCAAGAGCCGGAAAGCATGAGATCGAGGCGCAGGGAGCCTCCCGCCGCGCCCCCCCGGACTGAGAGCCCGGCGGCACAGACTGCTCTGAGGACAGACCCCAGGGGACCCGCTTTGTCTTTGTGTTGCTGACTTGCCTCCGCAGCCACCGCCGTCCGCGGTGAGCGGGGCTGCGGCTGCCCCCAGCCCCCCTTCCCCTTCTCTGCCGCCTTATTTTTAATACCCCTTTTCCCCCCATCCTACTCCGCGGCTTTTCCCCGATCGCGCCCTTTTGTTTTCGGCCGTGCCCCTCCCCGCCTGTAGACGGTTCCTGGCCCCCTCCCCCCCGAGTCCCCCCGGTTCTTCACAGGGATATTTCCCGCTCGGTTTCCATAGCAGCCATTTTGCACGGCGCCCCCCCGCGCCACGTGGGCCGGTCCAGCTCCCGCTGCCCGCACGCGCCCCGCCCGGCTCCGCCCCTCCCGCCGCGCGCCCTGCCTCCTCGCCGCCGCACCGAAGGCCCACGGCGCCCCCTGGCGGCTCGCGGCCCCGCCGCCTTGGCAACGCCCCGGCGCACGGGAGTGGCCGCTCCTTAGCGGTCGCCGACTGCACCTGCAATGGCCTTTAATGTTTTTTATGGGTCTGGGGGGGGGTGGGTTGGGAAGGGTTTGTGTAAGTGGGGTCCTTTTTTTTGGGTTTTTTTTTTGGGTTTTTTTTTTTTGTGTTGTTGTTTTTGTTTTTTTGTTTTGTTTTGGTTTTTTCCTTCATTTTTCGTTGTTTCAAATAAATTGCTACAAAACGTCTCTCCCATGTGCTCCCTGTAGGCGTCGGGGACCGGGTAGGAAGGGAGCTGGTCCTAGGGGGGCTTCCCTGCTGGTCGGGGTCCATCTGTGTGCTGATGCCCAAAGTCCGCATCCTCTTCCGAGTGGAGAACAGGAGCAGAGGGAGAAGGGTCCCTCGCCATGGAGGCAGGGGAGGAGCGCGATCCTCGCGCAGCTGCGCTCGGCTGAGCTCCTTGAGCAGTGGGGCGGGGATCTGTGCTGCGGGTGTCCGCCGCGGGTACCCCCGCCCCAGTCGGCGTTGATTCCCTGCAGCACCTGGGTTGGATAGGGACAGCTCCCAAGGCATACCCCTAGCCGCCTCTCTGGCCGGGAGCGTACCCTGTCCCCCGAGCCGAGACCCTGCAGGCAGGAGCGGCAGCGAGGGGGAGAGTCGGAGCCCCCCCGGCGCTGTCTATTTATAGCGCACCCGGCGAGGTTGCATAAATCCCGGCAGGGATCTGGGCCGTCTTGTTCTGCCCGCTGCCGGAGGGAGCACGGGGCGACGGATGAGCTCCGGCTCATCGTTCTCCGTGTCCCCCCTCTCTTCTGCTGCTCCGGACCCGCAGCACGCACCGGCCTGCAGGAGAGAGAGGGGACAAGAACTGACAGCCCAGCTCCCTGCAGCTGGATGGGAAGCAGGGCACGGACGGCCGGAGGAGGTGGAGATGCGCAGTAAGCCCCAGGCAGCGCTGCCATCACCCCAACTTTCAGCCCCACGCTAGGGCCCTGCCCCACTGCCTCCACCAGCCAGCGAGAGTTTCAGGATTGCCCGAGAGCTGCACCAGATCTGGCGAGATGCTGTGCTGGAGCATCAATATGATCCTGTGCCTAGGGAACGCAGCATAGATAAGGCCCATATCCAACATCCCCCAGGAGGCGGTCACATGGACAGCAGCCAGTGGACCCTAGGATCTGTCACACCAGGTGACGGCAGGGCCTTTCAGCACTCCTGGAAAAGGAATAGACCCTGCCTCCAGGGCCCCAGTCAGGCCTGGGGCAGCTGCTTTATCCCTTTGTCCTCTGGAGAAAAAGCAGGGAGAAGAGAAGCAAGTTTTACTCCCTGAAGAAACATCCTTTTGCTACATCCAGCAAAATAAGCCAGCCATGCTCCTGAAAGAGACCAGTAGAGGTCTGCTACAGGAGGCTGCAGCCTCCCTCCAGGTCTGTATTTAGAAGCAGTCACAATCGTGCTGCCCCACATCAAACCTGGGAGAGATCTGCTGCATTCTGGCACTGACCTGCAGTTGTGTCCTTAGTCAGTAGCTGGCACTGCAGGTTTGGCAGGATCAGAGGTGATGCCCTCACCAAGGGCTGGGACACAGGGGGCAGAGGGGTCACCCTGCTTCCCAAGAGGGGAGGTTAAACCAACCCTATCTCAGTGCTCTCCTCAGCACTCTGGCAAACTGTAACCACCTCTCCAGGTAGACCAGCAGGCACGTTCCTGTGGGCAGACAAAAGCAGAGGGAAGGCAGTGACCCTCCAGCTGCCCAGCACAGGCAAGGCAGCAGGGTGACACACTGTGCCAATCCAGCTGGAGCTGTCTTACGTTACAGGCTGAGCCTGCCAGGAGCCATATTGCTGGGGCATCCCTGAGTGAGCTCCCTTGTGTGCTGCCAACCATGAGGACCAGGCTCTGGAGACAAACCCAAGCCCTGGGGACTTTCAAGAGCCAGTGATTCATCTCATCAAACTTCCAGAGCTGAGAGACACAGCTGGCAGAGACTGCTGCACATGGTGAGATGCACAGAAGCCTCCCACAGCAGGCAGCTTTCAGCTCCAGGTCTGTGCACATCTCATCTTCAGGTACCCAAGAGGCAAGGGAAGAATCCTCCAGCCTCCCAGCCCTCTTCTTAAGGGAAGCAGAGACCAAGAGACACTCTTCCAGGCTCATTTGACCTCTGGGGAAGGCTCTGCTCAGACAAGTCCTTCACATTTTATGAGCTCAGATGCTCTGGTGCTATGAAGCATTCAAAACCAGGACCAGTAACACCCCTCCAGAAAGACCCATCCCTGAAGCTGCAGACTTGACACTGACCACATTTATTCTAGCTTTATAATAAAGACCAAGATTTCCAAATCTCCTGGTCACAACAGTGTTCAGTGTGAGGCTATAAAGGCCAAACACTTCAGCAATGCTTGCTGTGACAGACAGGATTTCCTTCAGTGTGGCTTGCAACATCCCAGCTTTCCCAGCTAGTCTGTCACATGTCAGAAGAGGACGTTCAGAACCCAGCTGGAGCTCAGTGTCAAGGACACTACATGTGCCACCAGCACCCAGTCATAGCACACTCACTCCTCCACCAGCCTCAGCAGAGTCACATAACATCCAGGGTGGCAGCAAGCCTCTGGGCAGCAGTCCACCCATGCCAGTTGCTACCCTGTGCTGTCAGCACGGCTGGCAGGGCAGCAGGCCACACTGCCCTACAGGGACCAGCCCAGACCCACATATCCTACAGCCCTGCACAGACCAACTAGCACCCAACCCTAACACCACTGGGAGTTGTTCATGCTTCCCACAACCCTTCCTCCCTAAAACCTAAACAGGATGCAGTACTGGTTTGTAGAGTAACCTCCAGGACAGCCATCTGGGAATGTCCAACAAAGGAGAGAGTGTGAGAGTAACAAACAGCCTTGCCTCTTCAAGTTCTTTCCTTCCCTTCAGGATCAGCTTTTCTCATCTCTGCCTACTTGCCTGCAAGGTCACCCAAAAGCTCCTGGAGCAGCCCATGGGGCATGTTCTGCACTGGGGGAGGGTCCTGGGCCCAGCCTCACTCCTCCACTGCACCCAGCCAGGAGCAGGCTGAAGCTTCCTGGCACTCATGACTGAGCAAGCAGGCCATGTGGCATTCCCATAGCAGGGGAAAGAGGCAGACAACAGTACTATCTGCTCCCAGGGTAGGAAAAGACTCTCTGTCTGAGTGAAGGGCAAACACACAGTCTAGCAGTGGTCCTGTCCAGATAGAACCACTAGTTTTATTAGTCCTTCCCCTTGGAGAACACAGAGCCCAGACACCAGAGAGTCTGCCAGATTCTGTGAGTTTGGTGAGGTGACAAGACACAGCACATTTAAGAGCATTCAACAAGGAACCAGTTTAATCAGGTATCAGGTTTGCACCATTCTTTTCAGAATCACAAGTTCTGCATTTTTCTAAGAAATACAAAGCACTCTCAGGTTTACAGAATGCCGGTCCTGGAGAAAACAAGAGGGGAAGAACAAGACACTAGGATATAGACACACTGATCACCACACTGGGCAGCAGAAAGGAAACTGCTCATCCCCACCTTGCTGATGGTAACAGCCCCTTTGCAGGAGGCAGAGAGATCGCAGAGGGTCTATGCTACTGCAGTGGGGCTGTGCCCTGATGTCCCTACCTACCAAGGTCAGGATACCCCAGTGGAATCATAGTACACCTCCACACTCCATCAGCACAACACCAATGAACACCTGGCTCCCACATAACAGAATGAAAAACCCCTGCACAAAGCCAGCTGACAAGCATCCAGGTTCATCTGCTCTAGGTAACATTAAACCTAGATCCAGGGTAACTTACTTCATCCACAAGATTAATCCAGCTGATTCAATAGGTTGAATACATGCCACTTACAGCACATAAATAGAAGATACTCTTTTTTACTTAAAAAACGTGTGATGAACATCTAGGTCCAGTTGCCTCAGCACTGCTGCATGCACACAACAATTGGCCTCACAGAAGCAGCTGCACTGGGCAGCAGGAAAGCTGTCTCTGCATCACCTATTCCAGCAGTCATGGGACAGCTATCCTGCCCCCATGCTTGACATTAGCCACACAGACAGGAAATAAATATGGCACTAGCCAGGAGTGGGCTTTAATACAAACTCTAGTGGTTTTCAAAAAAAAAAATTCATCCATAAGGGGTTACAGTTAACAGATATCGTCATCACTTTATTTCTCAGAGCTGGAAATAGTGCTGAACAAACAAACAACAAAAAAGAGACAGAGTATGTCATTTCCAGAAGTGCAACCAGGGTACAGGGTAGCTCTCAGTGAGATGAAGGGCTTCTGCAGCTGGGAGAGGAGGGGAGCCATGGCAGAAGATGGCAGCTCCCGCTCCCGGCAGGCACCTGACCTTGCAACGCTCTCCAAAGGGATTTGTCACTGCAGCCTCCACCCCACCCCACTACCAGGACCCACGCCATGTGGGAATACAAGTACCCCAGCAGCCACCGAGCCAGGAAGCTGCAAGGAGGTGACTTTACAGGGATGTACCCAAAAATAGAGACCTTAAAATAAATAGGAGCAAAGCTTCTTTACAGTAGGCAATGCACTAGTTTTACCATGAACAAAACTAAAACTAACAGCCATTTCTTGTCAATTGAGAAACTTTTTCTCCTCTCCATGTTTTCCAGCCCCCTGCCCTCACAGCTGCAGTGTGGCCAGGATGGCATTGCTGACGATGGAGGCAGGGGAACGACAGCAGCAAGTACACACCAGGGGGAGCAGGGCCAGCTGGGGGGAGCCCTGCACAGTCCCAGGGCTGGCAGAGGGGAGAGGCAGCCAGGGGTGCCTGTGTCCATCCGTTTGCCAGCTACAACAATTCTCAGCAGCTACCAGCAGCTCTGCACCATAAACTAACCACACGGCTCCAGATGTCACCACTGCCAACAGCTGTAATCCAGCTGCCTCCTCCAAAATCACTTCTTCCAGAGGGGGGAGAGGCAGAGTAGGGGCACAAGCAGAGCCTGACCTCAATCATGCTCGCCCAGCACCCTGCCATAGCCCAGGCCAGGGGGGCTAGTGAAGGGCTGGTGTGGTGCTGCCAGGGCTCACCACCCAGCCCGGGCTGAGGGGCAGGACGGAGAACCCCAGCCTCACTGGGAGGAGAGGTGAGGCAGTGGTGAGAAGGGAGCTGGGGACAGGGGGACGGGGGGGGAGCAGCGCTCACTTCTTGGAGCTCTGCGTCTTCTTGGGCAGCAGCACGGCCTGGATGTTGGGCAGGACGCCGCCCTGGGCGATGGTCACGCCGCCCAGCAGCTTGTTGAGCTCCTCGTCGTTGCGGATGGCGAGCTGCAGGTGCCGCGGGATGATGCGCGTCTTCTTGTTGTCGCGAGCCGCGTTGCCCGCCAGCTCCAGGATCTCAGCCGACAGGTACTCCAGCACGGCCGCCAGGTACACCGGCGCCCCGGCGCCCACCCGCTCCGCGTAGTTACCCTTCCGCAGCAGCCGGTGCACCCGCCCCACGGGGAACTGCAGCCCAGCCCGCGACGAGCGCGACTTGGCCTTGGCCCGCGCCTTTCCGCCGGATTTCCCCCGGCCCGACATGGCCGGCAGGCAGCGGCCCCTCGCCCCGCCTCTCAAGCAGCGCCGCGCACAGAGGGTCCCGGCGCCTGCGGGGAGACAAACGCCGTTACACCGTGCGGGGGCCGCGCCATCCCCGCCCGCGCCACGCCGCCCTTACCCGCAAGAGCTACCTCCGCTCGGCCCTGGGCGCCGCCGGCCGCCGCACTGCCCCTGCTGCTACCGCCGCGCCGCGGATATCGCTGCCCGCCCGCCGCACGCCTCATCCCATTGGCTATCGCCGCTACCGCCATGACGCTGATTGGTTATCGTGCCAATCCCTGATTTGCATAGGGCTCCTAGCGCCCCAGCTCTGCCACGGGCCGGCGCCCAGGCAGCGACGCGTCTCTGCGTGCTCTCCGGCTGGTCCTGGATTCCCGCCGGCGCTCCCTGAACCCCCGGTAGCTGCTTCTTGGTCCGGCGGGGCCGAGGATGTGGGGAGGGCGGTTGGCCCGAGCGCCCGTGGGTGTCCCGGCAGCGCTGTGCCCGTTTGTTTTGCCCAAACCTATGGCCCCTTCCTCGCCCAGCGGGATGTCTCCCGGAAGGATGCCAAAGTCTGCGGGCGAAGGAGATGCTACGGGGAAAAGAACCCCCGATAGGGAGGGCAACCCGCAGCGAGTACTACCCTCCCTTGTCTCCTCAAAGGGGAAAGTTTCTCCCAAATTAGCTTCTGTGGACAGGCGTGGTTGATTGTGGTCATCTCCGCACCAGGTTAGAGGAACTGCCTCAAATAGCCTTGGGAGAGCAGCCAGACTCCAGTTTAAGGGTGAGGTAGCTCAGCAACAAAACCTCCTCATTAAGCACTTAGCGTAGGGGGCTCTTTTGGGTTGGGTGTTTTTTTTGTTTGTTTTGTTTGTTTGTTTTGTTGGGTTTTTTGGTTTTTTTTGTTTTTTGGGTTTTTTTGTGATGCTGCTGCTGGTGCTCACAGTTTGGAGGGACATAACCTGTACCCTGTGTCTTTGCATCGGCCCTGCATCCCCAGGGGAGGATTATGTTCTCCAGAGCTGGGAAAGTTGAGCATCCCCCCACTTCTGCTCAGCATCTTCACTCCCTCCACAGCAACTGGAGACCTGAAATCAATTCAAGACGAGCTGCTGACCTTTAGAAAAGCTTCATCTGCAGTTAGTACTGACTAGGCTGGGGCAGCTGAGCAGCTCATCCTGGAACAGCAATGGGCAGGCAGGGAGAGAAACCTCCCATTGTGGATCCTGCAAAGATAGGCATTGAGGTCATAGTGCCAGCAGCCAAAAATCTATTCTGCCAGGACTTGCTAATATAGTGATTCTCTTGCCTCAAGTCATGGTGACAGCAATGAGGAGCCAGCTCTCAACAGGCTTTCTGGATAGAAATCCTAATCCCACTCCAGCTTCCTTAAGTCATGAAACCTGCTCTCAACTGCCTCTGTAGCATGCAAGGGATGCAGAGGTGGATTTCATTCCAAAAGCACTTGGGACTCCCCAAGTGTCCGTCCTGTGGCTCCTGCCCTGGCTCTGCTTGTCCCTCCCCAGGGACAAGCATCAGTTATAGCCACGCTTGCAGCTCCCCCAGGGACAGATGACTCTAGAGGAGCCCCAGAATCAATCCCCAGCGAATATTTACCACTGGCAAATGGAAATGCTCTACCAACATGCCCTTGCAGAGCTCAGACCCTGAGAGCTCAGCAGTGGGTAGGTGGTTTGCTCCTAAGCAGATGGAGAGGAGGTACAAGCGCTGCCTGCAAAACAGAAGCCCTGGGGCTGCAGTGGGCAAGAGTGACACAGACATGCACATGGACAAGGGCATGGCACAGCCAGCCAGTGAAGCCCATTTTATTGTTTCCAACACGAAGTACTGATTTCTAGCAAGGATTTCATTGTGTAAGGCTTTTGGTCTGTAACATCTGGCTCTGTTTACAAAATCCCTGACCTCAAAAACAATGGCCCTATGCTGTTCTGTAATGGCACTTAGGTTATCCTGGCTTTAATGACTGGTCTTTCTGAATAAGGCAGAGTGCATCCCTCCCCAGATCAAGGAAATCCTCTCTAAGTCTTCAAATCCCATTAACAAAATGATTGTACAAACAACGTGACAGACACACTGTTCCACCCTGATGCCAGCAGGGAAAACTAAGCAAAGTCCAGTTCCTCCCAGGCGCCACTTGAACATCTCCATTTAGGAGCCATGAATGCATGTAGCAATACTGGTGCAGAGCAGGGTGAATCTGGCAGATCTTCCAAGCCTGGGGTTTCCTCATAATATTTACTGCTTGTTCCTCAGTACAGCAGCCATCTTTTCAGGGCAAGAGTATTGGAAAGGATTTTGCACAGAATTAGTGTGGAATTAAGTGGAAAAGAAGTATCAGTTTAACACCAAAAAAGACAAGAGAAAACTAAACAGAAAGAGACATGAACTACGAACATTGTCAGGAGGCAGAAGCTATTCCTCCCTAGCAGGCTGAGATGCCTCTCAGGCTCTATCTTTGCTTGGCATGATTGTCAGGGAGGGAGGCCAACTGGTTATACTGACATCAGCACAAGACAAAGCCAAAATCTTTACAGACATCAACCTTTAACAAAACATAAAGAAGAGAGACAACAGCCTACAGCAGCAGATCAACACCTGAGAAGCTTGGACAACTTCAACACCAGTCTGCAAAGCCTTTCAAAAATACCTCTCTTACTCTGCTTAGGAAAATCAGGGGTAAAAGGGATGGCCAGCCATCTCAGCTGGTGCCTAAGCCTTGTGCTTCTTCGTAGCTGGCTGTCCCTGCTTCCCCAGCCACTGCTGCAGGACATCTGCGCTGGTTTTCTTGGGTGAAGGGGTGTGGATGAACTGACTTGTCCACTTGGGCAAATCATTTTCTTTCTTCTGGGGAGAGCACTCTTGGGAGATTTTTAATGAGCCCAGCATCACTTTACTGCTTGGGGTGGCTTTGACCTCCTGGATAGACAAAAGACAGTGTGAGAGAAGTCAGAAGTACAGAGAGAGCAGGGCAGCCACCCAACTGCAAGAGCTGGTCCAGAGCAGGATGTGGAGGCTGGAGCAACGGCCCTGCCTGCAATGAGACACATCTGCGGGAGGATCCCCAAACTGCTACAAACAGACTTGTTCCAAGACCCATTTCACATGGAATTTGCCTCATTTGGCAGCACAATTCTGGCATGGGCTAACAGTTTTATTTCTGGAAGCAGAGGGAAGGGAATCTGCCCAGGGTTCAGCACTCCAGCATCAAGCATGGGCATACTCTGCAGACATTGCCTACTGCCACTCCCTGCAGCCTGGCAGCTCTGACCTGGCTCAGAGACATCATTGTGGCTGAGCTCCCTGCTGCTAAGCCCCCACCAGCACCCACCTTCTTGGCTCCCAGCGCAATGGGTGCAACACACTCAGGTGTGTTGTTGTGGATGTTGTTGACAAAGGTGGACACTGGGTGGAAAACAATGTTCTCCACGGGCTGGATGAGTTTAACAGCTTCTTGGGTTGGCACTTCAGCAAAGTCCAGCCATTTCCTGATGGCTTCGTCCCCATCCAGGATGGCTGGCATCCTAAAGGATAAGACAGAACCAAAGCTCAGCAGCAGTATGTTAGTGTGGTGGCAAAAGCCAGACTTGTAAGCTAGCAAGGAGCTGGTATCTTGGGGGAAACAGGGAAATCTGAAGCAGCAGGATGGTCTTCTGCAAGCAGAGTGCACATTCACTTCACACAGGTAGCTGATTTGCTAGAAGAGGCAGAGGCTTCCAGGCCCTAGACAGGCAGGGAGACCAATTCCAGAAAGTGATCCAATTCCAAATGCCATCTACAGAGCACAAAGATGGTGATTTGTGGAAAGGGCATGAGCTGGTGACCAGAAATGAGTCAGTAACTCATTGTAGTACATCTCTCTGAGAGCAGGAGGAGGAGGCTGCAGTCTGTGCCTGCATGCTGCCAGGCAGGTGTCTAAAGCTGCAGTTCTCCTACTTCATCCCCCTCCACCCTGCAACCCCCTTGCCTGGTCTCACTTGCCTGTGATGGATGAAGCTCACATCCTTGGAGGCATCCACGGTGATGATGGTGTAAGTGTACAGCATTTCTCCTTCTCCTGGTGGCTTCCAGCAGTCGAAAATCCCAGCCATAGTGAGCAACCTCCATCCTTTCCATTCTTCATCTCCCTCAGTCTCCTTGTCCTGCAGGAGAGAGACCCCATTGTCCTGGTCAGTGCTGGCCCATGGACAGCCAAAGCAGCATAGATTTACAAGTGCTGAGGCAGGTCAGTGCCTCAGACCTGAGTCATGAGCAGAAGTAATCTGAGGCTCTCCAGGAGCCTTTCTACTGATTTGAGTGAACTTCAGGACAGGTATCAGGACCCTCATCTTCCCACAGGGAAGCCAGTGGTCTCCCCGCCTTCTGAACATCCTAGCCACTGGTTCAGCCAAATGAAAGAGGTAGCGAAACTCCCAGCCCAGTCCCCTGTGAGTCACATTGCCCACCCATGCAAACATCTGGCACGTGGGGAGCAGTGACCATGACGGCAGGGACAGTGTATCACTTTTACAGTCTGGAGACCGCTGCGATGAGAACTGCCAGCCACAGAGGGATGACAGAGTGCCAGGCCCAGCACAGAACACAGCCCTACCGGAAACAGACTCCCAGAGAGGGGTAGAGTAGGAGGGAAGCAGGCTTTTCTCCAGGCGGCCGGTGGGAGCAGGGGCCCAGAGCTGGGTGCAAGTGTTCAGACATAGCAAGGAACGCCATACCATGGTGTCCTTGGTCTGGGGGAAATAAATGAAATATGGTTGCTTCCCCCAACTCTGCTGCTGCCACTCGTAGAAGCCATCTGCCAGGACCACACAGCGCTTGCCCTTCAGGAGAGCACCCTGGGGAGAGACAGCACAAGTGAGCAGTGAACAGCAGCTTCAGGCAGCCTGCAATGGCAGAAGGGCTCCTGCAATCACCCAGCCCTCTCACTCCCCCGAGGACTTTCCTAAGTTGCTCCTGGGATGCACAAATGCCTAGTGCTGTGTTGAGCTTCACCAGTAACTGCCTTTTCAGTTCTTCCCTTTTAGTGAAACCCCCAGCTTTGCAGTACAGGGATTTGCTCCCCTGTGCAATGGCAAGTGGCAGCCAGTACTTGCCCAGCAGATGTTTCATCCCTGATTTTGCTGACTAAAAGAGTTCTTCAAGCAGGACAGAAGGGTGGCAGCAGCTCACCTTGTAGGAGGACTTGCTCAGCATGGTATCACTGCGGCAATTCGAGGTGTTGAACTGCAGTTTGGAGGGGCTGTCCTGTTTGAACCAGGAGGGCACCAGGCCCCAGCGCATGTCCATGAGGACCCGCTCAGAGGAGTCAGCATCCTTTCCAATGAACAGAGAAACACCTCAGGTCAGAGCAACGTCACAGAGACCACAAACATTCCCACAGCTTGAGAGAGGTGTTTTGGGAAGGCCTGTGGAAGTGGCCTAGCCCCCTAAAAGAGGGGATCTGGCGCGCATCTCTGCCAAGAGACAAACTGGAGCTCACTGTCCCTCCCTCACAAGCCATGCAGAAATAGCCACTAATTATAACCCTTTGCATATTCTTAACAGCCTTCATGTAAGAATTAATCTTCAGCAGAAAGCACATATTTTGTATATTTGTATATTGAATATTTTGCAGGAATAAAGAACTGTCTCCATCAGGCTCCCCTAACTCTCTGAAAGAATTAACACAGCTTCTTTTTAGTGGAGATGGCTGGAGACGTGAACTCATGAGCTCTCGAGTAAACAGCCATGTCACGGTGGCTGTCAAAGTCATCAAAACCTCCACTGGTGACACCAAACATCCCAAAGGGGCAAAAGACTCACTTTCATTTTAATAATGTGATTTCTGCTGATCTGGTGCACTTCCACTGCATGTGCTTTGCATATTATCTGCCTTTGGACAACAGAAAGAGTTTGTGGCTTTCGATTCTCCCCCAGTTTGCTCTCACTTTCTGCCCACAGCTGCCAGCCCTGACAGCACCTGCTGGGCCGTTTGCTCCCAAAGGACTGTAGTAGATAGACACACATACACACACCTACTATAGGTGTGCAGGTGTATGTGTGCAGTTTTGTGAAGTCTTTCAGAGCCTCCCTCAGGCCAGGAGTGACAAAAAAGAACACCCTACACCGCACCAGCATCCCAACAACTTGACAGTGATGGACAACTAAGCAAGGGTCTGCCTGTGACCTGTACCGCACTCCCTGCCCCATATTCCTCTGCTCCATCAGGTCCATTGCCTACCCTCTGGGGGAAGTGGGACCCCTAAAGCAGGAAAGGAGGGCATGAGGGATGCTTGACGGCATTACCCATGGCACTCCTGAGTGGTCTCACCGAGGGTCTCACCTGATCACCTGTGCCAGTAACGGCTGCGAAGTGCAGCTGCCCCACCAGCTGTGGAGGCAGAGCAGAATGGGTCCAAATCGGGGTGTTCCGACTGAGCGCACCCCAATTCACCCCGCTGAACGCCAAAGAGCAGCACCAACAGCCATAGAGGCTGCCCAGGTTGGCCGGGGGAGGTCGCATGAGGCTTAAATTATGCGGGACAAGTCACCACAAGTGTACAGCTACTGCCCCGCTCCAGAGCTAAGTTTTTTTTTTCTCTCTACTCTCTCCTACTACCAATGCGACCTGGACTCACGCCGCAAAGTTATGAAATAATTAACAACAACAAAAAGGTGCCTTAGGAAAGCCAATTAAAACGAGCAGAGCAATTACAGGCATTTGTGAAAAAAACTATACCAACATTAAGCACTTTAAGCACTTATACACATTTTTGCAGAAAACATAAACACTGTGGTGGAAGCACGGTACCGATTACCCTCCTACTTCTGAACATGTAAATATTAACAAGAAGCAACATTTTAGCAATTAGAAAATTCAATACCTGTCACGTACAGCAAAACCAATCAAACCACGGCCGTTCAGAGCGAGTCCCTCACCCCTGGGAGGCACGGCCTCCTTCCCTCCGCTCCGATTTGAGCCCCAAGACGCCCAGCACCCGCCCCCCGCCGCAAATGGGAGCCGGGAGAGGGCCCTGCCGCCCGCGTGGCCGGTCCGCGGAGCGAGGGACGAAGTACCTGGTGGAGGTGGCGGCGAGAGAGCAGCACGGGGCCGCTGGACTGCGGGCCTTTGTTGTAGGAGGGCTGGTACCGCTCCCGCCGCACCCACTCGGGCTGCCGGTGCTGGCCCCGGCGGTCGCGGTAGGCGCAGGCCCGGCGGAGGTTGTCGGCGGCCAGGGAACAGGCGGTGCGCCCGCACATCCCGACGACTCTCCAGGGCACTGGGTGCCGCGCTCGGCTCCCGATCGCCCGCGGGGCGGGGCTGCGGCCGGGGGCAGAGCCGGCCCGCGCCGCGGAAACGCCGGTCCCGCCCCCGACGCAGCCAGTAAGAGCCACAACATTGTTTTATTATTACATAATTGGAACAGCGCGGGGAGGACAGGCACAGAGCGCTGCGTAGCCAGAGATTAAAGACATGGTAATTTTATAGACATAGGCCTAAGTACAGCTGTACTGCAGAAAACACAAAAGCTGCTGTAGTGACCATGATCCTGCTGCCAATGGGGGCTCGGAGTCAGGACAGTCCTGGAAACAGGGGGTTTATCCGACGGAGGCCATGATCACATCCACAGGGAGCTCCTCTGCGCTGCGGGCCGTGACCTGCATAGTCACCGTGTCAGTGAGAACAAGACGAGATCGCACTAGGAGATCATGGCCACCGCGGAACATACCTGGAGAAGAAAGGGAGAGGAAGGGTGAGCATGTTGCAGGTTGCTCTCCCCTGCAAGTCTGAAGATGAACACTAGTGTTTGGCATAGGCAGGTTTCCCACTGGCAGTCTGGCAAATCCTAGTCCTGAGCCAGGAGAGACCCTAAAGCAGCTCAGTTCCCATTCATAATAACATACCTAGGACTCCTGCTACTGAAAAACCCATGAAACCAAAGTGTAAAATAAACTCCAGGTGAGAAAAAAACAGGCATGTCTAAGAGCTCCAGTACTCATCTGTTCTGCTGTCTTTCCCACACCAGGCTTGCTCCAAAGCAGGATGCCACAGATCACTAAGACAGCAAATTCCACCCAGCTGATCCTGGGGCTGATCCCAACATCCCCTCGACCACAGCACCCTCCCTGATCCCAAGATCAGTTGCACTGTACTGCAGAGACAGAAATCGTAGCAGGAGCAAATCTCAAAATACAACCCAGAGCACAGTGGGCTCCATCAGAAACTTCTGCCCTCATTTTCAACAAGCAGCTCTGTGCAACCTCCCAGAACTGCTTCTCAAGCAGAACCTTATGCCACAGCTCACCTGCCAGGTACAGTGTGTGAGAGTTCTTGTTATCTGGCACTTTATCTGACCGCTCACAGGGCTGCATCCCTAGGAACTTCACAATATTGTTTACTGCCTCTGTTAGAAAAAATAAAATGGGTTCTGTGTCACAGATACTGTAACAGGGGCACACAAAGAGCACAAAATAGTGACTCAAGCTCTCCCTACATGTTAAGAGTTCATGTTCCTTGTCCTGAGGGACACACACCACTGGTCAGAATTGTGGTTTTGGAGGCTACAAGGACTGCAAAGACAACACACAAAAACCCCCACCACCATGGGAGAATTCTGTTATCTGATGTAGCAAATGTGCAACAGAAAGAGGGGGAATGAGTCAGACAGGGGCAGAAGGAAAATGTAGCTGGCTGCACTTACTGCACAGCCCTGTCAGCCTGCTCACTTCTCTGGACTTGCAAAGGAAGGAGGTATCTCGCAGGAGACACAGGTCTTCAGGAGAAATATGAAACAGCCTCAAGGAGATTATTTCAAACCCTGAGGGACTGTTCAAGGAAGCA
Source organism: Brachypodius melanocephalos (assembly GCA_013398615.1). Taxonomy (NCBI): domain Eukaryota; kingdom Metazoa; phylum Chordata; class Aves; order Passeriformes; family Pycnonotidae; genus Brachypodius; species Brachypodius melanocephalos. The sequence continues at coordinate 80,145 of VZSR01000009.1, forward strand.
CAGAAACGGCTACAGAACAAGGACACTCTGTAAGGCATCAAAAGAACTGAGCTTTCATAGTTTTATTTGTGAGTAAAATAGAAGGACTCTTTAATACATGATGGAAGAGAAGAGGGTTTACCCTCCAGCCTGCTCACCAACCTCATGTCTTCTGCTGTTTTAATTTTTTCTTATTAGTCTCAAGAAGAATGGTGGGAGTTCATAACTAAATTACTGTCTGTCTGCTTGGAGGGGTTAAGTACAAGAGCAAAGCAAGATATTCTCTTGCCTCCACAATCCAGCCTGGTCTCCACTGGTCACAAAACACTAATTAGTTTTTTTTTTAAATTCGAACTAACTTATTATCACAGTGTTGGGGTTTAGTTTGGTTTGCTTTTTCTTTTTCTT
>VZSR01000009.1:80631-155946 GCA_013398615.1 Brachypodius melanocephalos
CTGAATTGTCCAGATACCTGTCTTCTAAACCAAGACACACAGTAACTGCAGCTCCCTGTAGTGTAAAGCTTGTGAAGGCTTTTGCCCCATTAGCCTTTCTGTGACAGATCTGAAGTAAGCCAGACTGGGCCTCTGGACTCTGCCTGCTAGAGGGAAAATAAGAGCTCTGCTGTACTCACACAGCCTTTCTTACCTTCAAGGGTTTTAATAGCAGATAAAGTAAAGGTTTCTTCCTTTTCAAACTCATCACCCACTTCATCCCAGGCTGCTCCAAAGTTTGGCTTCAGAACTCGCTGGATGTGATCAGCCACTGTGACTTCCAGGTCTTCAAGCTGGTGGTAGAAGAGGTTCAAGTGAAACATGGTTGTTCTTAACCCTGTTATCCTCAGAGTGAACTTTCGTGTGGATTCCCTGAGATCAAGTGAATGCAGGAGACTACCTCCACTTCCACTTTTGGTTTGCTACTGAGCAACTGCTAGGCCTGAGAAAGGCACAGTGATGCCATTTCCAGGGCTTACAAACCAGTTCCTGCTCTAAGCACAGCCCTTGGCCTGACAGAGATCAAAGTACTGGACAAATGGCCAAAATAGAGGGAAAAACAAAAGCTTAGAAATAAGCTGCTTGAGCATTTGCTTCCCTGAAATGCATGTAAGCTTGTGTTTTGCCTTTCTGGCTTATTTTGTAGGCTGGTAAAGTGAGACACTCTCAGATGTGTGCGATCACCTAACACTGGCACCAGGGTAGCTGAGCAACTGCTGTGACTGTACCTGTGCAAGGCAGAACCAGGTTTGTCCATCCAGAGTGTGTAATGAAGGGCAGGCAGTACCCTGCAGGACACCAGCCTGCATTAATTCCAACAATTGCTGCAGAAAAAAATCTCCTCCTGATTCTAGTTGAAATGCATGGAAGAGTTTGTTTAGGTATCACCCAGTTGCTTTGGTAACTAGTAGGAAGCTGAAAGAAGCATTAACCTTCTATGTTCCACTGTGAAAAACTCTCCCCACTCCTGGGAAGACAGTGACTCACTGCACAGCAGTGCCTCTAATCAGATTCACAGCAGTGACAGGCAACTCACAGAAAACAGTCTCTGGAGCTAACAGGCCAAGCTGAGGCTGTGGACAACGTCCCTTCCTCTCCAAAAAGGACAGGTGCTTCTGCAGCACCACTGCTTTCAGCAGTGTCAGTGCTGGGGAGGGAAAAGCTTGACCTTCCCCAGAATAATAAGAAGAATGACAACTTTCCCATGCCAGACAAGCCTCTAGATAATTAACCATGCCACCAAAGGTGCAACTTGTGGAGAACAAAAGATGCCCAACAGCCCTCTGTCTCCACAACCCTTAAGTGTGCCATTGCTGGAGCCCATAGGGCCCAGTCAGCCAAACCTGGAGGATGCACCATGGCCTCCCAAAAGATACATATCCTGCACAGTCAGGTGTCTATCTACACTGCAACAGGAGAATACTCCAAATGAGACAAAGCAAGCTCTGCAAACTCCCAGCTGCATCAGGGACAGCAATAGCTCCCTCTACATGATGCTGCCCACCTTAGTGTTGGCAGTTACATCACTGCTTGCAGGGATCCGAGCTCAGATTGCAAAACCCCACAAAATGACAGAAGTTTCCATGGTCAGGTGCATGCCCAGCTTCTTACCACATACTCATCCTCATAACCCTCGTCATCCGTCTCACCCGTGTTGGGATCACAGTCCTTGACAGTGAACTTCATCATGCAGCTGAACGTGCAGGCCACTGGAGACAAGAAAGCAAAGACATTACCACCATATCCACACTCCCCCTGAGGTAGAAGGGGGCTGGGAGGTTTGGGGCAGCCAGTGTCTCCCCATCACGGTCAGCAGCACAGGCTTAGTTACTGACCTAGAGGGAGCTCTCCAACAGTTTCTGTCTCTCAAGGACAAGCTATTTATTTATACTATTAAGCAAACAGTGATAAAGACAGGCTGATGGTTGTACAAGACCATAATCCTCAAATCAAGTGCTGTTACTAGTGAATCTCACATTGTGTTGGGAATACTAACTAAACATGTCCCACTGGTACCTTGTGAAGTGGAAAGATCCACATACTGGGATCAGTTCATGCGCCTCTGTAATGAAAGCCTTTTGCACTGCAATGCTGGAGCTCATTAATATCACTCAGCTGGGAGAGGAAGCGATGACTCACCCCTAGAAGATGGGTACTGCTGAGTGAACAACAGCAACACGACAGGAGTGCAGTTCCAGTGCACAAACCAGGGAGACCAAAGCACAGGTAAAGCCTGATTCATGTTCTGAATAGCAGCAAACAGGGAGGGGGATGTTCAATTCAAACAGACATCCCATAATTTCTAGCGGTTTGTCTGAAATACCCCTTTGCTGCTCAGAGCATCTGAGTAGCATCAGCACTTTACAAGCATCAGCCTGCCTGTGTCTAACACAAAGAAAGGCAGAACGACATGCCAAGGTGCACAAAAGATAACTCATCTGCCAGCTCTCACAGCCCAGCTTGGCAGTACTACAGCACAAGGGAACCAGCAGAGAAGAAGACAGGCTTGACAGCCCCCAAAACAGCAAAGACAAGTCATGCTCAGCATCACTCACGGTTCCACCCACACACAGGCTATAAATATCTCACTGGGATGTAAGGTAGAATGTGTGGGGATAAGCAATACAGGAAAAAAGAGTGCGGACTGTTTACCTGCTGTTGGATCCTCTTCAGACAGTGCCACCAGCGTGTAGCAGGTACCCGGCTGGTTGTACACCAGAGTTTTGGCAGGTATGTAGCCAATGACCTCATACCCCTCTGTTGGCTCCATCTGCACTGTGACATTCTCCAGGATCTGATCATTCAGGGTGTTCGTGCAGTCAAACTAAACAGGAAAGGGGAAAGCAGCAACAGCTTGAAGCTGCTCACTATGCATTGAAGAGCAGACTTAGCTTAGGCACAGTGGGAGCCTCGTGTCAGCCCATGAACTCCCAGCTCTTTGTGTTTCCATGGTGCACCTCACTATCAGCTGGCTCATTACAGAGCAGCTTGACTAAAGAGTGCTCGTTTAAATGCTTCAGGGGAGAAACTAAAACCCTGCTGGGGAGTCCAGTGCTCCAGCAAACTTTTTAATGAAATAAGACTTAAAATGAACCAGTACACACCAATCCAAGGCCTGTCCTCTGCAATTCAGACAGGATCACAAATTCAGTGAGGACAGGGATGTGCCAGATTTTGCCTCGTTCAGTTCCACCAGTTAGTATGGAACTCTTTCCTCCAATTTCCAGTCATTCCTGGGTTAACTCTTGACTCTACGGAAATGCAAGTACTGTCTTGCCTACATCATCCCACTTGAAACTACAGGGACACAGTACCTTCACAGCAGATGGAAAGATGATCCGTTGCATAGCTCGAACAAGGTACAGCTTGAGCAAGTTTCAGCAAGCTTGATCTTTTCAGCAAGTCTAAACTTGCTGATTAGACTTCATTCCAGCTGCAATGCCAAATCTCTTAAGCTCATACAATTGCATCAGGTGGATGGACAACAGACAAAGGTCAACCCCCGTGAGGGCTGTGTAAGCAGTTCTGAGCTTTGAGAAAGGAGCTTGCTAAGGACAAAACACTGCTGCTGACAAACTAGTAAAGGACTCCCTGTGCCTCAGACTTCCTGAAGCCCAGGCAAGGGGACTGGCACATCAATCCTAACATTTCACAAGTAGCAGCAGGATGGTACCGCCAAATCTAGGATGTACAGAAGAAAGCACTTGTACTACAGGCTAAAACAAAACATAGCAGATGAAGAGCTCTCCCCTACTGGATCCCTTTCTTGGGTACTGTTTTCAGCTTCTCAGATGAAGTAAGCTTCACTCTTTCATGCCCAAACCATGTGCTTGAGGACTCCGAAGAAAGAACTATCCCCTTGCCAACTTCTCAGTGAGAACAGCCCCATCTAGTGCTTGTTGCATTTGACTGTAAGCATTGCTCAGACACACTCCACCACCTTTATTCATTTTCTTTGGGGTTCTGCTATCATGAATAAGAAACAAAGCACTACTCATTGCAGTGTCATGCTCTGAACACAGACTGTGTGTGCTCCATCTCCAGAAGTGTTCAAAGGCCAAGTTGGATGGAGTTCTGAGAAACCTGGTCTAGTGAAAGGTGCCCCTGTCCATGGCAGGGGAGTTGAAGCTACATTATCTTTAAAGTCACTTCCAACTCAGGCCATTCTATGATTCTATGATATCCATGAGACGTGTCTTCACAATGAAGCTTTTAGCCAGTCAGGAGCTTATCTTCTAAAAGTCTTCAGCACCACACCCCACAGCTACCCACCTGGAACACCATGTGGTTGACAAAGGTGTGCTTGGTGCAACGAACCACATACTCTGTCTCCAGCTCTGTCAGGGCCACAGGCTCTGGGGAAGACTTGAAGAGTGGGCCCAGCTCCCGAAACTCTGGGATGGCCCCCAGTTGCTCTGAAACAGAGGACACAAGTTACTGCCTTCCTCAAGACACAAGGAGTTTCAAACTCCTTGTTTCAGATGGCAGAAGGTGCTACAGGAAGGAACTATTGATCAAATACTCATAAAAATTCCCTAGAGACTTTTAAAATGAAAAAGAATCATTCTTTGCTCACATCTACTACAAGACCGAGAAAAGAGGACTGCAGGCATCCCACCCTCCAGGAGTAAACAGTTGACCTTAAGTTGGGAGCCCATGTCACTCCCTGCAAGGTAAGAAGCCAGAGAGGCTAAGGCAGGCTCAGCAAGAGGTGACTACAGAGTCCTCGCACATGGACTGAAGAGAGGCCTTGCATCAATTTACCTTGGAATATTTCTTGCCGTGTTGCTGCCATTTTCTCTGGCTGTTTCACTACAGCAACAGGGGCGTTTTCTGCAAATGAAAAAGAAAACAATCAAACAAAAACAAACCCAAAAGATTTGAAGGCAAAGAGTAAGAAATGACTAAATTAGAAGACAGATCAATGTCCGGAGAAGGATTTGATTAAGGAAAGCAAGGGAGCTCATTTCTCTTATCATATAGACTAGACACCCACATTTGGCTTCCTAAGCAGCTTTAGAACTGCATCAGCAGTGAGGATTGCTAACTACTACTATTATTAGCAGTTGGACTAAACCGAAACATTAATGTGAGAGCAACCAGATTTGCAGACCTTGGTCTTTCCAGGACATGCAATCCCACAAAATTCAAATAGGATGGAGCTCAGCAATTCTCAGCAAGCCCAATGCAGGGAATCACTAGCATTCAGGGGACCTGATTCCTCACCTGCTCTTTGCTCGATGATAGGAGCTGTTGCCAAAGGAACAGATTTCAAGTCAAAGGGTTTTTCAGAGGGCTCCAGGGTATACTGATGCAGAGCCCTCTCCAGGCCAGGGATGGACACTGTCAACCCTGGGGACAGAGGGGACAGGTCACTGAAACCACAACGCCAGGTCTTTAGTTTAACTCTTGTTAAACTAGGAAAGAGGCACAGACTCATTTTAAGGCCTTCCTCCAGTACCATTCAGGATGTAGCCAGCATTGAGGGCCTTCTGCTTCTGCTCCAGAACATTCAGGTAGAAGGTGGCTCTGTCTCTCACTTCATTGTCATCATCCATCACACACCTAAGAGGAAAGTGGAAAACTTTCTTCAGAATCCACATGACTAAGACACATCACAGGGCCAGAAAAAAACATGCTACAGGGGAGATCCAGCAATCTCCTAATAATTGTATTAGAAGAGCAGTAATCTGCCACACATGGCTTCTGTCCACTTCGTGGTGCTGAATGCAGAGGTGATCCTATCACAGGATCACGGGTACCCCCTGCACCTTCTCAGACCCACAGGTAGGAGAGACTAGACAAGTTCTCAAGCAAACATGGTTTTTCACCTAGGATGCTGAAAAACTCTGAGGCACAACTGACCTTCTCAATAACACCAAGATACTGGGTAACATCTCCTCATTCTGAGCTCCAAACTTGGCCAAGGCACTTACAGCACCTGTAAGAAAAGCCATGAAAACAGAATTAGAAGGCAAAGGAATCAGCAGAAGTTTCCTCCATTTCTTGGCCTTGATCAAATGCCCTGTCAGAGATGCTACCTTAGTAAACTGTGTACACGAGTAAAACTGTGACTAGAAAGAAGCAGAGGTGAAGTGCCTTGCAAACCTTTGTCTAGTTTCAGAACCAGTGCATATTCCTTCCCACTCCTCAGCCACAGGCCACCTCTTCCATCAATACTACTGCAGGATCTTTGCTGTATAAAACTATTTGCTCAGGCCTAGAGCAAATCACAGCTCTCAAAAGCAGAGACTTTCATACACTACGGTTCCCTGAAGATATGTCTAAGGGCAGAGAGCTTTCCAGGTCTGTCATTTACCTGCCCGGACTTCTTCATGCTCCAGAACAACTCTGTTGTAAATGAAGCGAATATATTTGGAGGGGTTGTTGGTTTTGGGCCCCTCCTGCCCCAAGAGGTGGAGGATACGAGTGGCCAGCACAGTGAACTCGCAGTCCTCAATGAATTCGCAGAGGTGAGACAGGCCTGTCTCTTTGCTCTCTGAGTTCTCCTCAATAATGCTGATGATGCAGTCCACAATGGCTCTCTTGTATTCAAAGCCACCCTGAGGAGCAAAAGGGAAGTGCTCAGCTGGAAATCTCAAAGTATTTTAGAGATTGAGCTAGCCAAACAGGAGAAACATTCCTTTGAATGGTCACTCACACTCAGCATTTTTTAATGTGTGTTTGAAAGGAAGAGGGCAGTAATTCTGCCCTCACTTTTGACCCTCTTTACACCCAGAGGGCCAGCTAATACTCAAGCTCTCTTGCTAGCCCCCTTCAGAATGGCTGCACTGGAGAAAAAAAACCCAAGTCCTAACCCATGAGTAAAAGGATTCATCTGGCTGAAGGGTTTTTATTTCCATCAAAATCCTCTGCTGCCAGAATTAGTGCTTAAAAACAGCCATATGGGAGGAGAAAAAACCCAACCCTCTCCCCTTTAGCGCTAGACATCTGAGGATGAATCACAAGACAAATGCATGAAGGATCATATCCACCACAGCAGGATGCAGCAAATAGCTCCATTAGTGTGGGATGATAGGCAGTCAGTACCTCCCCAGGTACAGCGACAACCTGACATGCCAGTAATGCTTGGTTATCTTCAGACATTATTCACGCATGTCCTCAATACACACTGGGGATTAAACTGCACACTACCCTCTGCCAATTACATGCACAATGCTGGACATTTGGATATTTCTGGAGCTACTTCGGGTTAAAAAAGCTTTATAACAGAATGCTTTGAAGTACAAAACCACACTCAAAATCATATCATCCACCCACAGAAAATCTGGGAAAGAACAGTCCATTTTTCACAGGAGCAAAGTGAGATGCTCTGGTTTGTTCCCAACTGAGAGGCTGTAATCGGCAGGAAGTGATGTCAGAGCAATCAGTGGTGCCAGCTGTCCTGCAGACATGCTTGCTCATTTAGAAACAGCCTCAGCAAACCTCTGTAAAGCTGTCTTTCTGCAATTTTTGTCTGACTGAATGCAGAGAATGGTTATAGGTACTTGTGATCCCTGCACTGCCACAGCACAGACACCACAACAAAAATGGTCCCATGTAATCAATAAATAGGTTGTTATTGAATCTTTGTGTACAACACAAAACTTCTTGGAATTTGCTGTCAAAGTATAAAAGAAAGCTGGTTCAAATGTGAAACACACATGGACTACCAACAGATCTGCTGTTGCTTGCATTTGCTTTGAGAGTTAATAAACACCCAGGAAAAAAAATCACAGACTGAAAACCACACTAAAAATATGCCGGACAGTATGCTTATAACTATTGTGCACAGCTGGGCATTTCTGCAGTTAGACTGCAAGCCTTTTAGAGACTTTCACTGCACAGCCTTATCAGTAAAAGCTTGACACTCAAGAGTACTGTTCATGTACACAAGCAAGGCAGACATAGTTGCCTGCAAACTTACCTCCTCCCGAAGCATAGTGAAGAGAAAGTTCATGAGGACGGCGTGTTTGCGAGGGTACTTCTGACACAGAGCATTGATGGCCTGCACCACTACCACCTGCAGGAAAAGGGGGCAAGTAAAAAACAATTCTGCTTCATCATGCAGGAAAAAATAGCTCAATTGTATCAATTTTGTGCTGGCCTCCCTAGCCTGGAAATCATGTTTTTGTCTTTATTTATTCAACAAATGCAGTTGCAGGGGGTACAGTCCTAAGAATTGGAGGAGATAGATCTTTATGCACTGGCCAGCCCCTACAGAAAGCAGACATCCATTGGAAAGAAGAACAAGATTTGATTTGCAGAAGAGAGCATGTGAGTGGAGATGTAGGACTGAGGCAGACAGCCTCAAATACTTTCTCCTCCCTTCAAATATTCTGCTGCTTCTGGAAGCAGCTCCATGCAGGTTTAGAGCACACATACAAACGTGGACTAAGACCATGAGGTTTCTTCAGGAATCTGGGTGTCCCTCCTCCTCTCACTTCCTTACTTTGAACTCATCTGAGATTTCTGACATGAAAGAGGAGATCTGCTTCATGAGCCGGTCAATGCTGCTCTCACTGCCAGTTTTCAGCAGTGTGGTGATAGCCAGGGTGGCTATGCTGCGGTTGGAGTCTGTCACAAGGTTCTCCAGGTCCAAATTACAGGCAGTGACAGCAGACGGGTGCTTCATGGCCACCTGCAGCAGAGAAGGAAGAATGAAAATCCCTCAACAGATGCAAAAGGCCCAGCTGGCAAAACCCAGCAAAACTCACTCCTTCCCACAGAAATAAGTGGTATAGACTGCACATGAGGGATATCTCAGAAAAACAGCTAATTTGAGTTAAGGTAACAAATTATTGTTTCTTGCAGAATTGCACCTCTTGCTGGAAGAGCAGCAGTAGTAATAAACAAGTTTTCATTATTTTTAACTCTCTAATTTTCCTCTATATAGTAAGAAAAGAAAGCTATGAACTCCCAACAAAAATTCAGCCAGACTAGCTGTGTAAAAACAGCTCCATTGGCAGAAGCACAGCAATTACCAGACACTGCCATTCTCTCTTTTTCTTTCACAGAGTTTATATAAGGAGAAGGGAAAAGCTGGAGCAAAGACTACCACAGCAGCAGGCAAGAAGCATCATCAAGGTTTGATCCTTGTTTTACAAGGAGCTTCCTCACCATGGGAAGCTCCGAAGGGAAAGCAGTAACACTAAGACCAGTGACATTCTAAGAGACCAGTGAAAATTATCAGGTTTTTTTTCCTTCTGCAAAGTGCTGTTTGAGGTTTTATTCCAGACAGAAAGCAATGAAATGTAAGGCTGTAGAACAAGACAGAGGTTATTCACACAAAATCATCACATAATCTGACCGCCTTCTTCTTCTGAAGTCTGTACCTCCCTGCACATGAGACACTATTGGAGCTCCCAAGAGACTCCTACCTTGTTGAGGGTACGGACAGCTGCATATCTTAGTGCTGCTTTTGGGGAGCTGCAAAACAGCTGCAGAACTGCAAGGTGAGAAAACCAACAAAGGCAGATGTTTACGCACTCTATTATTGAGAAGCATTTCATACCTAAAGCAAGAGCTTCAGTGAAGAGACAGTTGCAAACATAAGGTAACTAGAAAAATCCTTAAGAAGTAATTGTACCTTTAGGAGATGCCTCCCTTCTTCTTGTTCCCTTTGCCTTTGTCACATCCCTGCTGACAACTAATTCTTACCTACCTCCCTCTTCCTTCACAGTGCTGCTATCCTCTGCTCCTTGTGAAAGCCAAATTCATCACCTTGTCATCTTTCCTATTAAGTTAATTTGAACTGCTGTTCTGCATTTTATCCAAATTCTACTCCTTTCCCAGAACTGACCCAGGAAGTAACCCACACTTGAACACACCAGGAAATACTTTACAAGAACAAAGCTATTCACGCACACCACAGGCTCTCAGCAACAGCATAAAGCAACAAAGGATAGACCAGCATAAGAAGCCTGAAATTACACAAGGCCCTTGTTTCTTGGGGCAATGAGCAGGTGTCACCACTGGAGGCTTATAATTCCCTTACCATGGCCATGAGCACCACACTTACCCGAGACAGCTGGAGCCAACTCCTTGGCAGTGCAGTTGGGCAGGTTAACGATGGCAGATGCAGCTTCATACACTACCATCTCATGCTTGTTTCTTAGGCAGCTCTCAATGAAATCAAACAGAGGGCTATCGCGGCTAAGGGACAAAAAACCCCCACCAGATTGAATTAAAGCAAAGGTACTAACAGAAATTAAGAATTCAGCAGCAGAAATGGCCAGGTCCCACAGCCATGGGGGAGGTAACGGTAAAAGCATGGAAAGGTAAAAGCAGCCATAAATCCACTTTGTCCCCAGATTTTGCAGTGGTAATTATACTGTACTTCCAGCATGCTTGAAAGTCAGGCTCCCTTCTGAGAAGACACCCTCTGCCTTACAGGCTAAAGGGAATCTCCCTCAACTCTCACATAGTAAGAAATGACTGTACACACCACAACTCTTATCCACCAGAAAGCCACACTGCATACATGTTGGATAAACAATTACAGAAGACAGAGAAAATTAAGTAGAACAAAGAACAGCTATTGCAAAACAGTCCAGAGAAACAAGATAGTATTTGATGTGCAAGTAAGACTCACAAAAGTCATCTCAAAACAACAATGAAGACATTCTATATTTTCTCTGCTTTTATCCAATAAGACGGTAGAAGCTGCATGCTGCTCTTCAAAGACAGAAATAATGAGATGTCAAGTGAGCCTGCAAGAGGAAGATGGAAGCAGGACCAGGAAATTCTTTCAGCAGGGCAAAGGAGCCTGCTCACCTGCCAGCCTCCTCCTCCAGCAGCTTGCTGGCTATTCGGATCATCATGCAGTACGCAAATGGGGACTTGAGGCCGTGGCGTGTGAACTTGCTGAGCATCTTGTTGACTGCCAGGCGGTCGTTCTTCCGCACATGGTACAGCAGGCCCAGAGCATGATACTGTGCAGAGAAAGAGAATGTCAGAAACCCACAGTGGGTTCTTTTCCCTTTTGTCCCCTCTGTTGCCCAGAGGTGCCTGGCTGAGCTCCAGCAATTTGCTCCATGCCCAGCTGCTGCTGGCTATTCCCCTAGTGGATGTGGGTGTCCTACCTGCACCATGATATTGTCACTGGAAGCCGCCTCCTGAGCCTCATTCACCCAGCGCTTTACTACATCATAACTGGTCTTCAACAAGTGCTGGAAGGAGATGAAGCCACAACAACCCATGAGATAAGGATGGAGGAAGCTTTAGGAATTCCACCTTATATTAAGAAGCAATGAGCTTTCCCCATGAGTATGCTGACAGCAGCAACTTATACAAGAACAAGGGATCAGCATGCCGAGACCTGGCCATGACAGCTGCAGCCTCAGGAGGTTGATGATCTCTAGCAAAGTCAGCACCAGTCCCTCAGTTCACAAAGACAGGAATAGCAACTAAATCCTGCAACTCCCAAGATGTCCGGTCCCATCACAGATGACTGCTTCCCTGCCTGACTGTCCCTCAGGCCCGTGCTGCAGGGAATACATACCAAGGAAGACACGAGAGCAGAGCTGGACACACTTGGCACCTTGTCAACAATCGCCTGCTTCATATAGCGCTCAATGGCCTGCAACATGGTACTCTGCAGGGAAAGGGAAACAACAGCTGATATGGGAAAGCTGTTCAGAGTATGAAAGGGGATGCAAAAGTATGAAAAGCAGAGCAGAAAGTGGGATGGGGTAAAGTAGGAAAAAGTGAAGGGCACAGAGCTGCCCCATGGGAAAAGCAGCACTTACATCAGTGATCTGACAGAGTGCTCTCACAGCAGGGCCTCGGTAATTGTCATCCTTCCCAGTCATGTCTTTGGTTAAGCTGGGAAAACAGGAAGCTCTCAACATGGCACTCCTGAGCCAGTGCACACAGCTCTCAAGTGTACACCCAGTGCACACAGAGCAGCAGGCAGTCAGCATCATGGCTGAATGCCAAACAGACAGCTGCAGGTCTCAGGTAAATCCCACTGGGCTGGGAAGGCAGGAGGAAAGATCAGTACTCAGGTCTCAAGCCCATCAACAAGTTGCATGGGCTCCTGTTCACCAAGTGAGCTGCAGCACATATATATACCCCTGAGGCATTTGTCCTTCCTACTGAACACTCATTCTTGCCCTTTTCCCAGGGTCCTGGTGAGAGTGAGACCACCTGTGAAGGGCTGGGAGTTCATCATATCAAAGCACTTGAGACTGGCTTCCACCTCAGCCCTTTACAGTACTGTCAGGCTCCTGACTCCCCAACAGGGCATTTCACTGGGATGATCAGCAATTCAGGAATGACGCACAGAGGGAACTTTGTTCCCTGATGAAGTTATATTCTGTGCTGCTACAGGAGAAGTAAATCCTCGTCTACGTGTTGAAAGCCTTGAGATGTATGCCAGAATTCTTCAAAGCAATTCAAGGCATTCAGACAGGAGTTCATGAAAAAGCCTTTGCAGAAGGGGTAAAACCAGCAGTGCTACATATCATGTAACCAACAGACACTCCAAACATCCATGGGCACGAGATATGGTGACATAGCACATTGTGCATATATCACTATGAGTTCAATGTCTGTATTTTAATGGTTTTTTATAAAGGAAAACTTTTCTTACCAAGGGCATTCCCTGTCATCACCCTGCTTAGGGACTACAATTATCTTCAAGAAGCTGGACAGACACTCATGAAGGGCATGCCAATATTACAGCAAGAAAAGTGAACTAACTGACCTGCTAGTAACAATGATCACATCTTCTGCAATAGAAGACATCTCTTTAATAGTGAGGTAACACATCCTGCGAAGAGTTGGCTGGCAAGGAAATAAGCAAGAACAACATCAGCTGAGATGATCTCAGACAGGAAGGAATCTCAGTTTTCCCTGCTTACATAATTTTATGTTCAAGATCACAAAAACCTGATTCCTTCGGAGTGCCTCACTCCCTGAGTGTAAAAGATGTACAAAATCCATGTTGATTAATAAAACACCTCTTCCTCTTCTAAATCCCTCAGTTTTAGGGTGAGGCTGTAGAGATACCAGATTTAGCTGGATCTACAGTTTCATCTTCCACTTGTCATTCACATGAACAAGGAGAAAGCCTTGAAACTATTGCTAGTTTGCTGGTTGAAAGCCTTGTGTTGCTTCAAAAGCAAGAAAGCAACCAACTTATATTCCTGAGTCTGGGGATTTCTACACTGGTCTCATGATTTTAATGCCTTGCAGTTTGGGGGACAACTAATGACAATGCTACTGCTGTGGGTAGGCACTAACTCCTAGCCTCCTCCAAACACACAACTGTCAACTCAGCAGGATAATTTAATGCTGAGCACAAAGCACAGTAAAATCCACTTGCCTACCACAATCTCACAAGTTAAACGGCAATTTAGAGAGAGGAATCTCTGCCTCACAAGCAGTGCACACTTCAGTTAAGCTGCTACAAGATCTGGGAAGGGCTAGAAAGCTGATCACCATTTCTAAACTTTCACCCTCCTCTTCCCATTCAGATCAGGTAGCTTCAGACAGGGCAGAAAAGACGATTGTATAAAAATGTGTATCTCAAGAGACAACTTGTCCCACCAGGTAAATACAGAAAACAAAAGGCAGACTTACATCATTGGACTGAAATAGCTTGGTCATAGCAAAGAAGGATTCGGTAGCTTCCATGACACCAAGGTGCTCCCCCTAGTCATTTGGAAAAATGGAAGGAAATCCCAATTATCACATCCAGCTTTGGGCCTGATGCATGTGTCTATATAGATGCATATTTTCTCTCTCTTACCTGGTTTATGAGGTACAGGATCTTGATGAGGATATGAGCACATTTTCGTGGGTTTATAGGAGTCTCATTAAACACTCGAGCCTGGAAACAAAGCACAGACAAGGACTGACACTGACACCTCCTTGCAAACATTGTCCTGCCTGTCCCAACAACACATTGTGAGTGAGGTATGGCAAGATACTTAATGTCTTTGGATCAGGTTTCCCTTTAATTCCTGTTAAACATGGACCCCTTTAAACTTCTTGGTTTTGTAGTCTGGGATGACAAATACAAGAGCAATGAAGATTTAAAGGCTAAATTCTCATCACACTTTTACTCACACAGGTCTGCATTGTGTGCTAGCTAAAACACCACTCTTCCAGCAGACAAACTTGAGCTCGCTGAGGCTACGGGAGCCAACATCGCTCCCAACCTCAAACAGAGAATGCTGAAACAACAGGGGCTGGGGATTGAGATGTTCACCTGCTCTTGAAAAGAACGGAATTTCTTCAGAGAAAATTCATAAAACTATTTAATAACCACTCACACCCCTCTCATTAATTTTGTCATCCACAAGAGATTTGGTGTGTCCAAGGCCAGCTTCCCAATCTCACTGGTTTGGAGCGAGCTTTCCCAGATAATTTTATTCCTTTTATTACTATTTATAGTTCACAGTCTTTAATTTGTTACAGAGATCATTTCAACCTTCTCCCTTCATCTGTCCAATAATAAAATAAGAACTGTTGTCCATTTCTTTCAGAGCAAGCAGGACTGTAAGAAATCCTCATTTCCTTGCTGAAGTTCTCCACTGACCTACTCAAGAGAGGGAGAGACTCTACCCAGTGGTATACATTGGATAGAGCAGATGGTCTGAAGATTTACCTCTTGCAAGACTGCACTCTTCTCCAGGTGCTGGAATGGGTTGGAACTCCCACCTGCAAAACAGAGTAAAAATCTCTCCAAGGATAATGCCATAGGAAAGCAACTTTTTAACCAGGCCCATACTTTAAAAACAGTCTGGGTATTTTTGGGTGATTTTTTTCATCAAAACCAAGCAATCAGAGCAACCTCTTGGAAGTAATATTAATTGGATGTCTTCATGGCAGTCTGGGTAGGCAGAGCAGACAGGACATTCTTCAATTTGCCTACCCCTCCGGAAGTAACTGACTGGGAGCTGAGGTAGATTGATTAGCTGTAAAACAATGGTGCTTGCTCCACTGTATCCTCAAAGTCCTATTTCCACTTCAGGGCTGGGAGCTTGCTGGCAGTTAGAGCATCAATAGGACAGGCCTAGAAACAAAAGCTTAGACAGAAAGAGGTATCGCTTGGCAGACTGGTGAGTCAGGAGTGTTTTATCCCTCCCATATAAACCAATCAAGAATCCACCAGTAAAGTATTTTTTGCTCTATCACTAATTAAGAGAACAAGACAGCAGACTAGATAGGCTAGACACTAAACTAACTTTCATTGTTCTACTTCACAAAGTAAATTATACTAAATAATTCAAACCCCCAGCAATTAAGGATAAAATAATCAGAGGGAAAAGCACTCTCATTCTGCATGGTCTCTATTAGATTGCCTCCCAAGCATTTGTGAACTGCAGCTTTCAAAAGCCGCTAGTTATCTATCTATCTATCTATCTATCTATCTATCTATCTATCTATCTATCTATCTATCTATCTATCTATCCCTGATATATAAGCAGGTTTTAATTAGAACCTATGTTCAGCCTAGCCCAAGGAGATAAAATGCAGCCTTTTTCAGGGTTGTTCCATTGTTTGTTCCAAAGCCTTGTCCATTATAGAGAACATCTCCTGGGCCAAAATCTGACCTGACTCAAGCTTGAAGCATCCTAGGCTGGTGTGAGGAGCCCTTTCTAGAGCAAGCATACATACAAAAGCAAACACATCTGCACTCTGGCTCCTTCCTGGTTCATAAAATGCCCTGCTCTGGCTCAGGAGAAGTTTGCAAAGGCAGCAGGTGGCTGAACAAAACACTTATGTGAGGTTGAAAAGGTAGAACAAAACAAGGGGAAAGATCAAAAATGTCTAGTATGAGTATGAACCAGTTCTAATATAAGTATGCAAATGTGTTCCAAAAAACCTGCCCAGCAGCCCAGTATTTCCATGGTCCAGCACATCTACAATCCTTAAATCAGCCATGAACAACACAGCATCATCTCTTTATCTTTCATAGCGCTAAGGATCTTGAAATACATTGTACATGGGGTCACAGTCCTCACAGCACCCTGCACCAGTTTTCTTCCATAGAGAGGGAGAAAGATGCAGGGAGGGCAGAGGTTGTGTGTTCATAAAGTTCCTAATATTGCATAACTAACAACAATTTATTCTGATTTGTAGAGAAACATAATTTTGTGGCCAAAATAACATGTCAAAGAGAGTGGGAGCAGGTCATCCAAGACCAGCTAAACCATTCATGGAAAGCAAATATACAGAAGCCAATTAACTGGATACTTGCATCTCCTGCCAGCTCTAGCCATAGGTAATGTCAGTACCTTGATGGGTGTGGCAGGTACACATGAACAACAGCCCCCAAAATTAAAGCTAAGAGCAATTCCCCTCTAACAGCTGCCTCTATAAATTCTCTGCTTATGAAGACGTCACTAGAGGCCTTGGAAAAGGGAAACAAGGGCAAAGCATTTAAGGCACATTAAGATAAAAAGCAAACAGAATCACACAGAACAATCACCAAGATGTAAGCTGAATTAATTTGCTTCAAGACACACTGATTTGTTATGCAGACCAAGCTATGTAGAAAGCTTCATAGGAAGATGAAAAAGATACCACAAAGCTAAACCATGAAAGGAAACACTGTCTTATGATGCATCACTTCCACCTGAATTACAAACCACATAAAATATCAACCTCTTCCTTACTAACCGGTCTAAAGTTTTGAAAAGTCAGGGAATCACTTCATGTTTCCTTGGTGCTCAGGTTTTCTGATCCTTTGAAAGTAGCAGTGATTGTTAAACCAGAAACTATGAATTGGATTCTGCCTGGCTATAGCACCTGGTTTGAGAGCTGAGCAACTGTGAACAGGGCTAATATAGTCAATATTTTAGTCTCAGGCTCTGCACCTGGTGATGTGGCAGGTAACCTCTGTGTGCTGTGCTGATGCAACCAGTTTAGCCTCTGGCTGCAGCTGTGGGAAAGAGGCAGCAAACTGCTCTAGTGGTCCCATAGTGCTTCTATAAGTGCTCCCACAGTGCCTCCCACTGCGTTCTATGCACACCAGCAAGCCCTGCTGCCAAGCTGGCACTGAGCCTCTTCTCCCAGCTTCCTTGGGGGTACCCCCCTCACAGATCCCCTCATTTCCACAGGAGGAGTCTCTTCCCTCACAGCTCTTCCTGTAGCCACGAAGGGGTGTCCCCCCTCACCAATCCCCTCCGTACCCAGAGACAGGTCTCTTCCCTCACAGCGCCCCCAGCCTCCCCTCACCCGACTCTTCGTCCTTCTTGTCGAACTTCTTCAGCATGGTGCTACCGATTGGCCTGCGCTGCAGCCCTCCCGTCCCGTGGCAGTGGCAGTCTCAGCCTAGATCCTGGTCCTGGTCCTGCTCCTGCTCTTGGTCCTGCTCCTGCTCTTGGTCCTGTTCCTGGTCCAGGTCCCGGCACCGCCCCTGCCCCTTACTGCCCCCGCCCTTTCCTGCCAGCCTGTCACTGTCACTGCGGCCGCCGCACTGCGCAGGCGCGGATCCGTCCCCCGGACATGTCTGGGGCGTGGCGCGGAGCCGTGACTGACAGGGAGGGGGCGGGGGCAATCGGCAATGGCGCGGTCTAATTGGCGGATGGGCGGGGGCGGGGCTGGTAGGGGTCTGGGATTGGGATCTCCACTGGAGGGACTCTGGGGCGGGGTCAGCACTGGGGACGCAGGCGTTGGGGTGGGTATTGGAACACTTCTCAATACACTGGGGCTGAGGAGAGCACAGGGCATGGGGCAGGAGGCCCTGGTACCAGGGGAAATACTGGCGATATGCGGTGGCACTGGGATCCCTGAGCTGCGCAGGGGAGGGGCACTGGGGAGGTAAGGGGACACGGGGAGCAGAGGGGGCTGAAGTATGGGGGCACACTGAGACTCGGGGAGGACAGATGAGACACTGGGGCAGGAAATGGAAGGGAGGAGATCCTGGCAGGCTCAGCATCCCAGGAACAATTAGGGCTGGCAGGGGAGAACCCCCTTCTGGGGGATTGACAGTTGTCACTCAGGCTGCCTGTCCTGGGGTGTCCCACTTCAATGCACCAGCACTGGCAGGTCTTCCTATGAGCCCTGTCCCCCACTGCTACTAGCATCTTGTCTACCCTGGACCACCAACTCCAGGCTCACCCCCACAGCACACATCCACTGGGTGCACCGAGGGTATCTCAAGGGGCCAAGCACTGCCTGGGCATCACCTGAGCCTCAGGTCAGGCAGGGACAGAAAAGGACCTTTTAACCACCTTCCCACCTCACCCCAACCCACCATCTGCTGGCACGTCCCTTCCTGAAATCTGTCCCTCCCGTGGAATGTGGGGTCACCCCAGTTGCTTCTGCCCCTTTCCCAAAGCCAGTGCCCGCTCCACAGTGAAAGAAACTCACCCTGCAGCAGGTACTCTTCGAAGAGCATGGCCGTGTCCCCCACCAGCTCCAGTGGCCCCCCTGCAGCCCTCCCTGGCCTCTGCCTCGCTTGCACCACCCTGTACTTTGCACAGGGCGGCCACACTCTGCTGTGTGCACTGCCCTTATCTGCCAGCCGTGCTTAAAGCAGCAGCTCCAGTGGCACAACACGATTTGCCTGTTGGCCCAGAGCTGCTGTGGGCTTCCTGGACCAGGGACTGGTTCTGCTATTGGTGCAAGGTCAGACACCCCTCATTTGGAATTTAATCACCTCCTGTGCTGGCCCCAGCTGAGTACGTGCCCTCATAGGGTCTCTGGGGAAAGGGAACACAAAAATGGGAGTGTAAAGGGGTGCAGAACAGGTATAAAGCACATTAAGTTGTATTTGATGCCACATTGTATTTATTTTGAGTGCGTGCTCACTCAAAACTCCAGCTTTGAGGCTTGGCCAAGCTCTGTGGGGAATTTTGTGTGCTTCAGTCACTCAGAGAGTAGAAGCATCCAGGAAAAGCTGCCTGGCTGGATGCAGCCCTTTTGGAGACATCTCGTGGTGGACAAGCAGGGAGCAAAGCCAAGCATAGAAATCCCTGTAGTACCTGGGGCTGGGACCAGCTGTGCTCAAGCACTGGCCAAAGTAAACCCAGCTGTATCTTCTCCGGTGTTGCTGAGATTTAGTTATTAAACCAAATCCTCTCATGGTTTCTGCTTGTGCCATGAGCACTGGGACCAGGGGGGATGAGGTGCCATGTCCAGAGTCCCCTGCAGACACACTGATGCTGCTCCATGCTTCCTTGTGCCTGTGCCCCAGGCAGCCCCACTGCCCTCTCCAGCCCTGCTATATCCCAGCCAGAACAGTTTATCTCCTGCGCCCGATGCAGGCCATTAGCTCAGCATTGGCAGCTGCCTTGGCCTGCAGTTCCTTCTCTCTGGCCAGGTCGAGTAGGATTTTCAGTAAATAAGTGTGGACATCGAGCAACAAGGCCACCTTCCTCCCCTTTTTCCTGGGAGTAACTCTCTTGGTGGCTGGGCTCATCAGCTAGGGCAGTGCTTGTCTTTCTGATTCCTCTAGCAGTGGCAGGATGGCTTGGTCCAGATGAGACCCTGCCCCAGAGCCATTGTCAGCCCTCCTCATTTTGGAGACACCTGGCAGCATCTTGTTATCCGTGATGGTTTCCTGCCTCATCAGCTTCTCTCCATCCACGGCTAGGGGGGCTGGTGGGAGCCACTCACAGCTTGGTCCCTTCCAGGCTCTTGTTGGTGCCCCAAGGACCACCAGGAAGGTGAACAACATCCTGCCTCGCAGTGTGGCCAGGAGTGCCTGCGGGGAGCACGTGACTGGTGCTGAGCATTGCTGAGATTCATTTTTTCTTAAATTGTTGTTCTGTTCAAGTTGTAACCCTCCCCTAAATTGTCATTGTAACCCCTGCCCATCACCCCATCCTGGATGCCTTACCCGTTTACCCAACCTCTCCTACCTTCAGTATCCCATTGGTCCAAGCCTTGGATCCACCCCTCTCGGTGGGACTCTCTTATGTGGAGTGAGGAGGAGAAAAGCTCGCTCTCTGGCCTGTCTCTGGCCGCTGGCTGCCCTGGGGGACTCCCTGTCTCTGGCCTGCCTGCGTCCTGTGGGAGCCACGCTCCCCCCCGGTGTGGGACCCCGGAATAAACGCATCTAATCAGCATCCTCAGAAGTCATGTCGTGCTTTGCCTGCCAACGTGCTGCTCACAGAACGTGATCCTGTAAGGTCTTGTACCTCCCTTCCCTCCTGGAATGAGGTATGTTGCCCTCAACCCCTGTGGCAGCCAGCCGGACCCGAGAAAAGCAGGGGAATGCAACAGAGCATCACCCCCATCACCCTGCCATGGCCCCACAAGCCCCCCAGGCAGAACACATATGCACCAGGGTGTCACCCACAGAACCCCTCCACTCCCTTCACCCGCCTTCCAGGAACCCTTCATTATTCCACCCTGATTTTAACCCTCTTGAACAGGATGGGGAGTTTTGGGGAGGCTGAAGGGGGCATGGGAAGCAAATCACCTGGGTGTCCTTGTCTTTCCACACAGCCCCTGGCCAGATTCTAGCTGTGCCCTTAATTTCACACCCTTCAGCCCTTTGTCATCCAGGGAAGGAGACAGTCCTGCTCAGGAGGGTGGCTGCCAGGGTATGTGGCTGCTCCCCCACCCATTCCTGCCCTTTGGCCAGGGAAATGCTCATGTTTCAGGGCTGGGTGGGCTGTGGGGCATTCTTCCTTCCACGCCTTCCCTGGCAGATGCTATTTCCCACTGTGTTGCTGAGCTCTTTGGGGCAAAAGCCCCCTTGGTCCCCACCAAGGAGGGACACAAGCCACTTGGACTAAAATTCACAGCATATTGATTGCAGTGGGGTGACAAGGGCAAGAGACTGGCCACATGTCCTGAGTTGTGTCAAGCCTCAGCAACTTTTTCCACCCCATCCCTCACCCTGGTTACAGAGAGGGCCCCAGTATTGCAGGATGTTGTGCTACAGGGTGGAGGCCAGGGTGCTGGGAGGTGGGGTGGAGGTCAGAGCAGGTGCAGGGACACTGCTGCACAAATCCTGCTATACTGCTGCCTCTGCCCAAAATCAGTCACCCAGCAGGGTATCTCTGGGGTGAAATCCTTTGGAAAGTACCAGAGTAGGCAGCCAGAGGCAGTTAACTTGCTGCAAATTGAAGAATGAAAAGCATCTAACCCTCTGCAAACTATTTCCCAGCTAAAAGCCCCTGAAAAGCACCACTGAGGGCACAGCCTCACCATTTGCAGCAGGTTCTCGTCTCCTCGATGTTCAGGCAGTGCTCCCAGGATGGAGGGACCACAAGCTGGGCATTTGTTCTGCTCCCTGCCAAGCCCTGGCTCTTATTCTGTCCCAGCTCCACCTCTGACCCGCAGAGAGGGTGATGGTGACGGGGGGATGGTGGTGGGGGTGGGTGGTGAGTGGAAATGTTTTTAATACATTTTGCCTAGTAGCAGATGAAGTCATCCCAGGATGTGGTGGGTGTGTGCCCCCTTGCAGCTCCACCAGCTGCATTTGGAGGGGATTCTGGGAACCTGGGACAGCTCAGTTGTAATTTTTTCATGTTTTACTTGCAGGATGTTTTTTCTCCATCTAATTCGGCCTCCCTGCTCCTGTCAGACTTAAGGAAGGGAAAGAACATGCATATTGCTGCCAGCCAGGGATCATGGGCAGCCCCATGGGCTGCCCCTGGACAGCTCCTGGTACTAGTTAGGTACTGACAGACTCCCATGCCACATGGAGGATGTATCTAGAGATGTGTCACCTCCCTGTTGTCCCAAATCCAAGCACTGCTTCGGCCACTAGCTTGCAGGACACGAGTGGCTTGCAGCTCACCGTAATGTATTCCAACTGGGATACCACTGGTTTCCAGGCACCTGTACCAGTCCAGACTGGCCCAGCTGCTCTGCCAGCTGCCCAAGGTGGGTAGCAGCCTATAGGCATTGCTGTGGGCTGAGTCCCATATACAAGGGTTTTGCTCCAAAGTTCCCCCCTTAGAGATTGTGGGAGCATCCTACAATCCCAAGGCTCTTAGTCTGGGTAGGCACCTGCATGAGGTGAGTCGTGGGTGCTCAGCCCCATGGGCTGGTCAGGGCCAGGGGTCAGGGTGCCCAGGGTTTCAGATCACAGGGGGTATGCCCACCCCCATGGTCTGAACAACTGGGTGACTGAGTCACCAGGGGACTGTGTCGCTGCCTCCCCAGGATGGCAGGGAATGGAAATAGTACCAGCTCTGTTCCTTCCCCCAGGGACAGCCAGGGACTCACATCCAGTAGCCAAAATTAGCTGGCAGCACTGATTCACACAGTACATAATGCAGCACCACAGACTCACATGCTGACACGTCAGGGCCTGGACAGGGGGTCATGGCCTGGCTTGCATCAGCTGGGCACGTGCTGGGCACAAGGATGAGGCACTGGGCTCCCTGGAAGGGGTGAGAACCCCAGCCAGCACTGCCAGCAGTGGGCAGCTGGAAAGGACAGCCCAGCCAAGGTGGGCAGGGGGCATGCCTGAGTCAAGAGCTGTCCCCAAACTCCACAGACATCTCCAGCAATGTGCCAAGAAGTGTGACATCTCCCTGTGAGCACATCTAATACACATCTTTAATACATATCCTCCCTGCATTGGTACACATATACCTTTGCTGTATATAGATATACACAGAGAACAGCGTGTGGGGGCCACAAAGCTCAGCCGACAGCCCCTGGGACTCTGGGGCAGTGAAGGGCATGTTCCTACTCAGCCCTGGGCATGGGGGCAAGCAGGGGCTGCGACCCTGGCAGCCAATGTCACTTTCACAAAGCCTTTGAGAATAAGCGTGGGCAAGCTGGAACCTCTTCTAACATAGCACCATCCTTGGAGTTTCCCTGACAGGCCTGGGGGTGCAGGGGAGATCCCCCAAGGAAAGAAACGTGTGCTGCTGGCAGGCATGTGAGCTGGAGGGTAGCACATGGCAATAACCTCCAGTCTCCCCACAGGTCATTGCCAAACCATCACAGCCACAAAAGGGGAACTGGGCCCTAGTTGAGGTTAAGGTGAAATCTATTCAGATGGAGCTCATTGCAGTGTGGGGGTAAGGGATGTTGTGCAGGGAGGCACTGCCTGGCATAAGGACGCAGGCAGCTCTCCCAGCAGAGAGCGGGGAGCAGAAAGGGAGTTTGGGCGTTTGTGTGGGGCAGGAAAGGGTACTAGGGTATTATGGGAGGGGAGGGAGCCCAACCATGCCAAGTCCCAGCTCTGCTTCCAGAGAGAGGGAACAGGGCTAAGAACCATTCTGTTGGCAACAAATAATTTAAAAATCAAACTGAGAACAGCCCAGTGGGAAAGGGGGTTCACAGCCTTGGTGGGAGGCAGTTTCCTATGTGATATAAATTTCACCTTAATAACAATAAATTGATATGAAATGAAAAACCTATGAGCAGCATAAAGACAGGTTAGAAATAGCACCAGGTTCTTGCTGGGGCTGGTGGGTACATGGCCGTCGCCACCATGGGCAGCCTAGCCCCGGCCAGCTGGGGCAGCTGGGCCCCACTTCCAGGCAGCCTTGCCTGCCGAGACACTGCCTCCACCTACACCTGTGACTGCCCTCCCATCTTGCTGCCGGCACTGCCACGGGAATCTGTGGAGAGAAGCAAGGCACTGTCAGAGCTGAGGTGGGGGACCAGCACTATCTCCCCCCAGCTCTGCATTGCTGAGCCCATGGCACAAGAATGAGATGCTGCTGGACCTGCTAGTGCTGGTAGCTGTGCCAAGTTCTGCCTACCTGCCCCTGGGCGCTGCCCACAGCGCAGCTCACACTCCTCCTTGCTGTCAAAGCGGTTGAGGTTGCCCTGGCAGCCGCTGTAGACAAAGGGCCGGCACTCGGTGACTCTTTGGTTGTAGTACCACCGCAGGGTGTAGTGCTGGCAGTCCCCCTCGTCCAGCGGCAGCCTGCAGGACTCAGCTGTGGGGCAAACGCTGCTGGTGAGGTCAGACAGGGGATGGCAACACACTGGTGGTGGAGGCTGCCAGACCCACTTGACAGAGGAGGGGAAACCCCAGAAGGGGAAGGCTGAGCATGGGAAGGGTTTGGCTGGAGGAGACATCTCTGTGCTCTGCCCAAGTGCTGGAATTGAGGGCAGGAGACGTCATTCTGGGCAAGCTGTCTCCTGGGACAGCTCCCAGGAAAGAGTTGGAAGGTAGGTGCCATGGGGATATGATGGCTGCAGCACCCCTTGAAAGGGTTATAGAGGGATTCTCTAAAGGCTGCTGCCACTGGGAATTTCCTGATCTCCCGGAGCCTTTGGGATCCATCCTGTGGCTCATGACCA
Source organism: Brachypodius melanocephalos (assembly GCA_013398615.1). Classification (NCBI taxonomy): domain Eukaryota; kingdom Metazoa; phylum Chordata; class Aves; order Passeriformes; family Pycnonotidae; genus Brachypodius; species Brachypodius melanocephalos. Next base: position 104,860 of record VZSR01000009.1, read on the forward strand.
GAGCACAAGGAAACCTGCCAGGGCAGCAGGTCCCACCAGCCCAGCACACTCACTTCAGTGAGTGGGATAGAGCACAAGGTGTTCATGGGCAGCACAGTGATAGAGAAGGTGCAACCCTCCCAAGTACCAGCAAGAGGGCAGGAAATCCCAAACCATCCCCACACAGATGGCACAGGGACCCACTGCCCAAGTGGATACGAAGACACCACCCCAGCAAAAGCTGGGGCAGCTCCAAGGTTTCCCCCAGTAGCTTAGGTTTCAGTGCAGGTGAGTGCAGGGAATCTCACCATCTACTGCAAGCTGCTCCAAGCTGTCCATCTCTGGGACCTCATCGTAGTCCTCCTCCTCTCCATCCATGCTGTCATACTTGAGGTCATCATTGTTGAGCATGATCTGCCTGTCCTGCCCTGGGAGACAGCACCACGCATGAGAAGTCCTCACTACACACAAGGAGCACAGAAAAAGGGGGGCAAGGACTAAAAGCACAGGGATGGCACACCCTCATCCTCCTCAGTGTGTGACAACTTGAGCACAGGGACCATGTGAGTGCTGCCAGCAGGGAACGGCTGAGTGGAGGAGGACCCTGTCAAGGGGACACAGGCATCAGAGAAGACGCAGAGGAGTCTGGGGTGCTTTCCCCTTATTTCCCAAGGGAAAACCACCCCTTTTTGGGCCAGTCCAGCACTGCTCCAACCTGCCCTGTTGCACCCTGACAGGGTACATAGACAGGGATGGTGGACCTGGAGATAGCCCCTCCTCTCTCTGCACCACAGACCAGGGCTGCCATGGGAGCTTCTAGAGTAAGGACAGGCAGGGGAAGCCCAGAGAGACAGCACCTACTTGGAGCCCAGCAGGAGAGGGGCAGAGGAGGGCACAGGGAGGCACATATGCCCATGTCACCAGATCTCATAAGTCCTCCAGACTCTCCATCACCTGTTTGGTCATGCTCTCTCTCGTGGCGGACGATTCTTCCTACTCCCTGGGCAGGGTGGAAGCTGCTCCTGGCCTGAGCCTCCCAGCCTCCTTGGAGAGAAAGCACCCACCTCATCCCAGCCCACCCCTTGCCTCCATCCCTCCAATCCCACTCCTCCGGCCTACCCTTCCCTCCAGCATTGCTGACCCCTGCAAGACCCCTGCCCCAGTTCTGACACCCAAGAATAAGTGGGGTGCAGTTCCTGTGATCCCTTCAGCTGGGCAGACCCTGGCAGCACCCAGACCCCATTGGCACCATCTCAAGCCAGCTGTCCCTGAGGATCCCTGTTGCACCATTGCTTCTGCCACACACCATCCCTTCTCCCTGTGCAGGGTCCTACAGTGATGCTGACCCTGACTGAAGGGGTCATGGAGAGTGCCAGTCACCTCCAGCTCCCCAAAACGACTGGCATACCTGGGTGCCAGGGCCCCTTTGGTGGCACACGTGTGGGGTAGGGGGATAGGAAAGAAGAGCTGCAACCTGAGTGCTCACGTGAATCCTGGTGCCATGAAAAGTGGCCACCACAAGCTGTGGGAGAGACAGGGTGGGGATCAGGGGCAGCAGGTCCAGACCCCCAGCCCCAGGGCAGCAGCAGGGGATGCTCACCACAGTGCTGGCTCATCTCCTGCCTGACGAAGCCACGGATCTCCTCCTCCTGCCAGGCACATAAAGGGGCAAATGTAGTAATGGTGGATGGTGCAATTAAAGATGAGGAAAAACCCTTTCCCAGGGTCTAGGAGAGCCCAGAGGTGAGGATAGCCTCTCCATCAGTGGCAGTGGGATGGATCCAGCATGCCTTCCCAGTGCAGTGATCTGAGTGCCACGAGCCTATGCTGGCTCATTTCTGGCTCCTTACCGTCATGCCTGGCTCCCCCTTCTCCCCACGGAGCCCACGGGTGCCAGGACTGCCCTGGGGACAGCAGAAAGGAGGTGGGAAGCTAGCCTTGGCTGGAGCTCATCCAGGCAGGGCCAGGCACCTGCACACTTACCTGCTCTCCTCTCTCACCAGGGATGCCGGGTATGCCACGTGCACCTGGCACTGACTGTCCAGGGGGGCCTCTCTCCCCCTGCAAAGGACACATGCTCAGCATCTGGCTGGGGGGCGCTGGAGTCTCTCCCCAGCACCATGGATGTGCTGGTTTGCCTATGCCTGCACCCCAGGGATGCCAGAGTAGGTGGGGATGTGGATGGCTCCAGCTCAACTCAAGGACAAGCAAGGTTCCAGACTCCTCCCCTCAGACTCCATCCTCTGGGCAGGAGAACACAAGGAAGGAACCCAAAGCCAGCGAGCTGGCAGGGAAGGACAGAGTTGGGACATGACTCCAGATGCCACCCACCCCTCACCCGCTAAGGGGACTGTGCCCTCCCATGCTCACAGCCCCAGAGGGTGACCAGTCACCTGTGGTGAGGACTTACCTTCTGGCCCTGCATGCCCTCAGGACCTCGTGGACCAATGCTCCCAGAGGGCCCAGGGGGGCCAGGAGCACCATCACTGCCCCGTGGACCAGGGCCACCCATAACACCCGGGGCACCCTGAAGGAGAGCAGAGGGTGAGGCCAGGGGTGTCAGAGCCCCCGACTTCAGAGTAGATGCCATGAACATCCTCTGACCCCACAGCTGGGCCTCTCTGAAGAACAAGCATCAGTGCCTTCTTATGAAAAGCAGGGAATTGTTGTCATTCATTGTTTAGTGACAACAATAATATGGAGCAGTGCTGAATGACTCTTCTGCCTATCAGAGCATCAGGCTCTGATATACTTCCAACCACGGCTGTATCCTGGTACGAGCAATGTGGTGCAATGCATCCCATCCCTTTCCAGCCTGCTCACCCGGTCTCCTTTCTCTCCCTGGTCTCCTTTGGCTCCCTGCTGGCCATCAAATCCCCGGTCACCCTGGAAAGAGGATGGGACAGGCAGCAGTGGGTGGACAGTGGGAAGGCAGGCAGTGAGAGAATGAAGTGCCAGCACAGCTTTTCCCTACCTTGGGTCCCATGAGCCCTTCCTTTCCGGGAATGCCTGGTGGTCCTGACAGACCCAGATCTCCCTGAGGGACAGAGCAGATGTCCATCAGCCACCAGCCATGCGTTCCTGTCCCACCCTGGTGTCAGTGTGGTGCTTACCGGCTCGCCTTTCCTCCCTGACAGTCCTGAGCGCCCCGGGATCCCTGGCTCTCCCTACAGCAGGCGGGAGAGAGACAGGGCAGTCAGTCCTTCACCCCTCAATGCTCACCCCAGAGCCACAGGCAGAGGAGGGGACAGAGGAAGGACCCTGTCACAGGGTCAAGATCTGGCTTCAGCCATTTCCCCGCTCCTGCTGGCTGATGGAGGGGATCCAAAGGGCCACAGCCTCCAGGCATCATCCAGGCTCCTGAAGCACCCTACAGGCACCCACTCACCTTCTCGCCCTTGTCCCCATTGAGGCCACAGGCACCTTTTGTGCCCCGGTCACCCTGCAAGGATGGGAAATCAGTGCCATGCCAAGCCAGCACTAGTCCTGGCCAGGACAGCACTGGCAGCCAGAGAAGCCAACTCACCTTGAGGCCACGCATGCCCAGGGGTCCCATGTCCCCCTTCTCTCCCCGGGCCCCGGGGATCCCATCGCGGCCAGGCTGACCCTGTGAGAGAGCACACAGTGTGACAAGGTTCTGCTCCTGCCCTGCAGTGGGGTGGCAGAGGCACCAAGACGCAACTACTCACCGGCTCACCAGGCTCTCCTGGCACTCCAGCCTCTCCCTAGGGAAGGCAAAGGCATCAGTCAGGGCAGGTGAGGGGTATGACCCCCAGTAGAGGGCCTGTCCAGCTTCATACCTTCTGCCCGCTAGGGCCGCGTGCCCCGGGGAAGCCCATGGAGCCCTTCTCTCCTTGTTCACCCCTCGTGCCCTGCAAGCAGAAACCCAGATCAGCACAGGGCTGGAGGGAGAGCTCTAGCCACTGCATGGCCACAGCACAGCCATGGTCACCTCCGAGGCCATGTCTGGCAGCTCCCCTTGCACCATGTCCCTGGTGCCTACTAGAACCAGCCGATAGGGCACAGGGATGCTGTCATGCCCTGCTTCCTCTGTCCATTGCCCTATCAACAGCCCTTCATGATCCCCAACCCAGCAGCTCCCAACCCAGCACAAGTTCCCCTCAGCCCTGTACCTTCTCTCCGAGCATGCCTTGCTCCCCCTTGTCCCCCTTGTCCCCTTCTGTGCCTTTCAGGCCACGCTCTCCCTGCAAAGGAGGAAACACAGGGAGGGGCAGGGAATGAGGAGATCAGACACACATCAGGGTGGGGAGGATGGACTCCCGTGGGGGTCTGTAGGGTGGCTGAAGGAGAGGGGACAATATGCTCTGCAAGGGAGGATCCCTCAGCAGGAAAAAGCTCCTCCAGCTCTTCCCAGAGGGACAGGAACAATGTGGAGAGGGAAGACAGGGACAGCTCTTACCGGCTCCCCCTTGCTGCCCCGTGCTCCAGGCGGCCCCTCCACCACCACAGTATCACCCTGTACACCCAAAGGAGAGAGAGGTGGGGGTGAGGGGGACCAGGGCTGCTACCTGCCTATCCATTGCCCCCTCCCCCAAGGACTCACCTTATCTCCTTTGGGTCCTGGGGCCCCAAGGTCTCCCTATGAGGAAGGTGAGATGCTGCAAAGATGCACAGCAGGGAGCACATAGCACCTCCCTGGGCACCCCAGTGTCTGGAGGTGCATAATTCTCCCTCCAGCTCCTCAGCCCACAGAGTCCCTTACCTTGTCCCCACGCTCCCCGCGGTTCCCAGGCAAGCCCTGTGGGGGAGAAGAGAGGTATGGTCAGGAAGGGGCTTGGATCAGGGTGCAGCTGAGGAAGGTGGGTACTTACTGCTGGCCCACGATCCCCTTCTGGCCCTGGGTGCCCATCTTCACCCTGCAAGAAGGAATGGATGTGAGAAGGGTGTTTAGTTTGGGGGCACCTCAGCATCACCCCACGCCAGGGAAGCTGCTGCTCTGGTTCAGAGACCTGCTAGGGCTGGCACCATGAGCCTTTCTGTCCCTGGCTCTGAGGACATGTTAGGTGCTGTGGCAGTACCTACCCGTGGTCCTGGGTCACCACGTTCACCTCTGGCTCCTGGCAGCCCTGCCCCCTGAGCACCCTGCCAGAGGAAGGCAAGAACTCATCCCCATCCTCACTGCCCACAGCTCCTCCCAGTCCTGCCAGGTACCCCCCTATCGAGCTATTCATGACACACCCCCATGCCAGGGGTCACTCCACAGTCCCCACCTCTCTGGGTGCCTGGCACACAGGAGGCTCCTATGTGCCACCATCCAGAGTGAGCTCAGCACCCTCAGGGGTGAGGAGGCTGCAGGGACACTCCACAAGAGAAGCAGCCTCCCACCTCTCATGCTATAGGCCTGCCCCATGTCCTACCTTGTCACCCTTCAGGCCAGGGGCCCCTTGTATGCCCTAAAAGAAAGGAGAAGGGTGAGCAAGCCATAGGAGGAAAGCAATGCCAGACACCATGCAAAGCATCACTGAGAGTCCCACTGCGGTTCTAGACACTCCAGAAACACCCTGCACCAGGGGCCATGGAGGTGCCAGCTGGGTCCCTGTCAGCCTGTCTGAGACAGTGCGGAAGCCAGGGCAGAGCCTACACCCCCAGGAATGCTGTGGCACCATACTCACAGCTGGCCCTGGGGGCCCCAGAGGTCCCGGTGGTCCAGCGGTGCCATCCCTGCCTGGAAGGCCGATCAAACCCTGGCAGAGGAAAAGCAGAGAATGCCCAGGGGCTGTGGCTGGGAAGCCGTGGGGCTTGCAGGGATCTCAGTGACACTGCACAAGGGTCCAGGGTTGCCAGGACCAGTGATGCCACATTCTGGTTGTAGTCTTTACCCTCTCTCCCGGGGGACCTGGAGGGCCAGGCTGTCCATTGTCCCCTCTCAGGCCTGGCTGTCCTGGCATCCCAGCAATGCCTGCTAAGCCTGGGGGTCCTGGTAATCCTGGCAAGCCGGTGTCACCCTGAAGTAGGGAAGTAAAAAATGAGGCCCACAGAAACAGCTCCTCAGGAGCGTGCTTTTCCCTCAGCCAGCCAAGCTAGAGTATCACTGGGGCATTAGGAACATGATTAGAGCCAGGGTGACATGGGGACAGGGGTTACCTTCAAACCTGGAGGCCCGTCCTGTCCTGGTGGTCCCTGTGCACCGACACCCAGTGATCCCTGCAAGGTGGCAGAGAGCATGTGCCACATCATCTGGCTGATGGGCGGGCTCAGGGGTGCCAGGGCCACCATGTCACCCAGAACATCCCCCAGGGTGGGAGATCCCCCTGGGGGCAGGGGACATGTACCTTCTCCCCTTTGGCTCCAGAGGATCCCTTGGCTCCCTGTGAAGACACCAAGCCCACAGGAAGACCTGGGCAGTAAGGACAGGGGCACAGATCCCAGCCCCCACCAGCATCCACTGTCCCCAATATCCACCCACCACCCCCATATGCCTCCTACTCACATCTTCCCCAGGATCTCCTGGCTCTCCAAACCTTCCTGGCTCCCCCTAGCAGGGAAAATCAAGGAAAAAGCAGATATGTGGGATTATGAACTGGGGGAGCAGCTGCAGCTGAATCCCCACATTGTGGCCAAGCAGCAAGGGAGCTGAGGACCACATAATCCCCTCCAAACTGACCCCCAGGGCAGCACTTACCTTCTCACCCTTGGGGCCTGGCAAGCCTCGGTCACCCTTGGAGCCCTGCCAGGGCCAACAGTGTTAGGGGAGAGGGCAGCCACAGGGTTGGCTTGCCCCTCAGAAGGCAAGGGTGGTGGGAGAAGATGAGGTTAATGGTAGGGAAAGGTTAATGAGGGGAGATGAGGGTAATAGGAGTGTCAAGGTTTATGGGGGTGACTCACAGGCTCTCCCAGCAGCACACCCTCCAGCAGTGCCGGCTCACCCTGCAGGGGACACACTCAGATGTGTCCACTGTGGATGCCAGTGTCCAGCAGACCCTTGCCCACCCCAACCCTCACACCCTGGCTCCTTACCTTCTCTCCCTTGGCTCCAGGGGGGCCAGTGATGGCCTGGGGCAGAGGACAGAGTGGGCAGGTGTGCAGGGCTGCATGAGGATGGCACCCCTCATCCTGGCCAGGAACACTGGACAAGGCAGCTCTGCACTCACCTGCCCTGGAGCTCCAGCATTCCCTGGCTTTCCCTTGGGACCAGCAGGCCCTGAAGGTCCTGGTAAGCCCTGGCACAAGTGACACAGCCCTCAGCCTTAGCTGCAAACAACCCAGGCTGAGCTGAGTGGGGGTCGCCCTGGGATGGGACAGGGTGAACATCAATGTACCATCTTCCCAGGAGCTCCTGCCTCACCGTCCTTCCCTGGCACACCATCCCTGCCCGGCATGCCTGGCTTCCCACTCTCCCCCTGCAGTAAGAATGGGAATGGGGTGTGGGGGTTCTACAGCCCCCCAGGCAGCCCCAAGCACCCACACTGATGGCAGCCAGATGTGGGGGGCAACACACTCACCACTTGTCCTGGCAGCCCAGGGACACCCGGTGGGCCCTGCAATGGAAATGTGAGCAGAAATCAAGCAGCATCCCAGGCACCAGGAACAGCCAAGGGACCAGTTTAGGGTAGCAAATACCTACCCCTGGGCCGGGGGGGCCAAGGGGTCCTGGCAGGCCCATGTTGCCCTGGGGGCCAGGCAAGCCCTGCAATGGAAACACCCACATCAGAGAGGGGATGGCACAGCCAGGACCTTGGCTGCCCCTGTGGGAAGAGGTATTGTGGTGGGACTGGCTGGTTTTGGGGAGGCTAGATCATTTTGGACAGCCAAGTGGGTACTGGCAGGGAGAGTATGAGTACTCACACGGATGCTTGAGCCAGGTTCCCCTGCATCACCCTGTGAAGAACATGCTGCATCAGCCCAACCACCCCAACAAACCAGCTACTTTGGTCACAGGCAGATCCTCATACCTGGAACCAGGAGATTGTCCAGCCCAAATGTCCCTCCCTCCAGCCCAAAACTTCCTGAAATGTGGTCTTCTCTCCAGTCCTCAAATCTGGCAATGCACTATTTTTCCTCTGCCAGGCTGGACATGGCAAAGCTGATGCCAATGCCACTGCCTTACCTTGGCACCAGCTGGGCCCTGGGTCCCTGGTGGGCCAGTGCTGCCCTGCAGGGGGACAAGGGGACATTATTGGAGTGGTGCTTGCTGGAGGCACAGGACAGGGAGAGGGCAGCAGGACTGACCATTCAGTCCCAGCACTGCCACCCCACCTCTGCTCCCTGGGAGAATGCCCACCCTGGCTGACATCACCTTTGCATGACAGCCCCCTGCACATGGTGCAAGGTGGCCCCTTACCGGAGGTCCTGGGGGTCCTGGATCTCCCTGATTGCCCTGAAGGGAAGAAGAAATGGGATCACTGCAGAAGTGAGTTTTACCCAGTGGGAGCAGGGGATGTCCCCAGGGAGATCAGACCCAGACAGTGCCAGTGGCTCTTGTAAGCACCAAGTAAGACAAGAGTGGACAGGTCCTGCTAAGATGCAGGGGGACAAGGACCCAGTCTCAGCAGCGTGACGCCCATGGTTTCACCAAGTATTCACAGCCAGAAGCCCCCAGCTGTGTGCTGAGGTCATGGGGCAGAGGGACATGGGGGACACACAGACACCTACCGGGCGTCCCAGCACACCAGGAAAGCCTGGCAAGCCCTGCAAAGAACCACATCAGAGTCAGTGGACAAGGAGAAATCCACCACCTCCACACAGCCCTGCCTGCCCTCCAGGGATGTTCCCCATTCCCAATGTGTGGTACCCAGCCAGGGGACTTAGGAGGGGTAGGAATAGGGAAAGGGACTCTAAAGCTCTGAAGGCCCTGCATGGGATTTGGGGGTAGAAGGAGGTGAATGAGGCATAAACGCTCCTGCTGGTGCTGGTGTTGGCTCGTGTGAGACCACAGGACCTCCCCCAGTCCTAGCCTGCATCTCTCTGCCATGCTCTTACTCACCGGCTTCCCCTCAGGGCCTGCCAGCCCTCTCTCACCCGGGAGACCCTGGAACAGAGGATGGAGACAGGGATGGGGTCAGTGCCAGACAGGGTCTGGAGTCAGCATCAGGCAGGGGAACAGTGTGGTACTCACTGGGGCACCGTCCCTGCCCTTCTCTCCAGGCTCCCCTCGGTCACCCCTCAAGCCACCTTCACCCTGCATAGGGACAGGCACAGGATCACAGGATAGGCAGGGACCTTCCCACAACCTCCCAAGGCCTGCTGACACCCAAAGAGGGGGGTGCCCAGCAGTGCCCTTGCCCAGGGCTTTGCTCCCTTTTGACACTGAAGACTTATAACCTCAGACCTTATCTCCTTTGGGTCCCCGCTCACCCTCAGCTCCTGGCTCACCCTGTGTTGGGAAGAAGACAGATGCCATCAGCCCTTGCTGCCCCTCTGCCCCACCACCATTCTCAGCCCCAGCTCGTGATGTTTCCCCAGCTTGGTTGTCTCAGCTGCCCTTCTCTTTTCAGACCAGCCACACACCTTCGATCCTTTGGGTCCGATGGGGCCGCGTTCGCCTGGGAGGCCCATCAGGCTGCCCTCAACCACATCCACCTGTGGGCAGAGCACAGTCAGGGCCAGCACCCAGGGGACCTCAGGAAGCCCCTGTGCCAAGGGACTGGACGTGACCATCCATCCCCAGAGGGACAGGCTGGCATCTTGATGATGGTCCCCAACAGCAGCCATCACCTACCTTGGGCCCTGGGGGCCCTGGGGGTCCAGGCAAGCCATCTCGTCCCTGAGAAGGGTAGAGAAACAGGTTGAGTGTCAAAGGGCATGGGAGAACAGAGCCTTCCTGGTATGGCCACTCCTGGCCTCCACAGGGCATCTGCTTGCCCCACAGAGAGCCCTGCATCCCCTCAAGAGGGGCACAACCTAAGAGTGAATGGGGCACCATGCCCCTATCCCAGCTCACCTGCTCACCTCGGTCACCCTTCTCACCTCGGTCACCCTGTGAAAACACCATGATGGCTGTCACAGGGCTATCCCTGTGACATCCCCTAGACCAGGTCCCCCAGACTGCACCTCGCATCTCCACACACACTCACCTTCTCACCGGACCTCCCGGATTCCCCCAGCTCCCCAGCCCGGCCTGGCACTCCAGGAATGCCTGGCTTGCCAGGCTCCCCTGGCTGCCCAGGCGGGCCCTCGGGACCCCGCTCACCCATGGCCCGGCCCATGGGGCCCTGGGGGCCGGGGGTACCTGGGTCCCCCTTGTCACCTTTGGGTCCTCGCTCGCCAGGGAAGCCTAAGGAGCCCTGCAAAACATAAGCTGTGCTGCCAGAGCCAGCCCTGAGAGGGCTGTGAGCCCTCCCTGAGCACCCCACACTGAGCCAGCTGCATGAACTCTCAGCTGGCCCAGAAAGCAGGAGTGGGGCAGAGTGTTGGGGCTTGGCATCGAGCCTGGCTCCACTCACCTCTCGGCCTGGGGGCCCCCTTTCTCCTGGATCCCCCCGACTGCCCTTCTGGCCCCGCAGCCGCTCAGACACCAGCAGAAACGAGTCTGAGCTCCCATCATAGGCACCCGTAAGCTCCTTCAGGGATGAAACCTGGGAGGAAGGAGAGACCCACCAGTCAGGGCATAAGTGGAACCCAACTGCAGCAGCACCCCACAGTCCTGCTAACTTGTCTTAAATTGCTCGGATCTCCCACCATCTCCCATGCCCTCTTCCTGATACCATGTGGCAAGAAAAAGCCCCAGCCTGACAGTCAGGAAATACATACCTTGATGCCAAGTGCTTCCAGGCTACGTTCAATGTTCTGCAATAAAAAGACATTAAAACCAAAGTAGGTTCCCACCACAGAGGCTGTGGATGGTTCCAGGGATGATGCTGCTGTTCCAGAACAGCAAGTCAGCGTGAGGACTCACCACTGTAGTCCCAGGGTCTCCACGTGCTCCAGGGTTGCCAGGTCGCCCCTGGGTTTACAGCAGAAGAGGGAATGAGAAGATGTACTGAGGTGCAGAAAGAGGGGTGAGCAGTCCTCACCCTTAGTAGGTTTCAGAATTAGCACTTTGGTGCTGCTTGGGCAGGGGCTGTGGCTGTGATTGAGGCGCTTGCAGCTTTTCAGGCTCAGTGCTGGGTACTCACCGGCTCCCCTCGCAGTCCAGGCTCCCCTGGGTCCCCCTAAAACACAGCAAATGGATAAAGGGGAGCAGTCAGGCTGCCCAGCACCAACTGCAGCACTAGGGTCCAGCCCTGTCATCTTAGGGGCGAGGACTCCTGCCAGGGACTTATTCCTTCTGCCATGTGGTCCCCCTAGACTTTTGCCTTGGGGGACTGGGGGGCAGGAGCACACTTACCTTTGGTCCAGCCACCCCACGGAGGCCTGGGGAGCCCTAGAAGACATGAGGTGACACAATAGCACCCAGCCCCCATGGACAAAGGGCAGTGCCCTGAGGGAGCCATGGATGGGGGTCCTGCCTGCCTCTGAGGGTCTGGTGCTGAGTAGCACCATGGGGTTGAGAACTACACACCTGGCCTGGGGGGCCAACCTGCCCTGGGACACCAGGAAGGCCAGGGGGGCCAAGGGGGCCTGGCACACCTCTGTCCCCCTGCTCGCCCTTGGCACCGCTGTGGCCCTGCCGAGAGAGCAGTATCACTTCCAGAATCTGGGAACCAGGTCTATCCCTGATGGGGGTATGTACCCAGCACCCCCCATCACACACTCCTCTCTGAGGAGTACTCACCTCTCTCCCAGGTAGTCCTGTATCACCTTTGTCTCCCTAACCAGGAGAAAAAAAATGTTGGAGGGATGCTGCCCCATCTACATGCCCCAAAATGGTGCTCCTGATCTGGCAGGGTGGAGCCACTGGCCTTGTGGCGATCACAGGAGGGCCGTGCAGCGACCACACAGGAATCACCCATGGATCATCTCCTTACCTTTCTCCCATCCTCTCCTGGTGTCCCATCTGCTCCCTGGGAACAAAGGCTGCCTGTCAGAGACCCACTCAACCATTTCAGCATGGGTACAAACCAGAGGATGGCTCAGAGCATGGGGGTTCTTTGCCACATCCTCCCCTTGCCTTATGTTGTACAGGGATCATTAGCCCTCAGCAACCTAGGAGAGCCCCAAAGACAAGCCCTGTTTCCCCCTACTCACATTCTTGCCGTTCAGGCCAGGTTTGCCATCCTCACCAGGTTTGCCCTGGGAGGAAAAAAAAGGCAGTGAGGGAGCCCCTAAGGCTCTCCACCAGTCAGGGGCACCAGCAGCCAGGGGTGCCTGGGCCCCACTGGATCCTCAAGGTGCATGGAAGGGGGAGCAGGGCACAGGGCAAGCCCAACCAGATGGATCCAGCTGGGATCCACAGAGGGCATGAGACAGGATGTGTCCCTAGGGTGTAGGATGGCTGGTACTTACGGGCACACCAGGTAGTCCCAGAGGACCCACAGGGCCAGGTGGTCCCTGTTCCCCACGCAGCCCAGGCAGCCCCTGCAGGGAAAGGAGATGGTGGGAGCAGAAGGCAGCAGGGCACCCATCTGTCACAGCCAGCCCTGGGAGCAGGGAGTGTGACTGGCAGTGGCATTCTGCTGGGGACAGGGTAGGGTCTTGCTGCACTGCCCTGGATCAAGAAGCATGGGACAGGACACTGGTCCCTTGTAAGTCTGATGGCACCAGCAGGAACACAACCTAAACCCGCCCTCTCCAGAGGTACTTACATCCCGGCCAGGATCTCCCTGCTTTCCTGGGTCCCCCTGCAGACGAGGAGGAGGTGAGGACAGAGACATTCCTATCCTACCAAGGGCCCCCCCATCCAGAGCAGCCCCAGCCTGGAACATCCAGGGGGACAACTCCTCCCGCATCATCATCCCTGTATCCCATAGCTCCCACCTGTGGCACCCAGGCACAGACATTACCCCCACCTTGGACCACACTCACCCGCAGCCCCGCAGGCCCTGGGGGACCAGGTTTGCCTTCCAGCCCATTGCGGCCATCCAGCCCTGGTGGGCCACGGTCCCCCTGTAAGAGAGCAAGGCAGGACAGTTGGAGCTTTGGGGTGGGATAGGAGTGCTGTGGGGTGACCCTTAGCCCCTAGTCCCCTCACCTTCTCTCCTGGCAGACCTCGGTCCCCAGGGTCACCCTATGGGGCCGGAAGAGAAGTGAGCATCATCTCCCATTAACAGGAGCTGCACAGGGCACAGGACCCCCTTTCCCCATGGCAAAGGGGATACTTACCCGTGTGCCAGGGGGGCCACGGGGGCCCTCCACACCCTGCAAAAAGAGATATGCTCAGCAGTGGGGCATGGGGAGAAAGGAGGGGATCCTGGGTGCTCAGCAGGCAGTCCCTGCACACCAGGACCCCCAGCCCTCCTGCAGAACATCACCCATCATGTCCCAGTGCCTCCCACACCAGGGATCCAGCACCTACCCTCTCTCCAGGGGAGCCAGCATCACCCCGGGCACCTTTTGCGCCATTCTTGCCTGGGTCCCCAGGATCCCCCTGCCAGGAAGGGCACAGTGGTCAGAGGGTACTGTGCTTGACCATGCCTGCACCAGAGTAGACAGTGCTGGCGCTGTGTGGTTTAGGGGTGGGATGAGAGGAAAGGTTTCAAAATAAGAGGCACAGGCTGAAAAAGAGGTGGCTGGGCTCTATGCAGTGAGGACCAGAGTGCAATTGCAGATGAAAGGCACCAAGCAGCACTGCTGAGCTAGAAGCCAGCTCAGCAACAGTTGGGGACGACAATGCCATCCAGCACAGAGCACAACCTGTGGCCAAAACTGTTCTGAGCCTAAGCTGGGTGGTAAAGGCAGAATGCCCAGAGTGTTGGGTGCAGCCACAGGACCCCTGTGGGGCTGGGGAGCCAGGAGCACACCAGTTCCTTTGGAAACCTCAGCCCTACAGGGCCTCCTCCCATCACAGGGCATGAGTGTCAGCCCATGTGCCCCCAAGTTCCATGTGCCTCTCATTCGTGGTGCACATCAGCTGCACATGGCAGAGGCTGTTTTGGGCAGGAAGGGCTTGATGAACAATGACCCCAGTGGCCAGGTACAGCCCAGAGGACATCAGAGGGTATCCCACCACCAGCAACCCAAGGACTCATTCATTACCTTCTCACCCTTCCCCCCTACTCCTCCAAGCCCAACATCGACCTGTGGGGCAGAGAGGAGCTGTTGGAGAACATGGGGCTGGACACTAGCCAACGGGCAGGGAGAAGGGAGAGGCAGAACTTACAGTTCGTCCTGGGGGTCCAGGAGGTCCCTGAAAGAAGAGCAAAGGAAGCACATTAAGGGGAGCTGGCTCAGCCCTGGGGAGGGCACTGCTGGCTTGGGGGTGGGGGGCCACACGTGGCCCTGCCATCACTCACTGGGTCCCCACGGTCACCCTTGCTCCCTGGCGCTCCAGGGCTGCCCTGCAGGAAAGAGGGATGGAGTCAGAGGGGGAGAGAATTGGGGACCTATGTGGTGTGGGTCCTCTGGGATGGGTGGTACCCCTGGGGTAAGGGTGGGTGTGGGGCAATGAGGTGTGAGGGTTGGTGGCTGTCCATGAAGCAGTGGGTACATACAAGGGGATACTCACATTCCTGCCTTCAGGTCCTGGGTCCCCCAAGTCACCCTTCTCTCCAGGGGGGCCACGGTAGCCAGGAAGGCCCTGGGTGGAGGGCAAAGGGAAGATGTGCATTAGCAAGAGCCACCCTGAGGCCATGGGTCTCTCTCCTGTCCCAGCTGCCCAGCAGTCCTGCACTTACCCGGGGACCCCTGTCTCCAGGTTTGCCAGGCAGACCTGCTTCACCCTGTGGAGAAAAGAGGGGGTGAGTGAGGGGCAGTAGGAACAGGGGCAGTGGGAAGAGGGGCAGTGGTCTTGGGGACCCTCACTTACCGGGGTGCCTTCATCACCCTTCTCTCCTCGCTCTCCCTGCGGCACAAATCAGTGGGCACCAGCCAGGAGAGAAAACTACATGTCACCAGCATCCCCCTGCTCCCTGCCAGCCCCCTCTCTCCTCAGAGCCACAGTGCCCCGTAACGCCTTGTCCCACACTACCTCCTTGCCTCGCATGCCGATCTGCCCTGGAGTGCCTGCTCGGCCTGGCTCCCCCTTCTCCCCTGGCTCTCCTGGGTCACCCTAGGCAAAAGAAGGGGCAACAGTCAGGGCAGAGTCTGAGCAGGTGGGGAGAGAAGGGGCACAGCCTGCAGGAACAGCTCCTCTAGAGCTGGACAGACAGACAGATGGACAGGCAGATGAACCGAAGGACAGTGACATTACCTTTGGGCCACTCCTGCCTGTGAGGCCAACAATACCCTAGTTGTTGGAGAGGAAGAGCATGTGTCACTGTGAACTTCGGTGACCCCTTGACAGAGGAGGGACCAGGCCCATGAGCTGGTATCCCCAGGGTGCACCCAGACTCACCCGATCGCCTTGCTCGCCTTTGGGGCCAGCTGGCCCTGCGATACTCAGGCCAGGGGGACCCTAGACATGTAAGAACATAGCATGGAGCAACAGCACAGGCACAATGAGTCTGGGGAGGGCTGTGCCATGTGCCCTGTGCTTGCTATCCTCAAGGCAGTACTCACTCGGGCACCCTTGTCTCCAGTGTCACCCTTGGGGCCAGGAGGTCCTTCTGGTCCTGGGAAACCTCTGTCACCCTGCAGCAGACAGAATCAGCACCCCAAACCACCCATTTTTTTTTCCCCACTGAAGCTGTGGACAGGGACCAGGATGAGCCCAACTGTGCAATCCCCCTCCCCAGTCCACAGCCATGCCCAGAGGGTGGAGGGCACAGCTGGGCCAGGGTTACCTTCTCTCCAACACCAGCCACACTGGGAGCCTGGAGGGGAAGCAGAGGAGACCATGCTAGGCACTGCCCATGGCTCCCTCTCTTAGGGCTGGGGTAGGCAGAGGTGGACCTGCTGGGCAGCATCACTTACTGGCTTGCCAGGTGGTCCTGGATCACCCTGCAGACAGACAGGTGTCACTGCCAGCCCCTTCCCCAACAGACCCCTGCTCCCCCACTGGGACCCCACTTTGTTCTCACCTTCTCCCCCCGGGGGCCAGCCGGTCCTGGAGGTCCCTATGACAAGATTAGAGACCTCAGGGGATTGGCAGTGCCTGGAAACATGCACCCAGGGCATGGCAACTCCTGGCTCCACAGCACCACACCCACTACCCTGACTCACCTCTCTGCCTGATGGCCCTGGGGCTCCTGTCTCACCCTTCAGGAGAGGAGGAAGAGGAAGGTGTGTGGGTATCCTGTCACACCCTGCCAGGGTGGCTGCTTCAGGGCAGAGTAGGCATCATTCCACCATGCCAGTTGCCCCAGTGCACCTACCTTCTCACCCTCTGGGCCTGGCACACCACGGTCACCCTGCAGAGCAAAGCAGGGAGGGTTTCAGGGAGCCTTCCTCCCTCTTCATCACACTGCCCCTACCCCACACATTGCCCCAGAGATCTTCACAATTCAGTCCTGAATCCCATCCAAGATTACTGGGTTGTGACAGCAATCCCCAGGCACAGACACCACCAGGTCTCAGGGACACCAGGACTGGCCAATGCTGGTCTGGTTTTGCACCATCTCACCTTTTCACCCATCTCTCCCAGCTCGCCTGGTGCCCCACGGTCTCCCTGGTATAGGAGAAACACAGGGTCAGGGGCAGCAGTACCTTTGGGGGACATCCTGGGTCCTGGCACAGAACCCAGAAGCCTTTTCTCCCTGCCAAAGGCAGGGTAAGAGTGTCCCTTCAGTCCATGCAACCACTCACCTTCCTGCCCTGCTCCCCCGGTGGTCCCCGAGGACCCTGCAGAGGAGAATGAAGATGTTGTCACCTTTGGTGTGACAAGGCAAATGCCCAAGCTGTCCAAAGCAGGACCCCTCAAGTGTACCCTTGGGGTCTGACTCTTGGCATGACCAGCTCCTGTCAAGAAACTCACCCTGTCTCCTGGGTCCCCAGGCTGGCCAGGTGACCCTGGGAAACCTTCTATGCCATCACCCTAGGGATTTGGAAAGAAAATTGCAATGCTCATGGCATTGGGATGCCCATTAGATGGAAATCCCCACTGGAGAGTGGTGTGAGGTGCAGCCCCAGTGGGGAGCTTCCTTGCCACCTTCTTACCTTTTCTCCCTTCAGGCCAGGGGGCCCAGCAGGTCCCCGAGGCCCAGGGTCCCCAGGCAGGCCCTGCAAGAGAGAAAATCTCAGCCCCTGGGGATGCAACTCAGCCCTGGGCACACATAGTCACTGCAGCCCTGATCCCCTCTGCCAACCCTGTTGGCTTAGGGACTCAACTTACTGGGGGTCCAGGATCCCCTCGAGGTACTGCCCCTTCTATGAATCCAGGGGGGCCCTGCAGAGAGAACGGTCAGCTCCTGTGTGATTGCCCTGACAGCTCAGTCCTCCCCAGCACCCTGAGGGGCTGCAGTGCTCTTGGACACTCAAGGGGTGTCCACCCAGTAGGTCAGAGGAGTCAGGGAAATGAACAGCCACTCACCCTTTCCCCTCGGTCACCCTTTTCTCCCTGCAAGAGTAAAAAAAGCAATTAAGGGCAGTTCTGGGCTGTTCCCATGCCCTCCTTGAATAGAAGAGGAACATGTTTGGTACAGCTCATCATTAGTGGTATTAGGGTATGTGGATGCCATGTGCCTCTCTCCATGCTGCCCAGTCTCAGCAACAGCTCAGGCACGTCGATACGTGCAGGCACAGCTGGTGGAAGGCACGGCCCATGAGCAGGGCCAGGAGGAGTCC
Source organism: Brachypodius melanocephalos (assembly GCA_013398615.1). Lineage (NCBI taxonomy): Eukaryota > Metazoa > Chordata > Aves > Passeriformes > Pycnonotidae > Brachypodius > Brachypodius melanocephalos. The sequence continues at coordinate 122,497 of VZSR01000009.1, forward strand.
ACAGGGGAACAGCTCCAAGCAGCTGGCTGTTCCCCCATCCATCTGCCCACATATTCCCCAGCCATTCCCACGCAGCATTGGAGGGATGTACCTTCACAAACTCTCCAGGAGGTCCTGGTAGCCCCATGGGTCCGAGTGGACCAGGTGAGCCTGGATCACCAAGGGGCCCCCGTGGGCCAGGAATCCCAGGTGAGCCAGGGCTGCCCTGGAGGACAGAGGTGCTCCATCAGCTGAGGCTGTGGCATGGGCTGGGGGTGCTGGCAGAGACCCCTTCACATCCGTATTCCCACACCTACCGGCACACCCGGCTCCCCTTTCTGGCCTGGTAGTCCGTGTTCTCCATCTGTGATCACCCTGGATTCTCCCTGCACGCGGAAGTGGAGGAAAAAACAGTCATTGCATGTGCCCTGTTGTGGCCACAGTGCCACAAGGCCAGGAGTCTGGCAGGGAGATTGGGAGACCCTGGGCCCAGGAGATGCCAGGCGCCAAGATGTGCCCACCAGGGTCTCCAGTGCTCCCCAGAGACCCCTGTGGGACAGCCACCTGTTCATCACCTACCGGTTCACCTTTCTCCCCCTTTAGGCCAGTAAGTCCCATGGGCCCCTGTGTTCCCTGGGAAGGAAAGATGAGAATGAGAGGGGGTGTTGGTTGTGACAAGGGTTGGGGAGGGCTGGGGCCATACTCACAGGATCTCCTCGAGGACCAGGCATGCCCTAGAAAACAACAGCTCAGGAGGTGAACACGTCCCTGCCAGCCAGGGTAGTGAGGATGGGATGAGATGGATTGGGGTGGAGTGGGATGGCATGGCATGGCATGGCATGGCATGGCATAGCATGGCATCTCCAGCCAAAGCAAGGATAGACAGTACACTTTGCCTGGGATACACACACAGCAGACAGCAATGATCCTGCCAGCTGCTGAGACTCCCCCAGCACGGGGAACAGGGAAGCAGAGGCTGGTTCAGGGAGCAGGTAAGGCAATGGGAAGAGCCCATTGTGAAGCAGTAAAGCCAAGGGACACCCTTACTCACTGGCTGCCCAGGTGATCCAGGATTCCCAGGGCGTCCAGGGCTTCCTGGTATCCCATTGGCTCCAGGAAATCCCTGCAGGACAGAGGAGCATCATGCCAGCATCTGGTGTACCCCAGCACTGCCAGACTCCTTCAGTGCTACAGGCAATGCTGGTCCCAGCACTGGCAGCTCAGGGCAGTCCCAAGGCAAGCTGGGTTTCAGGGTGCCTTTCCCTCATGTGCTGAGCTGGGGTGTGAGGATGCAGTATGGAGCTGGACTGGGGTTCTTCAACAGGATTTCCCCTCCAGCATAGGTGTGGAGACCGAAGGGACAGGGACAGTGACAGGCCTCATGGAGCCAGGTCACTGTGTCCAGGGATCCTGGGTTGCCTAGGTGAGGGGCCTGAGGTACTCACCCGATCCCCCTTCCTGCCCGGACTCTCAGGACTCTCTCCTGGTGTACCCTGTGGCCCTGGTGGTCCTGGAGGGCCAGGAAGCCCATGGCGACCCTGGAGACACATTGGAGAGGACAGCCTGGGTGGCAGGTGGTGGTCAAGAGGTGTTGCCTATCTACCCCTGTAGCAAGGGCTGGACATGTCCTTGCCTCACATCCACCCACTGGCAGGACAAAGGGACAAGGGAACATGAGGACATGGGGACCAAGACATTGCCCTCTCCAGGGAGCTGCCCCTCTTATGCCCTCCTCCATAAGGTTATTACCGGCTGACCAGGGAGACCTGGTGGTCCCATACGTCCTTGCAGTCCCTGCAGAGACAAAGCCAGTAGTGAGCATCCCCTGTGAACTGATGTTAGCATGGTTTGGGAGATGCAAACCCCCCAGAGCCACCGGCTGGTGGCAGGGTGTCACCAAAGCACTCACTGCCTCACCACGATCTCCCTTCTCGCCCTGCAAAGGGACAGAGGGAAGGGGTTAGGGGCTGGCACCCTTGTACTTAACTCCCCACTGGGCTTCTGCCATCAGCAGCTGGGGGTCCCTGATCCATGCCAAGTGCCTTTGGCACAGCACAGCATGGCACAGCCTTGAGAAACTCACCTTGGGGCACTGCACAGTGCAGCGCTTCGGTTTTGGCACTGGCTGGCAAGAAAAGACAAGCCTGTGTGAACCCAGGGATGGAGAACCCTGGCTTACATGCGGCTGCTCCCTCTCCATACCCCCCAAGGTACTCTGGCCCTTACCATGGTGGAGATGATGGTGCAGAGGTCATCAATTAGCTCTCCCTCCAGTTCTGCCAGGTCGCTGCCATGGTAGATGTACTGTGGGTCTTCACTGGTGACCATGTGCCGGAGCTGCTCCCGGTCTGCCCCCTCCATGCCCACTGCCAGCACCTGTACCCCTGAGCCGAGAGCACCCTCAGCACCCTACAGAAGTCCCTGCACACCCTGATGAGACCCTATTCATCCTCACCCCCAGCCTTGACATCCCTGGCCACGGTGATGACATCATCCCCAGAAGGGCTGTCAGCCAGAACCACCAGGACAGCTGGTACCCCAGGACGGCGCCCTGCACCAGGACTCAGCAGGTAGGTCCTGGCAAAGGTGATGGCTGCCCCTAGAGAGGGAAAAGGAAGAAGGGACAGTCAACAGGATCCTGGAAACCACCGCCCCAGCTCCTAGTGCCACCCCTCACCAATGGCGTTGCCGCTGGGCTCCTCATAGCGCATGGCGCGGATCTGTTCCAGCACAGTGGGCAGGTCACTGGAGCGGTTGAGGAGCAGCCAGGGTAGGCTACGGTAGCTGTATGTGGCCAGGGCCACCTGCAAGGGTGCAGGGGAGCAGTAGGCACCATGGCCCACCCATGCCCCCCCGCCCTTCGAGTCCCCAGTGCTGTGGCAGCAAGCCTACCTGTGTACCCTCAGGGCCCAGGCGCCCCAGGGCAGACACGGTGTTGGAGAGGAGGGCGCGGACAGTGTCGGCACTAGAGGAGCTGTTGCGGGTGCCATGTACTAGAAAGACCACGTCACCGAGGGCACCCCTGCAAACTGCAGGCCGGGAAGGGGTGAAGCCACCACCAGAGTGGAGACAAGCCCAGCCCACTCCTGCAGTGACCCCACAGTACCTGTGCGCTCACTGACAGATGCCTCGGCACCTGGTGTGCTCCCCAGGAGTGGGCGGAGAGTGAAGGTGTAGCGTTGGCCCAGGCGTAGCCGAGAGACCTGCTGGGAGCTGGCAGTGCTGGGGAGCGTCCGCCCCTTCTCCCCACCAACTGCCACCCAGGGGACAGTCAGAGGGATCAGCAAGGGATGCTGGGATGCTGTGGGGATGCTGCCTGCCATCCTGGGGCCACCCACTCATCTCACCTGCAGGAGGGCTCCAGGAGAGGACATAGCCAGAGACACCAGGGACTGGGGTCCAGGTGAGAGTCACCGAATCTCTCTGCATCTCTGTCACCCGCAGGCTGGTGATGTGGCTTGGGGCAGCTAGGAAAGGGTGTTCCAGCTTCATGGGGCAGCTCCCAACTCGCACCCTCTCCAGCCCAATGCTGGGACAGTCCAGTCCTTGGGTGCCCCTCTGCCCATGCGTCAATGGGCTTGTGCTGCCTTGGCCCCAGGCAGTCCCTTACCAGTGATGGCAGTGATGGTGGCTGGTTCACTCTCTCGGCTGCCAGCCAGGCTGGTGATGCTGATATGGTAGCGCCGGCCTGGTTCCAGTCCCAACAGATCATAAGATCTGCTGAAGGTGGCTGGGAGCTGCTGGCTATGCTGGGGTCCCCCTGGCAGGGACAGACAGAGGTGAGGGGGAGCAGGTTGGGGCTGACAGGGATGCAGGGGTGCCAGCCAGCTATGCTTACCTTCAGCCAGGCGCCAGAACAGACGGTAGCCAGTGCTGTCATCCACTGGCAGCCAGGTCAGGCGCAGGCGGTGCTCTGAGGCCTCGGTTACCTGGAAGCCACTGACGGGGCGTAGGGGGACTGCCTCCGCTGTGGAGCAGAGGGGCAGGCGTTAGGGGCAGAAGTGCCCAGTGCCACCCTGGAGTGATGGCTCCTGCCCCAGCACTTACGGGTGGTGACGACAACGGAGACAGGATTGCCTTCCCGGTTGCCAATGAGTGCTGTCACCTTCACAGTGTAGGAGACGCCTCCCTCCAAGTTGGGGATATCAAAGGAGTTGATATGGCCAGGAACTCGCTTGCTATTCTCCAAACTCCCTGCCAAGGACTGTGGCATCAGACCCCCCACGCTGCTGCCCTAACAGCCCAGCCCCATCCCCATCCCACAGTACCATCCCTGCGGCTCCACACCACATTGTAGGCAGTGGCTCCCGGCACACCGACCCAAGTGACACGGGCAACATTGCTCCTGGATGCCTGCACCTCCAGCTGGGTCACCTTCCCCACCTGCTCCGGAACTGTGACACCAAGAGGGCCATCGTCACCCAGGTTCACAGCAAATAGCACCAGACAGCACTGTCGGGCAGGGGTTACCTCACCTATCCGTCCCGTGGCAGTGACAGGGCTGCCTTCACGGCCATCCACAATGGCTGAGACACTGACAGTGTAGACGATGTCAGTGTGCAGCCCCTCGATGGTGAAGGTGGTGGGATCAGCAGGGAGGAAGTGGGATTTCTTCAGACCTAAGAGATGGCTGGGATAGGAAGAGCTCCAGCATTGCCGCCACAGCATCCCATGGTCCATACACTCACCATCACTGCCTTGCCATGTCAGCAGGTAGCCCCCAGCATCTGGTAGCCCTTGCCAGGTGACCCGCAGCTGGCTGGGACCGGCCTCCATCACCTGCAGCTCTGAAACGCTGCCCACCTCTGGATACTCTGCACCACCCCATAGCACCACAGCATCACTTTGGGGAGTCCAAAGGGACCCCACAGCCAAGCTGCCACCCCAAGGGGTTGCAGGGGGATAGAGGACAAATGCAATCCAGAGTGGGAACATGCAGTACCAGAACTCCTGGCACCAAACCCTGATGTAGACTTACTGAGGCGGATGGTGAGCGTGGCAGCATTGCCCTCCTGACTGCCTGCTAGTGCTGAGACACGCACCAGGTAGGTGATGCCCTTCTGGAGGTCACCAAGCTCTAGCCCTGTCTGGCTGCCTGGGATGCGCCTTGTCCTCTCCGTGCCATCTGCCAGGAGTAGGGAAGTGCGCTCACTCAGTGTAAGCTGGTCAGGATCCCCGAGGTGCCTGTGCCCCTGCCCACAGACTCACCCTGGTTGTTGCGCACCATCACTTTGTATTCGGTGGCACCAGGGACACCGGTCCAGCTCAGCCGTACCCGCCTGCCTGATTCCTCAACGAGCTGCAGGTCTGACACAGCAGCCACAGGTGCCTCCACGCCTGTGAGGGGACATGTCAGGCACAGTTGGGGCGGCACACCCTGGACAGCACGCCCCCCATACTCATCCTGGGCTATGACCAGACAGCTGAGGGGTCTCATGGCCAAGGCAGTCCTCAGACTGAGCAGTGCCCCATGCGACAGCCCTCCATGCCAAAGGCTTGGAATGGTGGGGGACAACTCAGGGGACCCACAGCAGCACTCACCTGTCTGAAAGGTGGTGACGGGGGTGGCCACCTCCCCACCATCATAGAGTGTGTAGAGAGTGATGCGGTACTCAGTGCCCGGCTTCAGCCCCATCAGCTGGTAAGTATTGGTGCTGCTGGGGAGAGACACCGTTCTGGGGGGCTCTGGTCCTGCAGGAAGGGAAGGATCACAGCCAGCTGCTAGCATGGAGAGCCCACAGGGGCAACAAGCACCCCGAGCCCACCTGTGGCTCTCTTCCACTCCAGACGGTAGCCACGAGCATCACGGGCACTGGTCCAGAGCACCTGGATGGATGTGGGGCCCAGGATGTTGGTCTGCAGCATCTGGTCTGTACCTGCCTCTGCAAGAGGGACCCCATGGGCCAGGGTATCTTGTGCCACTCTGCTGCCAGCCACCCAGCCCATGTCTCTGGTCCCCGCACGCGGCAAGGATAAGGGCTTTGAGTGCTGGTCTTTGCCTCCTCCCCTCCTCCCTCCAGGATGGCATCACCTGTACCCAACACCTACCTGTCCTCTGCTGCACAGTGGCTGTGGGCCCCTCCACCTGCCTGAAGAGGGGGGCCACCGTCACCACATATTCAGTATTGGGTTGCAGCCCCACCAATGCGTGTGACATCTGCCCGGCATCCAGGTCCACCCTGTGCCTGTCCTGCCCTGTGGGAGCCAGTGTAGCAGTCCCTTGGGGAGTTCAGGCAGCAGGTGCCACCAGCTCCCTCCTCCCCTTCCTCACAGGGGCCACCAGCAGAAGGGGCACAAGCTCTGGGAGAGGCACCTACCTGTGTGGGTTGCCCAGGAGAGCCGGTAGCCAGAAGCACCATCAACAGACTGCCAGGCCAGCAGCATGCTGTGTGCTGAAACGTTGCGGACAGTCAAGTGCTGCACACCCACCAGGTGCCCTGTGGAAGTGAGGTGACTGTCCATCTCCCACACGATCATGGGGCAGGGGGCAGCGGGAGGCACCCCCACCTGCAAACCACTTTGTCTTCAGGAAGCCCCCTTGCCCCTGCACACAGATGCTAACCACATTGAGGTCACTGAGCGCAGCCCATGCTCAGGTGGCTCCTTCAAAGCATCAAACTCATGCAAAATGGAGCTCAAACATCTTCCTCTTAATGCCTTAAATACTTTCTGTGGGTTAACACTGCCTTGGGGAGCTGAAGGAATTGGTTTGCCAAAATCTGATGCTTGCAAAGGTGTTGCCCTGAGGCCTCACCCCCACTCCTACCCAGAGATGTTTTCCAACAGCCTCTGCCTTGGTGGAAACCACAATTTCCTCCCACAGAGCACTGTACTCAAACCCTGAACTTTTTCAGTCAACATTTTTTACATCATGGGAGGAAAGCTCTGGTGGAAACAGTCCCAGAAGGCTGCAGAAGAAACTGGGAGCACACAGTGCTGCATCCTGCCCTAGGAGCAACTTCTGGGGCTCAGAGCATCACCTGCATCCTCATACCACCTCCACAGGCAGCTTCATCCCAATGGGGCACAGTGAGTGGGAGTTTCCTGTGCTGGGAACCCATTCCTAGCCCCAGCTGGGCCCAGGGCTGGCACAGTACTTACGTGTCCGGACAGTGAGAGTGGCAGGGACAGTGGGCTGCTGTGCATAGTGGGGCCGGAGCATCACCACATACTCAGTGTCGGGCTGCAGGTTGCTGAGTGTGGCTGACTGTGCGCTGGCCATCAGGCTCTTCTCCCTTTGAGGTTCTCCTGGAGGGGCATGAGGTGGGGGGGGGCACAGGGACATGGCACACACCAGGCCCAGCAGGGAAGGAGTGTCTGTGGGCCTGCACCCCGCCCTAAGGATGCCAGTCTGTGCCAGGGGTGGGGAGCACCAGGAAGAGGCTGGGACGTGGGCCAGGGCAGGGGCACCCCCTGGAGCGCCTGAGGCCAGGGTGGAGCTGCCAGGTGTGTGGCTCCAGCCCAGTCCCTGGCTGGGACAGGAGTCTACTGCCTGGCCCCCATGTGGAGCAGCCATTGTGCATGCCCAAGCACACACCCTGACCCTTGCGCATGAAGCCTCCAGGTGTGGAATACACAGACTGCATCCATGCCTCTGCACACACACGCACTCCACACCCAGCGCAGGCGTGCCGGTGAAGGGGGGTGGGTACACACCCACAGCACTCTGGGCATGGATCCCTGCATTAACTCTCATCCATACCTCCCTCTGCCCAGGGGGCTGCACAAAGGCAGGGTGCCCAGGCAGCACCGACCCTTGCAGGGACCATACCCTCACCTTGCACAGAATAAATGAGGCTGTAGCCCTGGGGGCGCTCAGGGCCAGGCCGCCAGGCCAGCCGCAGAAAGGTTGGTCCCGTCTCCACCACGCGAAAATCCACCACGGAGCCAGCACGGCTTTCTGGAGGCACGCAGAAACAGGGATGAGTCCCCAGCCCCATACGCTGTGGGCACCCAATGCCTGCACTTGCTCCTGTCCCTGTGGACATGGACACTCACGGGTTCTTGCTCGGCCAGACACTGACTCGCCGATGCTGTTGGTGTACTGGGCGGTGACAGTGACCAAGTACTCTGTCGCAACACGCAGTTCCCGTAGCACAGTGCTTGTCTCCCGTGGCCCCACACTCACCTGGGCAGGAACAATGTCACCCCCTCATCTTCTCCAGGTCACACATGGAGGCACCAGGAAGCCCCAGGAACTCTGAGCAGTCAGGTGGGGGCACTCACCTCCTGCCTCTCTGCCATGATCGGCTGCCCTAGCCCTGTCAGTGGCATGTACTGCACCTGGTAACCAGTTATGGGACCACTGGCTGCTCTCCAGCGGATCTGCAGATGGTTGAGGCCCCGCTCCAGAATCTCCAGGTTGGAGGGGCCAGTATGGCTTGGCCCATCTGTCGGGTTGCACAGGGCACAGGGGCTGTTTGCTCCACAGTGCATGAAGCAGAGGGGACATCTTGCTGGGGCAGCACAGATGCATGCCCAATGGGATGGGATAGCCAGGAGGTTATTTTGGGAGTGGGACAGATGCTAACGGTGCACTGTCTGGCACCCAGTAATGTCAGCACCTGTGCCCCTCAGGGAGGAGGATAGGGGCCCATACCCAGCAGGCGCAGGGTGCCCCCAACACTTGTGCACACCCGGCGTGTCATCAGTGGCACCAGCGTATCCAGCAGCTTGAAATCACCAATGTAGAAGAAGAAGGCATCCGTAGGCGTTGAGGCCACACGGATGAGCTCCTTATGGTCAGCATTCTTAATACCTGGAACAGAGGGAGTTGATGGGTGAGGGAGGAACCTGAACCAAGCACAAGACTCTTTCACGTGGTGCAGAAGCCTTACTCACCCACGGCAAAGATCTTGATACCCTGGCTCTTCAGCTTCGCTGCTGGCCCCTCGGCATCATCCTGGGACTTGCCATCCGTGATGAGAATGCAGATCTGCAGGGCCAGGAAAGAACTGTGGGATCCAGCATGGGGCCCATGGACCCGACACCTCTCCCCACGTTGCCAGGGTCACTGCTCTGCACATACCTGGGCGACCCCAGGCCGGCGCTGCGTGGGGCCAAAGAAGTTGTCAGCAATGTAGCGGAAGCCAGCACCAGTCCGCGTGTTGCCACCCTTGTAGCTCAGCTGCTGGATGGCCCTCCGGACACTTGTGCCATCAGTGTGCTGTGAGAATGGGAACTCCACCCTGGGGAATGCAGGGGAGCACCGTCACTTCCTAGCCCTGCCACCCTGGACCCCACATGCCTCCTCCCTTGGGCTCACCGTGGGTTATCACTGTACTGTGCCATGGCAAAGCGCACTGCCTTCTCACTCACTGCCTGCACAAAGGGCCCCACCAGCTCATCCATGAAGGTGCGGACAGCACGGAAGTTGTTTCTTCCAATGCTGGATGAGCCATCCACCAGGAAGGCGATGTCAGCCTCCAGGACATCCTCGCACACTGCTGCGGAGCAGTAAGAGCACTCAGGGCATAGACTGGCACTGTGGCACATTGGTACTGAAGCCCTCCTATTTTCCCACCCACCATGTGCACGCAGTGCTCAACACCCACCTTGGCTCCTCTTCTGTGCCGTGGCAGCTGGAGGACCCAGGAGTGCCGGGAACACAGCCAGGAGCAGGAGTTGGGTGCTCATCGTGGAAGCCTGCAGGATAGGATGCTGCCACCAAAGTCTCACACAAGCCCCAAGCCTTAGGGACAGCAGTCCAGGAGGCTCCCAGCACCACCCGTGCCAGAACACCTGGCAGCGTTGAGAGGACAGGGTGCCAGTACCGTCCCAGGCACCCCATGGCGCAGGGAGAGCCCCGCTTCAGGCCGTGGCAAGTGGGCAGCAGCTGGCCCGTGAACAGCTGGTGGGGCTGTCCACGGTGCGGAGGATACGGGGAGCGTCCGGCCCGAGTACAGCCCGGGTTCTGCCTCGACCACCCTTTCCCCTGCCCCACGCCACGGCATCGGCAGCGGCGCACCCCGGCCGCTGCTGCACCTGGCCCGCCCGCCCGCAGGGGCTCCTCCCGCCCCAGGAAGGTGCTCTAGGGCAGCGGGGAGCCAGCATGGGCAGCCCTGCTTACCAGCCACCCGCCCCGCCACTTCCACGGACACGGCAGCTAAGGGCACCTGGCCCGATACCCCCGCGATGGCTACGCCGGGTCCCGGCCCAAGCACAGCCCGACCCAGGCGGTGCGAGCCCCGACGCGGGAGGGTGGGCGAGTGCCTAGACGTGCCCGCGCCGAGGCTCGGTCCTGCCCGGCAGTGCTCCCCATCGGCGGCGTGACCCCCACCACAGCTCCGCGCTCACCCACCGCCCCCGCGGGGCCGCTCCGTCCCACACCGCTCCGAGCCGCTCAGTGTCGAGCGCAGGCGGTGCCGGCGCGCACCGGCCCCCGCCGCTCCCGCCCCTTTATGGAGGGCGGCCCGGAGCACGGTCCGGGGGGGAGCGGAGCGGCGCGGCCCCCGCCCAGCCCGGCCTTCCAAGGAGCTTTTCCCACCCGCTCCCGTGAGAGGGAAGGAAGAAAGGAAGGAAGGAAAGAAAGCAGCTCCTCAGGCTCTTCCCGCTCGAGTGCCACCCCGGGCTGCACCGCGGCTGCACGACGCGCATCGGCTCCGGGATGGGGATGAAGCAGGAAAGGGCTGGACACCCGGGAACGGCTGCTGCTGGATTTGCCACTCCATGAGGGGCTGAGTGGGCTCCACTAAGGCTCAAGGGAGTTTTCCCTCCAGCATCTGTATCTTCCAGGAAGGTGAACAGCTCTGGCACCTCCCAGCCAGGAGCTGGCCACACTCCCACCCATTTCCATCCATCCATCCATCCATCCATCCATCCATCCATCCATCCATCCATCCATCTCAGGGGACTGTGTCCTCGAGACCTGGGGCCTGGCCCCAGACAGAGCGGGATGGAGCTGCCACAAGGACTTGAGGCCCCGGCACCATCTGGGTTAAAGCTTGGCTGTGACCACTAGCTCTGGGAAGGACACTGGTGGTGAAGGTCTGCTCCCCATGCCCGTGCAGCTCCCATGAGGCTGCAGGACAGCCAGGCCATGTCCAGGATCTTTCCTGCACACACGGCTCAGGGGTACCCATCATGTGGGGCCCTAGAACCCACGATTCTAGTACGGGGACTGCACTGGAGTCAGCTGTGGGAACATCATCCTGCCCTGCTCAAAACACCATCTCACAGCAGACTTGTGGCCGAGACCTACCCCAGAGCTGGAGAAACTTGCTGGAAAGCCACTGGTGATGTGGCTGCAGTTGCTGTAAGGAGATGAAAGGGAGAAGATGCCCAGCAAGGCAGGCAGAGAACTCGTGTTGCCCTGGGTTCACTTCCTGCCCATCCTGTGACTGGTGGAACAGTCCTGTGAGGCTTCTCCTCAGCCCAGAGTGCACCACCCTTGGCCCTCAGAGTGCTCGTCACCCCCAGGGCACCTGTGGGACCACACTGCTCCATGGGGCACATCAGGTAACACCTCATCCTTCCCACTAGTGCCTGTGCTCACCTGGGCTTGACCCTAGCTCAAGGAACATGCCATGCATCCCATGCCACCTATCCTCTGTCCCCTTGGTCAGCCTGCATTCCCCTGTCCCCAGCAGCCCACGTACCTGTGCCCTCCTGGCCACTGGCCCAGGGGCTCCCCTCTGGCTCCTGGCAGGGCAATAGACAGGTCCAGGGGCATCTCCTTGTGGGCAGCAAGGGAAGCAATAGTGAGGATCTCTAGGGCCCAGGGCCACCTCACAGCTGGGGGCCCAGGGCAGGGACACCGGCCACCCAGGGAAAATGCTCCAGGGTCGGCTGCAGGCAACTTTCCCAGGCACAAGCTGTTCTCAGGCAGGGGAGGAGCGGCGATGTCCTCGCTCTTCTTAAAGGCACAGCAAGCAGTGCACGCCCTGCTCTTCATTAGCCTTCCTCTCCTTAGACCCCAGCCCTGGCCCCCAAACCTGGCGGGCAGGTTCCGAAGTTTGCCGTGGCCACAGGTTTCCCCCTGCCTGTCCCAGCCCTCTGGGTCCGGCCGTGAGTCCAGTATCCTCAGGCCAGGACCATCCAACCCTCCTCCCGCCAGAGGCCGTTTAACGAAGACAGGGCGGCCTGTCCCAATTAGACAAGGGGCTTCGTTAAACAGGGAGCGGAGGGGCCTGCCAAGGGCTCTGTGGCTGGCCCCGGGCCCACAGCTCGTGGAGCAGCCCCACGGCACGGTGCCGGCGTCAGGGCACGGGCGGCTGGGGGTCACACCGGCGAACGAGGGCAGCGCTGGGGCGAGGATCGCCCAGAGGGCACCATAGGCAGCGGCACCGGGGCAGCGACATTTCACAGCCATGCCAGGGTTTCTATCCACCATCTCGTCCCCCAGGACTGGGGCAGGCACAGGTTTGGGGTGGTCCCCACACCCCAATCGCCCACCGAGAGCCCGGCAGCATCTTGACTGTCTTGCCAACAGTATTCCCCTTACATGTGCACTGGAGCGGGGCACGCAGGCGTCCCCAAAGCCAGATTGTCTCCGCCTCCGCGGTGTTTCCCAGCTTCCCTCCACATACCAGGACCAGAGAGGGAATCTGCGGCCCCCGGCGCGGGACGGTCCTGCCTCTGCAGATGGAGAGCACCAGGTGTGAGTGACTCACGGGCACCCCCGCGCTGCTGCACGCCTGTCCCTCCGGGAACATCCTGTAAACCCTTCTCAAAACCTGGAAGGCTGGCAGCCCAGCCATTAGTCATTCCCACAGCCCAGACTTGGGGTTCCCCATCTCCCACCTGGCTGGGCCCCGGAGCATTCTGATTCCTCTACACTGACACTGATCAAAAGTTGTAGGGCTGACCCTGACCCCAGCTCTTCGCCTGTGCATGCCAACCTGGTTCCCAAATGATACTCAACAACTGTCCAGATCATAAGACTTTCCAGGACACCTCCACAGGGTCCCAACAAACCTGGTCTTTGCAGGTCACTGCCCAGGCAAACACTAACACTGAGCCTCACAGGGGTCATGCCACCCCCATGGAAGGAAGCCCCCTGGTTCGAGAGTGTCCACAGGAGCTGAGCTTCTCCCTGCCCATGTTTGCCAGGCATAAGGCCTCACTGCCCCCTTAGCGTGAAACAAGAAGAAAATCTTAAGCCCTAGGTGAGGTTTCAGCTCTCTGGGATGAGTCACACATCATGGTGAGATATAGAGCCTGCTGCACTCATGGTGCTGTGGGGCTTGGATGTTGCCTCCATCATCTGCCCACCCTCTCCACCCACTGCCTCTGCTGCTGGTCCGACATGGGCTGGGATTCAGCACAACCCTTACAGGATTTTAGTTTTCTGGCCCTGCTGTGGCCCTCCAGTGCTCCTCACTCCAGCACAACATAAGCATCCCCAGGCAGTGGAGATGCATGGGACAGCTCTGGGGCTGCTTGGAGGGAGAAGCCACCTGTCCCAGGACTTTTACACTGGGGAGGGGAGCAGCAAGGAGCTGGTGCCAAGGCGGGTGAGGAGCAGAGGAGCTTGCCAGAGCCTGGAGGGGGAACGTTGTCTGCCACAGGAGCCAGTTACAACATGCTCCAGGAATGTCTTCCAGCACCAGCCACCACCAGCTTCATGATTTGGCACTCAGCCACCCAGCCCAGCATCCCAGGAAAGGGGCCCATGACCCCTGGCCACTATCACCAGTCAGCTCAGGAAGAGCCCAGAGGGAGCAGGGTGACACTCACAGTGCAGCCTTGGGGAACACTTATGCCACCCCATGGGACAACCCAGCAACCCAAGAGACCGCAAAATAGACCAGGGTGGGAAATGGTCAACCCTTACCGCCGCTGACCTACCCTGATGGGTCTAGGGTGGGAAGAAGCCATGCAGCCCTCCAGGCTGCACTTCACAAGTGAAACAGACAGTAGGCCCCCAGCTCCTCTGTGCCAGAGGGGACAGCTTAGGGCACATCCTCCATCCTCCTGCTGCCCAAGGCCACATCCCTGTGGTAAAAGGAAGCAAAGTATGACATCAGGATTAAGTCATGACCAACAAGCTGCCCTCTCTGCCCAGCAGCTCTTGGGATGTCCAAAGTGAAGGGGATGCTCCTGGTTGTGGGGGATCTTAGCTGCTGCGGAGGCAGCAGCAGTGTGGTGACTAAAGGACGGTGGAGGCAAGTGGTCCCACTGTGGCCAAGCTTAGGGTCAGGCTGAGCCTGCTGTGCCCCCACACCAGGGCTCCCCATGGGGTGGGTGCATGTCCCAGCTCTCCCACACTGCTGTGGAGGGATGGAAAGCTTTTCCTGCCCGTAAACTACTGTGTCCAGAGGCTGCTACCAGCACAACCACATGTCAGCATTGCATGAACCTGTATGCTGGACTGTGGCCAGGCCCCATTGGCCATGCAAAATGGGATCAGGAGGGAACAGTGACACCCTCAGGGATGTGATCCTCCCCTTGGCCAAGTAGTGCAGGAGAAGGCAGCCCCGGTCAGTGTGACTGCAGAGGCCAGGCTTGCTTCTCAGGGACAGCAAATGAGAGGAGAGCCAGGCACCACCAGGGCTCTGCCAAGAGCTGGCAGTGCTTTGCAAGGGCATGGGGCCAGCATGCAGGAAAGGGAAGGTGACAACGGGAATGACAGAAGCAGGATAAGGAGCCAGCAGCACTGAATGGGGGCTCTAGAGTCTGTTGTTAAAAAGCTGCCCTCAGCTGCATTCTGTGGCTGGGCTTTGGGTGATGCTGGCAATACCCAGAGAGGCTGCACAGTGGCTGGGGCTGGGTTTCAGGGACCCAGGGGGAGGCAGGGGGAAGGCGTAAGCAGAAGGCAGGCAGTGGCTGAAGTGCCCCATGCTGCAGGTGGCCACACACACAGCCTGGCTCTTCTGCAGGAAATCAGCTTCTCAAATGACTGGGGGATGAGCTGCTCCCCTTTGCTCCTGGTCCTGCAGTCCCCACTTGCAGCTGGGTCCAGGCTCAGTAAAATCAACCTGCCTTGCCCATGAGAATGGGCATGTAGGAGTTGGTAGAAACATAGGGACCAGGTGCAGCAAAGCTCCCCCAGCCCCTCTGCATGGGGCCAGTGCTGCTTTTCCTCAAGCTGACAGTCCCGTGGGGTGCTTATGCCCCAGCCAGCCCAGCACATGCAGCTATTGAAAGGAAACTCCTGCTTCTTTGTATGGGCAGATAAAAATTTCCTGCGTTGGGGTTACAAGGATTGAGGTGCTCCAGACCAGTCCAGGCTGCAGGGTTTGCAGGCGGCAGGAGCAGGCAGTGGCTGGCAGCGCCTGGGGCACAGCTGGGCTTGGGGTGCACGAAGGGAGACCCAGGGAACCATTGCAACGCAAGAGCGGGGACTGGCGGTGTAGAGGGAGCGGTTTTCTCTCAGATGCCTGCAGGAAGGAGGAGATGAAGGGAAGTCGAGGGAGAGCTGCCAGCCCACGTTGCACACACTCTGGGCATGTGCAGGCTGGGTCGAGGTGCACAGAGCATGACTTGACACGCTGAGCAGCTGAGCCAGCCCATGCCATCCTGCACCCACCAGTGCTGCCCAGCCTGCCTGCCCAACCCTGCACCTCTGTCAGGCTCCCCAGGGACCAGTATTGTCAGCAGCCCAGCACCTCAGGTCAGGTGAGAGATGCAGAGGAAAAAGGTGGCATTCCTGCGGCTGGCCCCTGGGAGAGCAGCTCTGAGCAAGGCCAAGTCACTGGTGCTTCCCTGCAATGCCAGGGAAAGCAAGGAAATCATCTTACCTGCAAACACCAAGGTGCCACGCCTCTGGCCACCTCGAGACCTCGCCAGCATCCCTCCAAGAAGGTGTGTGGCAGATGAGACAGCTCAGGCCCTGCTGGGTGCTAGGGGGCTGTCACAGCAGGGGCTGCTTGTGGCCTTGCAAGGTGCTCTGCCCCAAATATGGCTTCCAGGGGCACCATGCCTTCAGGGGACTGGAGAGGCACACAGGAGCAGCCAAGCAGGGGTGTCTGCAGGAGGCCAGGACAGAGCCCAGACCTGCAGAGCCAGGGCACTTGCAGGAGCAACACAGCAGCCCCGGTTGCATGTGGGGACAAGCTACCGTCAGATCTCAAACCCTGCACCACCTCCACTCCCCATAAGAATGGGACAAGCACCATGAAGCCATGGCTGCCCCATCCCTCCTTCCCAACCCCTGCTGGGAGAGGATGGTACAGGGGTAGATGGGCAAGGCAGCACCACCTTCCCTGCACATGGAATCTGTTCTGCTGCCTGATGTTGAACTTTTCTGGGAAACAGCAGTTGCCTAGCTCCGAGCACAGCACCCAAGGACACAAGGCCAGCTGCAGGCTAACCCAACCATGGGAGCCCCCATCGGCCCTGGAGAACCTGCAGGAGAAGGCAGCAGTGGGGTATGGGGTGTTGGAGGGGAGCAGGGTGGTGATAGGGGCTCACAGCAACTGCCAAGCAGTGGGGAGGAAAGGCAGAGAGGAAGCATGCAAGCCTAGGAAGCTGGAGCTGTTCCAGCAATGCTGCCAGCTGTGTTGCAAGATTCTGCTCCTTGCAGGGGCTTTGCACAACTTGATGGGGCTGGGTGTATTTGTTCCTCCTTTCAAAGGCAACAACAGATACCTCCCTGGCTGTAAGGGCTCTGGATAGCTGTATTCCCAGGGGAGGAGTGTTGCCAAGAGGAATACTTTGGCTACTCCTTGTGAGTCCAAGGAGCCAGTCCTCAGGGACCTCTATCCCAATCCCCAAGAACATATACGCTGGACCACTGTCCTAGGACCCTGCTGCTGCACCACAGTGCACAGTGGACTGACATTGCCTTCCCAAGACATGGGTTGCTAATGCCTTGTGCTCAGTCTCTCCCGCTGACAGCCCACAAACACTGGTACCACTGGCCCTTGCAGAGCAGCATGTCAGCTTGTGCTCACATGTGACAGCAAGAGACACTCTGGAGGTACACAAGAAGGACTTTGCCCACCTCATCTCTCCAAATCCAGATTTCTCACAGCCCTTGTGCCAGGAAAAGACTGTCCCTCTCGCACTCCTGTTTTGCATGACTCTGCTCTCACTTCCCCACTTCTGCATCTGGGATGAAGGCCTGATGGCTGGGGGGGCAGGGTGGTTGCTGAGTGCTTCCTCTCTGCCTCTATTCAAGCATTTCACAACGTGCACCGATCCACCTTAAAACTACCTGCAGCTCTACATAAATTCCAGGCAGAACTCATGAAAGAGCCCCTATCCCACTCTTCCTGGGGTTTGGCTGCTCCTTGCACAAGGGGAGCTCGGCAGAGCCATGGGGAGTATCACCCACAGCTGGAGGGCTGGTGGGAGACGTGCAGCCAAGCAAGGACTTGTAGGCACGTGCTCTGCCAGGGAGAGGACGGCACAGCTCACACCTGGGCGTGGCAGGGGCCTTGCCTGGAACAGGCAGGGGCTCAGAAGGGGGTTCTTACCACTAGAGAGTTTGGGCCATGCTGCAGCCTCTGGGTAAGGGGCTTTTGCAGGCCTTGGGTGCTGATGAAGACATGTGGATAGCACAAAGCTCTTTCCCACACTTTCCCATACCAGGGGTATGTTGGTTAACAGTGTTAGATCCCCAGCAGCTGCAGGATACTGCCCTGAATGTTTCACACATGGCCGATGATCCATGGGAAGGAGGATTAAGGTCTGGTTATCAAGGTCTGTTAGGATGGTGAGGAAACTGCAGGGAGCCAGCACCCAGGGAATCAACACTGCAGGAAGGGTCAGGCTCACCCCTACTTGTGGGGCATCAGCCAGGCTGCAGGGAAAACTGCTCCAGAAGGATTAATGCAGTTCACAAGACCAGGCTTGTCTGTGTCTCTCCCCCGCAAGGCTGTACCATTGCTCCTTCAGCTCTTTGGCTGGGTGCCCGACTCCAGAAGAAAGGAATAAGAAGGATGAAGTATCTGCCCTGCCCTGTGGGTGAATCGCTGTCTGTCACCATGGAAACTCCTCCCTCCCTAGACCTCCCCAGGATGATTTCACGTCTCCATCAAGCAGGAGGGTGCGTCACCAGGATGGCATGGGGCGGGTGGTCACCTACATCCCACACACACAAAGACCCAACAGCTGTGGGGCTGTGTGGAGGCTGCTGTGGAGCTCCAGAGGGAAGGCTGAAGCACAGCTGGGGGTCCCAATGGGAATGGGCGTACAATCTGCATCCACATAGTGCATCCCCAGAGCAGTGACAAATTAGGGGCTCTCAAGAGCTCCAGGTCCTTGCAGAAACCACATCATCTGCACCCTTCTGTACTGCAACAAAGAAGGGAAGAGCACAGCATCCTGTCTCTGGCCCCTTACCACCTTCAGGACTCACCTTAAACCATGAGAATCTCATCCTCCATCCCCCTCAGCAGAGCTGGGACAAGGTCAGCTCTGAGTCACTGCTGTGCGTGCAAGGCAGGAACAGGAGATACTTGTGTTCCCACATCATAGGGGCTCCTGCCAAGTGCTGCACATCTGGAACAGCAGTAAACAAAGCAGGGGAAGCCAGAGAACCAGAGCAGACAGCAGCCGGGCACAGCGGAGACCTCCAGCCTCGCAGTAGCCAGTGGGGGGAAGGGATGGAAAAAGCAGAACTGCCACGTGGACTTGGGACACCCAAGACTCAAGCACACTCTTCTGCCATCTTCTCCTCTTGACAGCCTCTTGATACATTGGGGCATCCTTTCTGCCAGGGGAGCAGAGGCAGGAACTTGCCAGACAGATGCTGCTCCAGTTCCTAGAGCCACTCTTCACCAAGCTTCCTGTGAGAAACCCCAGGGCATGGGAAGTTATCCCTACCTGGAGTTCCCACCCTTGATGTCTCATAGGTGGCATCGAGCCTGTTTCTTGATCACTACGAGCTCTGCTCAGGAGTGACATGACCTGAATCGGGGGCCATGGGTTTGGTAGACGGGAATCTGTACAATGCTGAGCTCTACAGTGCACCCTGAGAAACTTAAAGTGCACTCTCCTGAAGCTGAAATACAGCCACTGCTACATCTTGAAGCAACATCGCTGTAGTTCCCCAGATTAAACATTGAAATGAGGAAGAAAAAAAATCCCCTCCAGAAGAGTCAACTCATTCTTCCTTAAATATAACAAAACAAAGATAAGCAGTACATTCCCTTTATAGCATTATCCAAGTGCTTACTCTGAATAAAAGTCACATGCAAAGCAGAAAGCATTGCACAGTATTTGGGCTGCTTTACTAAATGCTTTGCACACCTGAGTTGGTGTGTGCTGAGGGCAGTGCATGGGGAGCAGCCTTATTTCTGTGCATTGCACCTGGCGTCAATACCCACCTTGACACAGTGCCCCAGAAAGCTGAATGTTTGATGTCACACTGCAGGCTCTTGGTGGAACCAGGAACAGCACTCAGATATTTAGGCTCCTGTTTCAGTATCTTAAACCTTGAACAAATCTTGCTTCAGGCATTTAATCCAGCTTCCCTCATTGTCCTCATGCTGTCTCTGCTCTGCAGCTCTCACACTAAAGCAGGATATGGAGCCTTAAATAACCCCGGATCATGGCAGAGGCTCAGCAAAGGACAGTGGGACACTGAGCAGGAGCAGTGTCTCCAGGGCACCTGGCAAGTGATCCACCACAGGTACTATTGACACCTCTTTGTACAGGAAAAAATCCCTCTTGCTCTCACAGACCTCTGGGCTGCCATCCCAGCAGCTCCATTTTGCTTTCCTGGGCAGATCCTTCTCCACACCCCACACTTCAAAGAGCTTTTCTGGGCACCCCCAGTGATGGTCTGAATGGGCAACGAAGTTAAACCTCAGCCTGGCAGCCCCACTAAAAACTTTACAGCCCCGAGGAAGGAAAATGTATAAGGGGAAAGGATGGGAAAGCAGAGACTTGCATGGAAAAGTGAGAACCATCCAACCTCTTTGGATGGCGTGTGGGGTAAAGCAGCTTTTAATGAGGGTGTTCAGGGCTCCAACTCACCCCTTCTAGGCACACCATTGCAGACAAAGACAGCTCCTGCCACCATGCCTCATGCCTCACAGCAGCCAGGGATGGCTGTTGCTGGCAGTCAGGCCTGGATGGGCCTTTTGTTCACTGCTTTTCCACACAATGAATACACTAAAGCTTTACACAAGGCATTTCCTTTTCCAAATAGGAAACAGGATTGCTGGATATGTGTCCAGATACCACTGCTCACAGCTCCTCTCTCCTGGTGTACAAAGTCTCAGCAGTGCACAGAAGGGCAAAGTGAAGAGTGGGAGTCCTGGTTAGGACTACCAAGCACCAGGTACCTCCCTCAGCCTGGCAATCCTACACCTCCACTGAGTGTCACTTCATCCTTCCAGGGAGAACCCACCCCTTTCCTGAGCAAACCACACTATACAGGGGCTGGACAGGGAAGAAGGTCCCTGGTCACAGCCATGCCAATACTCCCCTGTACCAGGAGTCTGAGCAGAGCAAGGCTCCAGCAACACAACACACAACAGAGCTGCACTGCTGCCGTGTCTTCTAAACTCCACTCACCTATGGTTCCCACTGCCATTTTTCACCAGCTTTGGGAGGACAGCAGGTAGAGAAGCAGGCCCAGAGGGCTGTAGGCTCTCCTCCCAAAAGCTCTCTGGCACCAAAGAGTGGCACAGCTCCAAGCCTCTCATTTTTGTGAAAGCCTCCCTGCAGCTCCCTGCTTCCCGAGGACAGGCTTGGCTCAGCACTCATGATGAGTATCAACTGTACTTTCCAGGGTGGGTAATTAGTTCAGGTGAGGCAACTCTGACAATTGGCTGCTGTGGCCCCTCTCTTGGCAAGCACCTGAATCACAAACAAGCATCTCACATATCAAAGGGACTGCCTGCTCCACAGGTAGATCTACCCTGTACATCTGCCGGGCCCTGCAGCCCTGCACTGAGGGTACCAGCAGCTCTCCCTGCAGAGACCGGGACAACATGGAGCACTCAGCACAGGGCTCTAGTGAGTGGTCCCCATTTTTACTGCTAGAGTTTACATTCTTGGAATAGCTCTCTGTACTGGAGACAAGCCACTGAAGTGCTGTGCAGGAAACTGCAGAGCCTTGCGCAGGGTACACGCAGCAATGCACAGTATCCTTCTTTCCAAATCCTCTCACTTAGCAGCCAACAAACTAATGCCAAGGTATCATGGAGTAAAAGCAATCACAATAGCTTGAAAGAGGGGACTTAATCTGGGGAGGGTAAGACTGTGCAGAAGGGGAGGGAGCAAAGGTCAATCTACATACCAGGCTAAATTTTTCAGCACAGACTAATGGGATCCCAAGTAACCTTCCAAGTAGCAAAATAAAACACTTAAGCCATTGAAAACTAAACTGGTCAAACAGCCCCACTGAACAATCCCGCATTGTCCATGGAGCCAGGAAACAGATTTATTAGGTCACCCAGGCCATCTCCAGTTACAGTGAACTTGGGATGCTTCTAGGGATGGTTCCAACTCCCTCCTCTGGCACTGTCCTTCACTGGGCAGCCCAAAGTCTGGGGGAGAGGGAAGACAGGGGAGGGGAGTCCTGCAAAAGATCTCTTTTTCAACATTCAGGAAAAGCTGAGACAGGACACTTTGTCATGCCAGGGATTTCCTAGTTTGGGTTCCCTTGGACTGAGGCTACTCTAGTGAAGGAACAGGAACACCCCCACACAGCTCAAACAGCAAGAGACCGGGCAATGAGATTAGAGCTTCAGTTCCTCCAGTATCAAAGCATTCAGCTGCCAAATGCTTAAATGACTGCACCAATTCCAGGTTACACTTCCTAAGCCCCTGATAAAGCTCAGAGCATGGGGATCTTTGCCAAGCAGAACACCTGATTCCTGAATGGGCTTCTCCTCCCCATCTTTTACATGCCCAGTTGTTGATTACCAAGGGAAAAAATATTATGGCAAACCTCTCAATCCTTGGAGCTGGTGTCATGCTCATGTTTCTGGAAGCATGGACTTACACAGCACACAAACACAACAGGCACTACAAGGCAGAGTGCCACCACAACTGCAGCCTCAAAGTACCAGCATCCTGGGCACAGCTCAGCCTTGACTCCTAACAAGCTAACCAACAGTCCTCTGCATCCAGTGCCACTCACCAGGGCATGGCTCCTAGTCTGGATCAGCCCAAATACTCGAAGTTCTACATGGGGAAAAGCATCTACAAAATCCATTTAAGGCTGCATAAGCCAGGCAGCCTAGCAGAGCTGCAGCCTTTGGTCAGGAGTTGGTCATTGCTGAAGTGCTGGGAGCAAGGCTCAGCACAGCCAGTTGCTTTTGCAGAAAAACAGAGCAACCTGGAAATCATCTGTTGCTGAGGGGTTTGAACATGTTCCTAATCTAGCAGAGAAGAGCCTGAGGAATTCATTACTCAAGGAAAACAGACGTTCCCAAAGAGATACCTCCAAAGAAGCAAACTTGTAGGAAATGCTAAGCAAGGGTCTCTTTCCTTGTATTTCTCACCAACTGCATAACACTTGGGAAAATCAAACAGGAGGAGAAAATATACAGCAGTGGAAGACAAAAGGGCTCTTCCAACTATTCAGACCTACAGATTATCTTATGGGTATAGGCCAGTCAGAAGCTTCTCAGTTATTGCATAGCTGAGCCTGACTGCAGTACAGTTAAAGAAGAATGTGTAGACCAACACCACCACTACACAATAATTTCTGCTCATTATTGAGCTGGTTTATAGATAATCAGGAATCTTAAGACAAAAGGTAACACGTGTCCATACAGAAACATACTGGTTATTTTAACATAACCCCTCTGGAAAGATGTTTGCCTATCAACAGCTCCAGCTCCTCACATCTCCCCAATTTGGCAAGATAACAATGTCTACACACACCACCCAGGAAGACACAGTTGACTACCAGCAGAACCAACTTCACATAGGATATATTTATTTTTATACATTTAACACAGAGAACACAGCTGCTTTGAATGGACTCAGCTTGCCTGTGGTGCCCAAGACATTCAGTGCCAGAAGGAACCTGTCACAGTCCACAGCTTCTGTATTTCCAACCTGCAGGCAACATATTCTAGAGACGGATCCAGTACATGGCACTGCGGATGCGGTTGTAATCCAAGAGCTGTTCAATGGGACCTGAGTGAACAGGAGTAAAGTCACTTGGAGACATAGTTAAAAATCCCTGCACAGTTTCTCATGGTCTTTAAAACAGATGGTGGCAGAGGAGCCTGTGCTTGCAATTCATAGCAGCTCTGCACAAAACCAGGGAACTACAGCTCAAACCTGCATCAGGAAAACGAGTAGATACCAGCTCCTGACAGAATACAGTGTTTTCTCACACTACTCCACAATGCTCAGTACAGCTCTCCATACAGGTATCAAATACAGGGAGCCACCAAATCATTTCAACATTTCAACTTCCTGCTCAAACACTGTCTCCCTTTTCCAAGCTGCTCCACTTTGAAGGCCAGAGGAAATAGCTGCAAGGAGGAAGGGAATTCTCAACACACAGGAAGGAGGCAGCAGAGCTGAGCTGCTTAGGCAGGTTTTCTGAGAGGAATTTGTCCTTGGCCAGGCAGACATGCCAGAGCAGCACAGGAGAATAACGTCCCTTCACTTCCCTTACATAAACCACCCTGACCCCAGAGTAAGGACACCTGGTAGACATGCTGGGCCCACACCCAGCTACAGGACTCCCAGTCTTAGTCACAGCTCCACAGCAGGCACAGGTGGGAGGCCAGCCAGCAGCTCACTGGCACTGCATCTCCATAACCTGCAAGTCTGATCTCGTGGCAAATGTGCCTTGGCACACCTCATGTGCAGAGGCAGGAGGATACCATTAAAGAACCAGAGTGGCTTAAGGAGTCAGGACAGACACATGAGGACTGACTGCAACTCGCTTCCACTCAGCTCTCAGCCCCACCTTGTTTTTTAAGTGTGTACTGACTGCCACCTACTACTCACCAACTGCTGCAATTGCTGGGCATTTGTCATAAATGTATTTACTGCAGACATCTCTCACCATTCTTGCATCAACAGCCTAATAAAGATCAAACAAGCAATTATTGACTCTGCCAGCAGATCTACACTTCTCAAAGTTGCAAGTTACTGTTGCTATTACATATCAAGATAATTAAAAGATACATTCAGACCCTTGGGATTATCTGCACCAACTGCCCAGCTCTGCCTGCAAGGATAGCTAACATCCCTACACAATGCATGCTCCCATGGGTATAGAAGACAAGTCCAAAATCGAAGTCTTCTAAGGGATAGAGTGGCTGCAGAAACTACACAAACTAGGTGTGGGACACCACTAGGAAAACTGTTACAGGAATTTCAGGTTGTGCCACTTAACACAATTGTATGCCCTCTTTCTGGGATGGACTGACTCCAGTTACAGGGACACAGGATACGCTGTGTCTAAGCCAGAGATTCTGGCATCAGTGTCAGCAGGATAACCACCTGGACTCCAGGCAGTCTGATTAAGGGATAAGTAAGCCATGTGTAATTGCAACAGACTAAAGGCAGACAATGCTGACACCAACCACGCTCAGGTATCCCAGCCAAAACAAATGGATACCTACAGAAATCCTGGCATCCCACTCCTCCAGAGGTATACAGCGTCCGTAGTGCAAGAGATGGCTTCCAATATTCTCACACACTCGTGTGGTACCTGGATGAAGATATTGCACGGTCGGTACACCAAGAAGCCTTCCAGAATTGCACAACCTGATCATCAGCCAAAGCACAGAGTAGAAACTCTAAGCATTAAACTCTCTGCTAATGAAGCACAGTTCTAATTCTCACGCTATGCAGCTCCAGCAGGAGCTACACAATATACAGATTGCTTTACTCATCTTTAAAGTGTTACAGCCAAGGCAGATCAGTTTGAGGGTCTCAATTCTTAGGTCACTAGGCAGTATGTTACTCTTGGGAGCACAGCAGGCTGGGCTCAGCTGCTTTGACAACATGGGAGGAGGAGCGTGGAGCAGGAAAAGGAACTTTTAACCAGTGGCTGCCAGCAGAACTGCAGTCTCTGGCACAGGTCCTGTTCCCCAGGAGAACCCCAAGCAGAAACCCTCTGAAAGCTGTGAAGTGGTCAATCCATGAACCAGAACATACCATCCAGCTGAGCCACCATGGCATTTCGGAGATAGTTCTTGGCTCTTGTCACTTCTGACTCTGTGGTACTAGTGCACAAACGCATCCTGGAGAAGACATGGAAAGACCACAAAAGCTCTTAAAGATGTTTGTCTGCTCAGACAGAAAGTGAATTCCTCCCTTTCTCCAGCCTCCTCAAAAATAAGCCATTATCAACACCGCTTGTCTTGCAGGCTGACATTCATCCCTGATCTCCACAGATCAGCTAAGAACTGGGGAGCACTGAGCAGCATGAGGCAAGAGCTCCAGCACACAGGCAGGGGATTCAGCCAGCAGGATACACACAGAGTTACACTCAGAGGTTCAGCAGCCCCTGTGCTGGCTCTGGCTTGCCCACCAGACTCAGCAGCACACACCGTGCATTGCCCTATCATAGGAGAAGGAAGGTGTGTCAACCATTTCCATGCATGGCAAGTTGCTATGGGAACTGATGCTGAAAGAACAAGACAGCTTCACAGTCTGTTTCGACTCCAGCTGCTACATCCCTTCGTCTCCTGCCAATGGCCACATCTCTGAGGCAACGGCTCACTCCACCGGCTCCACACAGAATGACTTGTTGCTCAGATGTAGCCTTGAACCATTACTGGCCCGTGGACACAAGATGGACAGCCAGAAAGCTCCCAAACACTGGCATGATCGCAGCAGCAGGTCATTCATCAATCACAACACGAGCCTGAGCAGCAGGAACTTAGCCTGCTTTGCTCAGGCTTAACAAGACAATGGATGTAAGTCTCTTGGGCACCTAGGAAAGCCTTGTCTAAGGAATGATCTCATTTGCATATAAAAACCTCCAAAGCCTCAGTGCTAATACTTGAAAGCATGAACAAAAGACCTGAGGAGTTCTAAGGGATTAAAACAGCTCCTCAAAAGCCACATCCTTAGAGATTTACAGAAACCACTTACAGGATCACTTAACCAGAATGCAGGTTACCAAGAAGTTCATAAAGAGACACAGCTCTCTGTAAACTTAATATGCTTCCCCAGCAACTCAGTCTCCCACAAGAGGTTCATATCTTTAACAGCAACTTGTGCCAAAGTTGTACTTACCACTCTCTCTGAGCACAAAACATCATATCATCTATGGACAGAGGGTCAGAAACAAAATGGAAACCGAAGAGTCCCGTGTCAGAGTAGGAGGTGTTGAATGGCTCGAAACTGTGGCAGAGATTATGCTCCACAGCAAGGGCAGCCAGCCTGCTAGATTGATTCTGTAAATAAGGAGATGCTGTCAGCCATTTCACTTTCAGCTTCCTCACAGCTCAAATTCTTTCCCACTGAGCTGTTTTCATGAAGATCATAGAAAGACAGAGTGGGACACTTTGCTGAAGGAGAGCTTAATTTAGAGCCTTCATGTAATCAACAGATGAGAATCACTGCTGAAAAAACCACAGACAATGGAGTCCTGGGAGTCCATCCAGCAGAACCATTTCCTTTCCCAGCTGCAGATGAAAAGCTGATATGCACACCACTGTAGGAATGGGAAAAAAATGGGAAGGACAAGGTCTCCCAGCAGCAGGGATTAGCACAGATATACAGGCCAGACAGATTTCAGACAATAACAGATGCAGTACTGAGTTCCATTTGCTCTGCAGTGGTAAGACAAGCTTGCATCATGAGTATTCTGTCCTGCTTCCATCACCACCCTCACTGAGTCATTAGTTGTGAGGGAGTAAACTGCTGAGAATTCACCAGCTACACCTTTTCCATAGAAGGTTCAGTTCATTTGCCAGCATCACCTCTCAAGAACTGTCCTGGATTAGCCTTGATTACACTTCTATTCTACTTTGCAGGCTCTTAACCCCTCCACAGCTGGAAGTTAATCACAACAGCCTCCCCTAAAGCACATCCACCTAGGTTCTCCATAACACTTCACATGAAAAGGCTCTCCCTGGTGCACTACCAAGACTCTTACCTTCCCACCTCCAAAAGTGCGGTCGTAGCGCCCTATGATAGCATTAGCCACATTGAGGACCACGTTGTCTGGATCAGCCCATCCTGGCCCCTCCACAGCAAGGGCAATATGGGCAAGGGGCAGAGCATCATCTCTGGCACGGATCTGGAAAATCATCAAGGAATGAGGGAGAACTGCATGAACAGTGTGATCTGTCTGCAGCCTGCTGCAACACCAGCTGACAAACTGGGGCACTTGATGTTATTCCAGTGAAATGAAAGAATCCCAGGCAGAACCAAGCACAAACCAGCTGTTCTGATGTGAGTTTTGCAGATCATATGAGCAAGAGCCTCACACTCCTAATGGATTTGGGTCCCATCTAAAACCCAACACATAGCAGTAAGCCCCAAGAACAGAACATGGGAGCACTACCAAGATGCTGCATCATGAGCTTCTCCGAGAGACACAAACAACTTTTCCACTGCAAAGCAGCTGTAATTGGTTTCACATTCATTCCACAGATGAGCAAAAGCTACTTGTTTTGATGGGGACCAAAACAACTTTACCTCACTCCCTGTGAAGCGACAGTGCGCAAGGGCAGGTACAGAATCCCCCTTGTATGTAAAAGATGCTCCAGTGAAGTGTTGCTTAGCTGCATCTACCAGTTCTCTGTGGGAAATACCTGGCAATGATAAAGAGAGAGACTTCCAGTCTTAAAACTGATTAATTTACAAAATTATCTGACTTTACATTAGTGCTGTGAGATAAGTCTGATCACATGCTTGAAAATACCAAGGCTCCCCAGGATTATAAAGACCTAGAACTTACCTCCAGCAGCTGCCAGGACCATCCGAGGTGCCTTGAAGTGAGTATCAATATATGAAGCCAGATCTGCTCGAGTCAGCCTCCTGGAAAGAACATAGAGACCAGGAACATCAGCATCTCCAAGTCTGGAAGAACAAGAGGCTTAGGAGAAGAACATTCACATGCAGACAGCAGTGGTTGTCTTTGTTGTGGGATAACAATGCTTTTTAGAAGCAAGACTGCATTGTGTACTGTGTTTGCCCTGTGCTCTAATTCTGGAACACAAAGAACAGGAAGCAGCAGCCAAGATGGAGAGTTAAAGATAGACTTCAATACAGACTGGAGTGTACTGAACCCAGTCACTGAGCTAACACAAGACCACTGCTTGAATGAGCACCCCCTGACTCTCTAACTTTTCTAACAAACTGAGAAGTAGGGAAGAAGGTTCAACCTGTTCCTTCCAACCTCAGGAAGGGCTTGCATGAGGTGGTTCTAAAGAATGCATGCAGCATTACACTTTCACCAGCGCCAATGCGGAAAACACAGTCAGAGTACAAGGACAAGCCTATGGGCTCAGATCACTTCCATGTACACAATGTGCAGTCATCACATCCAGGAAGCAGCAGTCATGCACCCAATGGACTGCATCCCTAGGCTGTGCAACACATCCAGCCTGTTGCTCACTTGATGTTCTCTGTAGTCCCTTCAACAGTGCGGGCCAGCGCAGTCCCCTGGTAAGCAGTGGCATGAAGGTAATCAAAGGTGACATCTGTCAGGTTGCTGTCCATTTCCTTCAACTCCTGAAGGATGATGCCACGCTCCTTCTCAATCTGCGAATCCTCCAGCGCACAGTTCTGCACAAGGTCACTCAGAAGCTCTACAACTGCAACACAATTCCTACGTTAGCATCCCACTGCCTGACTGCTACCCAGTGCTGCTGAAAGGAGACACACAGGCGTGAGCAAAAACCATGCTGGGGAAGGGCATGCGACATAACACCACTGAGTGCTACCCATTCCCAAAGCATCTGGGAAGAACAACTAAAGAGCAAGAAGTCTCCAAATCAGTTTGCTAAGCACTGCTGCCAGCAGAGTTCAGGCAACATCTGCAGAAGGTGAAGTATGTCAGAAGCAGGTACTCTTCCAGATACACACTGAATCCTTACAGAGAGTTTGTGATGCCTACAGCACAGCCCATGTCTACAGTAAGGCCTCTACTCAAATCACTGCCTCTGTCCAAAACTGACTCAGAAAATGCAGCATGTGGCAGTACAGGGCACAAAAAGCACCTGCAAGAGCTGCACTCAGGACTCCTCACACAGCAGCTGCCACTAACCTCAGCTGCTAGGCTCCATAAAACAACCACAAATTAGTGAATCCCTCTCATCTTTCCTCCCAGCAATGCAGTGCAGCCTGACATAACTAGAACTCTTGGTTTAGGGACACACGAACATACAGCCTTGAAGCACCACATCACTGCACTGCTCTCCTCCAACTACCAACCAGAACCTCCAATTTACTGCTCAGCTTCAACTTCAGTCTCTGGTCTGTTGGTAGAAAATATGCTTGGTGGTGAGAAACAGAAGCACATGCACTTACTTAACCTCCCAATCAGAGTTTGCCCCAGTCATCCTACCTTTGGGCATGTCCTTGGACAAGGCTTTTATGTAGAAGGCAGTTTGCTCACGGGAGGTGTACCCGTTCAGGTGAGCACCCAGACTTTCCACTTCCTTCTCAAAGGCTGAGCCAGGACGCTTCTTTGTGCCCTAAAGAAAACCAGATAAACTCAATTATAAAGTTAACAAACTTCCCTTTAGGTCAGAATTAAAGCAATGAAAATAACAATAAAGACCTAAAGAGAAAAATCTGTCATGTGATTCGTAAAAGCCAAAGGCAGATGCACAAGGCAAGAGATTTAATACTTGGCTTATTTCCTCTAGATAGAGGATGGCTGAAGCGTATTTTGAAAGACCAACACAAATTTTCAAGAAAGCTTGTGTTTATTGAAACACAGTAAAGCTGCCTGAAAAAGTAAAGGCTGTCATCACCACTAACCAACAAAAACTCAGCAGGGAAGGAGACAACCTATGCTGAGACAACAGTGTTTGAACAGCACATCCCTGTAAGTAAACCAAAAACAAGCCCAAACCAAAACCAACCAGGTTTCTAGCTATCCAAGCAGTGATATACAGAAGAAGACAAACAGAAGCAGAAGACTTCTAATACAGGGCCCATCTCTTAAGGAGCTGGTCAGATGCTGTAGTTGCCTATGAAGACAGAGGCTGAACTTGAGTCAGCAAGTCCCATGCTTAGATGTCTTCTGCCCTGTTCAGCAGATACCTACATAATTTGAAAAGCAAGAATTGTAGCCTATGAACTTTGCTGGACCAATAAGAGAAGCAAGTAATAATAAATGGCTACAGGAAATGCTGCTTTGAATTCTTTGTGCTAACCTGAGGAAACACGCTTCA
Source organism: Brachypodius melanocephalos (assembly GCA_013398615.1). Taxonomy (NCBI): domain Eukaryota; kingdom Metazoa; phylum Chordata; class Aves; order Passeriformes; family Pycnonotidae; genus Brachypodius; species Brachypodius melanocephalos. The sequence goes on from VZSR01000009.1 coordinate 152,655, forward strand.
TAACACAGTGCCCTATGTGTGTGACACTTGTTAACTATAATTATTATTATTATTAATTATAATTTATATTTTTCTTTAAGAGAAAAAATCAGAATATAGTAATTAAGAGTTATTTTTAATTCATGCATGCTTGGAAATTGCTACACATTCAACCAATGACCTGATTTACACCCTCTTTCAACAGCCACAGCCTCGAAAATGAGATTACAATGCACAGATAGAATATTCAGGGCAGCTCTGTGCAAACCTAGAACACATCCTTACCTTAAAGGCCATGTGTTCCATAAAGAAACCAGCCCCGTTGGTCTTTGTGTCTTCATAGCGGCTCCCAGCCTCAATCCACAAACCCACCTGGCAGCAAAACCAACGAGCACCAACATTAGAGAAGAAAACAATCAGCATCCACATGACACAAACATAACAGCAGGAACAAGAAGTCTAGTCCACAGACATTACACTAGAAGAACAAAAATAAGAACAAACTAGCAACTGTTTCCTGCACATACTTTGGCTTTTTCTCTCTCAGCCTCACCAAATCTGGTTTTGCCAGAGTGACAATTTTTACTGATCACTTACTGCTCATACAAAAACTGCAAGGCTGAGCAAATTTGTAGAGCACGAAAGCTTGTCTAAAGATAATACAACACCAGTCTGGGCCTCCTGCTGATCTACTAATTCCACCTGTTCACAAAGACAAGCAGCGAGGTCTCTGTCAAAAGCGCTGGTTTAGAGAGGGGTCTGTCCCTTTTGGAAGACCAGCTGCAGGCAAGGTCTGATTGTTTCAAATAAGCCTCTACCTTATTAAACTTACCGTGCAGGTTGGCTGACTGGACTCCTCTGAGGCTACACGGAGGCCGTTCTCCAGAGTGGTGACCTGGGTCTCAGGAATATTCTGGAGTGTCTGGGCATAGGTGGCAGCACCTCGCTTCCTCGTCAAAGTCATTAAAGCTGCCTGTAAAAAGAAAGGCTCTCATCACTACTAAGAGACTGCTCCCCTGGGCAGAGCCGGAAACTCAGAGACTTGAAGGGGTGGGAAACCCCAGGAAAAAGCCGCACGAACCGGTCACACCCCAGTACCGGGGCGGAGGGCGGACAACTGCTCGGAGACAAGCCCCATATTGGGTGACAGTGACAGTCGCTGCTGCCCCCCGCCCGCCCGGCCCGGTTCGGGGGCCCAGGGGCTCCCACAGCCACTGACCCGGCCTGCACCGCCCGTCGCGTCCCTATGACCTTCCCGGCCGGGGCACGGGCGGGGCCCGGCAGCCACTTCGCACTACGGGACCTCCCGCGGCCCGGCCGGGCTCGCACCCTGGGCTCCCCCGCCGCACTGGCCCCGCGGCGCGCGGTGACTCACGGAAGTGCGAGATCCCCACAGCAGCCCCCGCCCAGCCACACTGCCCGCCCGGCACACTGAGCGCGCCGCCATCTTCTTCTTCCGCAGAGTGAGCGACAGGAAAGCGGCGCGCCTGCGCAGGGGCGAGGCCGCGGCGGCGCGGGCAGCAGCCATAAACGCACGCAGACTGGGCGACCAGGCGGCCGCGCCCCCTGGTGGCGGGAGGGTGCGGCGGTGGGGGCGCGTACCGGGCAGCCCGGGATAGGGGAAACCAGCCGGAAACGGGGGTCCCGGCGGGTGGGGGTCCAGGGAGTGGGGAACTGGGAAAATGGCGAGGACAGGTCCTGGGGAATGTAGGTCCCGCGGAATGAGCATTCAGGGAGTAGGGATCCAAGAGAATGGATATCCTGAAATGGGCATCCTGCGCAGTCTCGGAGTGAATGAGTGCACAGGAGAGTAGAATCTTTCCTCGATTGTTAAGCAGCAGTGAAACCAGCAACAGGGCTAACTCCTTAAAAATAAGAACTAACACAAGTCCTCCAAGGGGTAATTCTTGCAAAAGACAAAGGCTTCCTTTTGCGTTCAAAGGCCTGGAATATTTAGCTTTGGAAAATCAACTAATTCACAAATGTAACTGCAGGAGGTAGCCACCGTTACTATAATTAACCTCTGTATGTGTATAACCTTTAGCAGGGATCCATCCTTGTGGTGCTCATCGTGTTTTACAAAGAAAGAGGCGTTGCTGAATGGCTTCTGTTATGAAAACTAGGAGACCAGCTCCTTAGTGATTTCAGCTTTATTAGGAACAGTCTGGGAAGGGGGCCCGTGGCGTGCATGCCCACCACTACTGCTCTAGATACGACGTAGAGAAGGAGGATATCAGCTCTGTCGTCCAGCAGATCTGTGCCTTCCTCACAGGACTCCACACGAAGACGCCTGCTGGTTTCAGGTTCAGGGTTCCCATGTCACTCCTGGCTCCTAACCACACCTGGTTAGGGTGACGAAGGCGAGGAGTGCTGGCTAGAGTTTTGATGTCATCCGATGTCCCTTGTGGTTAGAAGTGTTACTTCAGCTGTGTACCTGCACGGGAGGTCGTGGCCTGTTGTTTCTAAGTCTCCACTAGACTTAGATAATTCCCTCTCCCCTAAGTTCCATGGGAATCCAACATTTGAATACTAGGTGATGACATGCTCCTCCTCTACATCGTATCGGGAGCAGCGCTGTGCGCACCCCACGGGCCCCCTTCCCAGACTGTTCCTAATAAAGCTGAAATCACTAAGGAGCTGGTCTCCTCTCATTCATAACAGCTTCAGTGAAAAAAAATCTCAAATGTACTCTGAATAGAATTAGGATCCAAAAGAGCAAATATTTCAGGAAAGCCTGAGATACTGCCTTTGATGAGATCCATTCTAAAAGGTTCACTTAAGGGACTCAATGCTCCATCCATATACTGGCAGATTAGTCAGAGGAGAAAAGCAATCTTTTTTAATGGTCCTTTGGGAAGACAGGGCTTGCAGGGAATTTGCAGGTACTTTCTGGTCTATTGCTCACATTCCAGGAAAGAGCATTAAATACTGAAACAGCCTATGGAGGGTGAAGTGATAATGAATGTGAAAGTCCAGTGCATGGCAGTCTCAGAAAGAAACCCATCAAAGCCCTTTAAATCCCAACACACAAGTTGTGAGTTGTCAGTGTATACCACTTTTTACTAAACCACAGCAAAATGCAGATCACAAAAAGAGGCCATTAGGTCAAATACAGTATGAAGCAGTATGAAAGAGGAAAGCAGCTGAGAGCATCAGCTCTGGTAAGTGGTATAAGAAATGTCAGTATTCTTATTGACATTAGTGGAAATTTTCAATGAGTCTATGAAAATTACAAACTAGGCAAAAGAAAAGGGTGACTACTTGTCTTGGCTTAGAAGACAGGTATCTGGACAATTCAGATCCCTTCCCTCAA
>VZSR01000009.1:156046-175372 GCA_013398615.1 Brachypodius melanocephalos
CCTGAGTTCTTTGGGACTCCCGCGAGGCGAGAACTCCCGCTCTGCGGCATGAGCAGGCGAAGTGGATTGCATCGTCCTTCTCTGCGGTGTGGTCGAACTGGGAATAGCAGCGGCGTAGGCCACCCCTCGAGCTACCCTTAAAAGAGCTGCTTAATAAAGGCATTAAAGGAGATAACACTCACTCCTGCCCATTTATTTCACTAGTATGTATAACAAACCAAACAACAGAAAAGAAAATAACTACAGCATTAACAACTAAACAATTGTGTCCAGAACCCCAAAAACCTTGCCTCCCAAAACCCAGGACAGTTCAGTCCCGACGGCTCGGTGGTCTCTGTGGCTGCTGCACAGAGCTGGACAGGGTGCGATAGGACGGGCTGGCAGCTGGGAAACAGCAGAGTGACCCGGCAGGGCAGGGGGGGAGGGCAGGTCTCACCGGAGCAGAGGAGAGCAGTGCCGAAGAAAAGAAACCACTGTCGCAGGGCAGGGCCGGGCCCCCGGCTCCACTCCCAGGCAGGCAGGAGGGCTGAGGAGCTCAGGATTCCCAGGCGTGCAAGGAAATGATGGAAAATTTTCCCGGGACTGGAGTTCTTTCCGCCGAACAGCCTGTCTGTTCTCTCCGAGCATGCCCAGAGAGCCGAAAAGCCAAACTGAACCCAAGCTGCCTCCAGCTTTCTCTTTTTATCTCTTCCAAAAAGCACTCATGTTGCCTTCCCCAAGGAGACAAAAGGTGTAGCCAGGTTATTTTGTCCTGCCCTAAAGTGCCACATAATTATCGAGCAATTAGTTCCTTAGCAACATATGGGGAAAAATTCTATAAGTGAGAAGAAAAAGAAAAAGCAAACCAAACTAAACCCCAACACTACTCTGGCATATAGCATCCTAACAGGGATTTTTAAAATGTAAAGATTGTATCATCCTTTAATCTGAAGGAAGGTATTAAAATGACAGTAAGGAAATAGCATCGAATGCTAGAAAGACTTAGCGCAGCATACTTACGGACAGAAATGCCACTGATACACTAAGAAAACTGACACCAATGCAGCAACATTATACTGAACCCTGGAGATGTCCACTGCTTCACTGTCTGGCATTTCATTAATACGCACATAGCAGCTCTGCAACATTTCTACTGATCCCCTTCTTAACAAACCACTAGTTCCTTTAGTGCCAAAATTTTAGGTAGATGATCTTAGAGATACAAATCTATGCCCTTCAAGTGAAACATATTGTGGAGAGAAAATCCTGTCTGAGATGTTCAGTCATTCCATTTTCTAGACAGACCAAATAAAAAGAAAAACAAGCTATAGGATTGTGTACTTGCTATTACAAAATACCTGCTGGCATTGGAAAATGAACTAGCAGAAAATCAGCATAAATGAGACTTGAGGCAAACAACCCTTGAAGAGAATAATGGTGTGATAAATAAAAACAACACATTTCCAGGCTATCGTGAGACTTCAAATGTCAGAAAAAGCTTGAGAGCAGCTAATGGGGAGAGATTAAAAGGATCCCAAGAAAAACATGACCAAAAATTCTGAATTATATGGGCAACTGACATGTTTAAAACTTCAGGAAATCAGTGACCAGTAATTTAGATAGATGATTAAAGTAATTTGCAGGTAATTTGCACCTTCTGTTCCTTTTTCACCTGTCAGCATCACAGGGTGAATTGTGCCTATGGAGTCAAGATTATTTAGATTATATTGTTAGCTTTAGGAGAGAAGTACAGCAGCTGAAGTATGTCTTATTGATGTGATACCCAGGATCACAGATTTGACACATTTCATTCAAGTCCAATTACAAACAGTAATTCTAAGAGGATAGGATTGGTCTTTTTCATTATGCTCTTTTTGTTTTACAGCCTGCGCTGATCCTGGTGAAACTTTTAAAATAGCTTCTCCCTAAAGAAGGGGAAGTAAAATTAAATTTCCCTCCCTTTTGGTGGAGATTTTAACATGTGGGTTGTTGAGCTTAAAATTGGAACTGGAACTAGCAGGAATGACTCTATTTTAAGTGTCTGGTCCTTTAAGACCATCTCAGTTTGATAAAAGCCTACATGCTATTGACTAAAGAATATTCTGTTTCCTCCAAGGCCAGATGCATGCAATTTAATAAAACGTTCTGTAATAACCCCAGTAACAGATAATAGTCACAAATAGCAGGAAGAATTATTTATCCATTTATGGAACCAACCTTCTTACCCTCTTTTGGAGTCAGCATAATCTGGTGACTGAAGTAACAAATTTAAGAACATAAATCTCCCTACTACTGAGAAGCTGCTGACACAGGAACCACCTAAGCTCTGACTTTATCCTTTACATTCACTAGTCAGGCTTAGTAGACTAAAACTGACTGTGTAATTCAAAGACTAACTTAGTCAGAGGTCTATGAAAAGTCCAAAAATAACCTGAGTTGTTCTTAGACAATGTGAAATGGAACCAGAACTACCAATATGGTTACTTGCAACATATCACTAAAACTTATTCCCTTCTATTTATATCTAATGTGTGGCCACCAGTAAACCAGAAAAAGATGGAAGTTAGTGATGTCAAGGGAAGGATTATAAAGAACTAGTCCCATTAATAATCATATAGATGGTAACTCTCTCATTAAAATGTAAACACTTTTAATATCACCACCTGGAAATTTAGTATTAAATGGCATTTATAAACATTCTTATAATATATATATGAATTTGCATCTGCTGTAAAAAATATGCCTTAAAAATTCCAGATTTTTTCATTTTTTGTGCATCTTATTAAGACTCTTCTCCAACAGAGACAACACATAAGAGTTAAATTTCCATTCTGCGTCTATGCACTTTTTGGAATATTGTGATTCTTGTCCAAAAGCAATGTAATGCAGTAATAAACAGAACTAAGATGACTTAAGATTCTAGAATGGAGGTAGTCAGAAACATTTTGGGAAGACATCTGTTTTCTGTCAATTGAAACTTTTTGCTGTAATCTATCTTTTCCTCATTTCCCTTTCCCTCTCATGCAAAAAAATTGCCAAAACCACAAACATACAAGCAAACAAACACAAAACAAACAAACAAATTAAAACACACTCAAAAAACCCCCCAGAACAAACAAACAAAAAACCCCACAACCAACCAAGCTTAAGTCCTAAAATAACACTCTGGGTCACAAGCATTAAAAAAAGACAAGTGTTCTCTAATTGGAACTTATTTAAAACAATACATCAGTTCAAGGACCTAAATCGTGCAGAGGAAAAATTACTCTGATTTTTCCCCCTTTCATACAAATGCTCTGACATGCTTCTCTCTCTCTCTCTCTCTTTCTCCTGCCTATTCTATCTTGCTATGTTTCTCCCAATCTTCAACTTTGTCTTTTATCCTTACACATAAGAAATTTCTGATCAATTATTTTCCCTCACTCATTACAAAGGAAACTAATGGCAAAACAATGAATTTTTCTGTCAAACAGAATTCCTAATTTTTCACCAGCCCTTAGGAAATTTAGACTCATTTCCAGCTCTGCTGGAGACATCATTGTGACCTTGAATAAATAATTTAATCTCCCTCCAACCCTCTTTCACACTGCCTATGAAAAGAGCAAGAAAGTTCTTCAGTCTCCCTCACATACTTCAGTTCTAGGCTTTGGGGGCCAACAGTTGGCACTTTCTACAAGGTGTGCAATATCTAATGCAATACCCCTGCAATACATTTAGGGACATCCAGACAAAAAGGTAGTGCAAATATGTGCAGATGATGCTCTGCAGTGCAAACTAATTTTCAGTTACTTGCTGATGGGCTCTATCACAAAACTTACCAAATGTACAGTAATCACTTTCAATACCTGCTTACAAGCTTTTAGAATGCTAGGCAAAGTCATCTCGGATTAGCGACATCATATTATAGCGTCTGATGCAAAAAGCAATTGCGAAAAAGGTTATGCAGTTCAAATCTCCCAAAACTATTTACAGATACACATCCGCCTAAATGCAATCATGCAAGTACTCTCTATCGCCATCTTCGACATGCCCCTTCTCACGAGTGTATGATACCCTGGAGGAAAATTACATAATCTGAAATGAATAGCAGGACGTGAGACAAAGCACTACCAGATATAATATATGAAGAGAAGACCCACCAGCAGAGACAGAGAGACTGAGTGAATCTGGGTGAATCTAAAATTTATTCTGAAGCATCAGGATATATAGCTTTATTTCTAAGGGCTTTTTTTTTGGTTACAACTTACAGAAGTGATCACAGTCCTACAATAAATCTGTCCTCCTGACATTTTCCATTGTTCTCTCCAAAGCCATGGTAAAGAAGCATGAAGAGAGTGCATGAGGATTGTGCATCTAAATTGACATAGAAGCAGAAACTTGTTTGTTCAATTCTGTCTCAGGTACACTCCGTGTCAGAGAGAACTGCTGCTGGTGCTGCTAATGCTGCTGCTGTCGTTCTCTGTTTAACTTTTCTTACACCAACATCTGTTAACCCCATAATCAGATTTACAATCAGATTGCAAGTCTTCTGTGCACTGAATTATAATGGTATGAGTTGTTACGATGGGATTTATAGGAGATGATTATACAGGACTTATATCTGACTGATGATAGCTTTCATTCGAAGTCAGGATCTTCCCTTTTGTAACTGACTGTTTCGTGATATGCTGCAAATTGACTGGCTGAGGCATTTTCCTTTGTCAGGAAAATTAACCCACAAACACCAGAGGTTTATGTGCAAAAAGGAGACAGAGGAGTCCTCTTACTTCATTTGAATAAAGGGAGAGTCTATGGGACATTCCCCTGGAGTCTTTCAAATTTTTAGAGGTTGCAGCCTCCTTTTTTTCCTAATTTCCTGGACACGTTTCCCTCTCTCTTTCCCCATTGGCTGAGGTACTTGAGAAGTACAGACTTCTCAAAATGCATAATACATAAGACCCCCTTGTAATGTATACCCCCCACCTTTTTCTTTTCCTTGTGTCAGTCAGTGAAATTCATATGGAATTTAGGGTTCTTCCCATTGTTTCTTTCATCTCTCAGTACCTAACTATTTATCAGCAGACCTGCAGTTTGTTTGTAAAGACAAATCTCTCCCATTCCATTCATCAATCAGTGGAATCCTTCCAACTTTCTTTTAGCTCTCAGTATTGTCGCCCTTGGTTTTCTATGTTTTTACTTTGCCTTCATGTTTTTCAGTATGCCTTCTGATGTTTACAGAACTTGGAGCTGAGTTCTCACACTTTTTATGTAAATAATGAAATGTTTACATATTTGTCCTCTAGGAGGAGTTTCTTGAGTGATGGTGATGTTCACCAACGAGATTGAAAAGGTGGCAACACCTTGGACCAATCTTTGGTCCTTCTGTATAGTTGTATATATTGGAGTTAGAATTTGAAATAAAGAGAACATCCCTGCTGACCTCGGACCTCGCCCTCCCTCGTCCTTTTGTGTTGTATTGCAACACAGTATCTGCTTTTATCTGCCAGCAGACCCACAGTTTGTTTATAAAGACAAATCCCTCATTCCTTTCACCTTTCCATTGTCCTCCCTAAAGATTCATATTTAAACCATTGATTCCAGAGCATATATACTCTGTCCATGTATGCTCTGTCTGAGCATAATGCGAACTAAATATTTGAGAAAATAATTTAAAAGCAACAATTTGATGGAAAAAATCCTGCAAAACACACACACAAAATAAAATCACAAGCTAATGCCTCCAGAAAATCAGCTAATTTTCAAAGCCTAGTGGAATCCTTGCCTACAGTTTCAGAAAAAGGTCAGTTTTCAATGAATTGCAAGGCCTTTTGAGACCCACCAAATGCTATTGTAAATGAAGGACTGAGACTAGAAAGCCCTCAAACTGTATCTTGGTCTCAAAAAACCACTCTTCAGTGAGATTTATGTTCCTTCTTGAGAGGAAATATCAAATCTCAGACTAGAATCACACACCTCTGGGACAGTTAAAACAGAAGTCAGGAATAACACAAACACTGCTGTTCACATTCAGGACTAAATTAGACCCAGTAAAACAATCAATTTCTTATATCAAGCTTTTCACTTCTGGTGATGAGCAATCACGTCTATAACTTACACATGAATTGGACTTGGCAGCATGAGCATTTGAAACAGGCTCTGGGCTTTGTAATGCCACTCTAATGCATTGCTAGAAGTTAATATTAATAAGAATTCCAGAGAAGTGCAGGAAAAACTGCACCCACTTTTGCTGAAGGATACATCCCAGTACATTCACAATCTTTTGTCAGAAAAGAGCATGGAGTTTTCCTGATAGCAAAGCAACTGCTTTTATTCCCCTTCTTCTTCAATTTTAGTCCATATTTTTAGAAACTAGCAAATTTGAGAATTAGTACACCGTGAAACCACAGACCACTGCAACCAGAAAAAAAGATTTTAGTAGGTTACTGGGAAAGCAATGTTACACCTTTCTCTGGAGATTTCCTTCTGTTAAGCTAAAGTCAGTAACATTTGCTTTGTGTTTTGTATATTCTTTTGCACAAAAGTACTCGTCTTTTTCCTTACAAAAAAAATGCATGGAGGAGCATATTGGTTCCTATCATCAAATATTCCAGAGCAAAGGCTAAGTCATACAAGGAGAATGGTAAAAAAGGTATTTCTGACAGCTCTCTTGAGTATTCATAATTCCGGAAGTGAGTGGCAGGAAATACAGAACGCTGGTGTGAACTCAAGTCTGTCCTTAATTCTGCCACACTGACAAAGATTTCCCCTCTGGTTCTCCAATGCAAAGAAGAATTCCAAATGGATGCACTCTGAACACATGCCTGTCAATGTTCGCTTTGTCAGTGTTTGTTGGTGCTCATTCCTCACACCAGCTGATGGTGGACTCTGACAGTAAACTCAAATGACTGATGCTGAAGATGGTGGCAAGCGTCAGCCCCTTATTGTCCCTTACTGTAAAACTTTCATACCTTTCCCTATCGACAGTGGGCTCAAATGACTGATGGCGAAGATGGTGTCTTGGGGGTTAGATTTGTTCCTTTTTTACTTATAGAGTTTTTCCCCATAAGTTGCTAGGAGACTGGGTACTTGACCAAAACAAAGAGGTGGTCAAAAGTTGGAAGGGGGAAGATCATGTGAGTTTTGGGGCAGGTTAAGGACAGGGCTGGGGGCAGATACGCTTTCTTGCTCTCAGCATCGGAGAGAGGACAGCCAGGCTGCTGCTTGCTGCGGGAGGAGTTCGCTGTCTGCACCAGGTCTGGTCCTGAGAAAATCTACCATCATCTGCTCGTGTGTCCTGGAACTCTGAACTCGCCTCCTCCTGCCCTGCTAGGCTGGCCCTGTCCCACTGCCACCATTTCTTCGGCACTGTTTTGAGCCTTTTTGCTACGTGGTAGCCCTGCACCCCCTGCCCTGCTGGGACATCCCTGCCATTCCAGCTACCACCGTGGAGCTTCTGATCATCCACCAGCCCCGGGATTTTCCACCCTTCCAGCTTGGTGCTCTCAGAGTCCCAAGAGATCAGACTGCCCTGGGCTTTGTGAAACAAAGCCCCTCGAGGTTCCTGGTTCTGTTTATTATTAATGCTGTAGTTGTTTGTTTGCCTTGTTATACATACTAGTAAGGAACTGTTATTCCTACCCCATACCTCTGCCTGAAAGCCCCTTTAATTCTCTAAATTATAATTTGGAGGGAGGGGATTTGAATTCTCCATTCCTAGGAAGGCCCTGCCCCCTCCTAGCAGATACCTGTCTTTCAAAGCAAGACATGGTGGCAGGCATCAGCCTTTTATTATCCTCTACAGTAAACTTTTATACCTTTTCCCTGCGAATTCTGACAGGCAGCATCACGCAATACTGACTCCTTGACTCTTTCTCTCCTCCCTTCTCCTCCCTTCTTCTTCCTTCTTCTTCCTTCTTCTATGACTGGCCAACTAACTACGACCAGTCAACTCACTCTGTTATAACACACATCCTTATTGGACATAGCTTCTACCTATTAAGGGGAAGGTTGCTTCCACTCTTTGGTAACTAGTACAGCCGCAACTCATCAGGGGCAAGGGTGCCTACAGCACCATCTCTATTCTCTTAAAATCTATTCTCCCACACATGCCCCTTTTTCTTTTAATTACAAAGTTGCAGCACTTCCAGAAAGACATGTTTAAGTAAACTGACATCATGACACATTCACGTATTTCACTGTACTGGTTTGAAAGCAAAACATGAGAGACTCCAAGTCAGAAATACAGTTTAATAGGAGGGGGGGAAAAGGTAAAATAAAATAAATGCAATAGTACAAAAGACCACTGACAGAGTCAGAATACTGTAGCAGTCCAGATGAGGTGGTCTTGTTGAAGCAGTGATTCCATAGAAAGGTCTGATAGCTCCTGTCCTCTGGGAATCCAGTGGGTAAAGCCCCCTATGCTGTCCCAAATGCCATTATATTCAGGTGGGAATGCTTGGCTCCTCCCCCTGGGCAGAGCATCTCACAATGGGATGATATCATTCTATGAGTCATGCAGTGGGTCCTTGATGACCCATTACAGAGATAGCTCCCAGAGGGAGTTACCAATGAGTCATGTGGAAGGCATTGATGGGACCATTAACAGAAGATAGTGCAGAGGGAGACACTGCCACACCTGGTTTCAACAGCTCATGAAGATGGTGATAGACTACATACTTTGGGCACATCTTACATTGTAACCTAGGACATTCACTTAGGACTGACAGTTATACAAATGTTTAGGCAACACATTACAGTAAGAACACATCCTTCCGATCTTGGTTCTCCCAAATAGTCTGCCTAACTTTGCTTTATGATTGTTTCTTTCAGCAGGTCCTTATATTTACACCATGAGAATTAATTGTTTCATTTATTTTCTGCATTATGTAGATTATCAGAGAGCTCTTTTAAATAAAGCAGATATTCACCTTTCTTCAGTGCCAAGAGTCTTATCTCACTGCTTAAGCTTGTCCTCACATAGGAAACTATTCCATTTTTTTTGTTAAAAATCTCTGGCTGCCATGTACTTTATGTCTTCCTTCAGATGGGCTGCTTGTGTTATTCAAAATGTTGACTCAAAGTAAAAGTTTACAGTGGCATAACAACCTTTCCCAATTCATTCTGTATTCCTTTCTCATTAACTATTAACACTCTCTTTTGTTTGTTTTGGTTTAGTTTTGCTTTTAACAGTATAGAACATCAATCTAAGGTTTTTCATTAATACTGTAGCAAACATGGTACAAGCATCTTCTGTGCAATTTCCATTAACTCCAGAACGTGTCTGTGAATTGACCTTGATTCATCCCCTAAATTCATAGAGCACACATCATCAAAATCTTCATATCGATGCTTATGAGATAAAAAATTAATAGCTGCATGATTTTATAAAGTAACATGCAAAAAAAAGCTAGCAGCTGTGCATTCCCATCACCCAAATATTTTTGCTATTCATACACTCGTCCCAATATTCAGAGGTTAAGGGTAAGTCATATGCAGACACCTACAATCCTCATCCATTAAAATAGGACAATTCCATCAATGACCAATACGATTCAAATTCCCTATCCAAAGTGTTATTTAAGCAGTCCTGAAGCTAGTTGGTGGAAGCTTGACTCCATTTTTTGGACATCCTGGGGCTTCTCTGCTTATCTTTTGGTCTCTGCTGAAGAGTTAATTTTGTCTCACCTGGTCTGGATGATACGGTCCATTCCTTGGATTCTTCCACCAGGCCTTTAATTCGGTTTGCATGAGTGAGGGAGCATGAGTCCACCGCAGCTCCACAGTTCACACAGCTGATTCAGTGGTGAGCAATACCTGAAAGGGACCCTCCCACTGAGGGGTTAGAAGTTGGTCTCTCCATGACTTGATCAGTACTCAATCTCCAAGGTTAACATTATGAATTCTGAAATCCAGGGTAGTCGTTTGAGGGATCATCCCTTTATGCCTTAGCCCTTCTAAGGTCTGTGCTATAGACGTAACATATTTTCTGGCACTGGCTTCCCCTCCTAATAGGTGGCAACTCGCTCGGCTGAGGTCAAAAAGGGTAGTCCAAACATCATTTCATAGGGTGAGTATTGACAATTGATAGAGAGACGGCGAGGCTGATTCACTGATCAGGATCTGATTTTACTCAGATTTTCCCAAAGCTTATATACTATTTCAGGAAGGTTAATAATTTTCCACTAAAATAATCAGGTTATGAATCACACAGACAACTCATACATTTTAAAACATCTTTTGCTTGCAGAAGGTTGATTGGATCTCCTCTTTTCCCACAAGCAGGTCTAATTCCATCTTCTGTAATCTTCAAAGTTCTGTTTGTCTATGCCATGGCATCCTGGTTATCAAGCTAGCTATGCTAATTAAATCTGTCTGACTTTCTGTCTTGTGTATTCCCATAGGTGAAACTCCTAAATCTGACTGGGATTGGGTTCTAATTCTTACCAGGAGGCGTTTTATCCATAACATTTAGGTTTCAATCATCCGCTTAATCAGAGTTCTTTTAAGAGTTTGATTCATCCTTTCATCCCAGCCAGAACTCTGCAGATGCCATGGAGTGTGTAACTCCTATCTTACCCCCAGGACTTGAACAACTTGCTGGAATATTTTAGATGTGAAATGAGTTCCTCAGTCCGAACCAATTCTATTCACCACCTCATATCAGGAAATGATTGACTGCAAAAGGGTTTTAGTTACAATACTGGCATTGGCTTTAACAGTGGACACTGCCTCTACCGAATGGGTTAAGTGATCTATGATCACTAGCAAAAATTTCCTCCGTTGTACCTGGGGAAGCTCAGTAAAGTCTACCTGAATGTTCTGAAAAGGTCAAAAGGCTAGTTCTCACCCTTCTCTGTGTGTTTTCCTCATGACTTTCCTATTCATTGGTTGACATATCACACATGATTCAGTTACTTGCTTAGCTATTCCAAAAATCCCTATGCAGCCCCAGTCCCTTAGGAACTGATCAGTCAGCACTTGTGTACCCCAATGTGTTGTACCGTGCATGCCTTCTAGCATTTTCCTAGCAAGTGGTTTATTTAACAACTGTGTTCTATCTAATAACTTCCCTTCATTATCTTTCTTTGCTCCCATTTGGAGGAGTTCTCTCTTCCATCTCACTAAATACTGGGACTTCCTGCATTTCTCCCATGTGAGTTAACACCATAATTAATTTTTCTGTCCCTGATTCAGCCACATCCTTAGCTTCCAAGTCTGCTAAATTGTTTCTCCATGCCTCCAGGGTCATCCCTTTTTGATGTCCCCTAACATATACTACTGCTACTTTTTCTGGTAATTGTAAGGTTTCCAATACCTCCAGAATAAGCTTTTTGTGAACCAATCCCTTTGAATTTAATAACCCTCTCTCTTCCAAAATTCTTCCAAAGGTACGTAAAGTTGTGGTTCGGTGCTGCCTTGGGATCCTGTGACCCATTCCTGGCTAGCCCTTTCACCAATGTGACTTTAATAATCCTAATTTGTGAGTCTGAGCTTCTAGCAGAAGTGTGGCAGTGGCAAAGAAAGAAAGGAGGACTTCTGTGGGGGTTGAAGCTGTTTATTCACCCCAGGTGATCACGCAGAAGTGATTTTCCCGGGCTGTGTTTCATTTTAAGTATGAGGGCGGGGAAAAGGGAAGATATGACTTGGAATGAATTGGGGACATAGGGGAGTGATCCAAAAACAAAAGGATACCTGAAATACAATCTAATGAATAAATGGGGGAGGGGGATATAGAATCTATGGACTAGTCAGTAGTTTTCCCAGAACCTTCTAAGCACCAAGGCGTAGGCTGCCAAGGATGGAAATGCCCAGGTGTCAGTGATACAAAGGGACTTGGTTGGGGTAGTTAAGTGTACTCTATAGAGGTGAGAAAACACTATGGGGTAAATATAACAACACAGTATGAAACCACCCATCACCCATTAATAAGGACAGGAACTCATCAACCAACCAAAGGTTTGGACCAAATGCCCATATGGAACTGATTAACTGAAAAATGCATCACTAGAGGTATGTACCACTCCAAAGACATACTTTGAATCTGTATACACAGTTCCCCTTGTGTTAATATTTCTAGAGCTCGCTTTAGGGCATATAACTCACATGCTTGGGCTGACCAGTTGGAAGGTAACTTTCCCTTTTCTATGGGTGCTAGACTTTCACGGATTATAGCATATCCTGACATTCAGTGCCCCTGGATTACCCTTGAAGATCCATCAATCTACAACCACTTGCCCTTCTGGAGTGGTTAATCTGTTAAATAATAACACTACGGTGGATTCCCAGACCTTCTTTTAGTCCTCTCCTGAGAGAAGTAAATCATCCACATACTGGATAAGTTTTATTTCAGGTGTGGTGGAGAAAAGTTGTAGTACTTCCCCTAGGGCTTGACCGAACAAATTTGGAGATTCAGAAAATCCTTGGGGCAACCTTGTCCACCGCAATTGTTGCTTTCTTTCTGAATCAGGGTCCTCCCTTCAAAAGCAAATTTATCTCTACTTCCTTCTGCTAATGGACAAGCCCAAAAAGCATCTTTTAGGTCTATCACACTTAACCACTCATGTGATGGGGAATATTACTTAATAGTGTATATGGGTGGGGGACCACTAGATACCAATTCACAATTCTTTTATTTACCTCCCTCAAGTCTTGGACAAGCCAGTAAGTGCTGTCTGGTTTTCTTACTGGCAATATAGGTGAATTAGGGAGGGACATACATGGTTGTCAGGTCCCTTCTTTAATCAGTTCCTGGACCACTGGCTGCAATCCTTGTCTCCCCTCCAGGGGGAGTGGGTATTGCCATACCTGAACTGGGAGTTTCCATCAACTATTTTTATTACTATAGGAGTCATATTTAACTTGCCTCGGTTTCCAGGTCTTGCCCACACTATTTCATGAATCCTTTTCTTGTCTTCTTCCCTTAGACTGAGAAGCCTAACTACCATTTGCCCTTACTTTGGAAGCACCCTGATGGCCAATTGCACCTGTAAATCCCATCCCAATAGATTACACCCTATTTCTGGAACTAATAGAATACCCCCAATTCCTATTTTATTTGTCCCTTCAAATCTTACTTTTTTATGACTAGTGCTTTGAACTCTTCCCCTTTTGCACCCACTACTTGCACAGTATTTTGACTCTTCTTACATCCCTTTGGAATTCTACAGACACAAGTTCTTTCAGCTCCTGTGTCTACCAAAAATTCAAATTCTTCCTCCCAAGGGCCTATTTTTAAGGTTATAACGGGCTCCTGATGGTACTCTTTCCCCAGGAGGAAAGACCCCTAGTCTTCTGCCTCCCCTTTTTGCTCGTTCTCATAAACCTTCAGGTCCCTTTCCCTTTGGGGGAAATTTTTCTTGAGGTGTCCATTTTTCTTACAATAACAGCAAATTTGTCTTAGGTTTCTCAGTTCCCCAACTTTCCTGTCAGGTGGCCTGTCCCAAGGAACCATATCCCACTTCCATCTATCTCCTCCTGATTGAGGTCTTTCTCTCTTACAGAGGTTGTTCCTTACATGCTGGTTTCCTTCTTGCAATAAACAATTTTCCTTTGCAACTGCTACGGGGAGTCCATGTTTTTTTATTCATCATTGCTACAACCATCCTCTGTAAAAACTGCATTTTCCAGCTCTGAAACGAATTCTTATTTTCCTTTCCCTGATTTAAAAATAACAGACAAAATAATTATGCAAGAAAACTACTATATAAGTAGATTGGTCTTGCTCTACTGTTATAATTTTTTTCTCCACAAGATTCTGTTGTTACAAGAAAATAGCCTAATTATAGGTCCAGTAGCAACCCAAATGTCCCAATCTAACAAAATTACTTACTGAAAAAAAAAAAAATTTTGAAGCTTAATAATTCAGACCTTAGGCTGATAACCTGAGACTGATGATCATGTTTATTTCTCTATCCTGAAGAAATGTGCTCTTTGACTTGATGTACAGTTTTAAGGCCCAGACCTTAAAAGACAGCAGTAATGATACAACTTTTGTAGAAAGAATAAACAACAGTAGTATGCCATTTGATTATCAAAAAAACTCAAAAAGTTTTTACTACTGTTTTTCAGACATGGCATTTTTTCATTCAAGTAAAATAACTGATTAAAAATGCTTTCCTCTATCTCTAGCTTTTTTTTTTTTTTTTTTTTTTTTTTTTTTTTTTTTTTTTTTTTTTTTTTTTTTTTTTTTTAAACACAGTAACACTCCAATAGGCTTCACAGTATAAATGTGACTGCTTCTGGCACATATATCAACAAAAACATAGTAAGGAATGACTGTACTTTGAAAGACAGAGTTCACTAAACTTTCCTTTCCCCCTCCTCCCATGTTACAGTGGCTGACAGTTTGTTCCACAGGGGATGTAGACAAATTTTTCCTCTTTATGCAGATTTTTAATTTTATGTAACTATTTGAAATTGCGAAGTGTTGCCCTGATTTTCTAGCCTTCTGATATTTTTGCATTCTTTAGTGGAGTTCTCACAGATTTCATGTAAACAGAGTGATATTTTTGTAACCGCTCTCTTCTTGTTTACATTTCTTTCTCTAAGGAGGAGTTAGATGATGGACTGTGATTTTCACCAGTGTGGTTGGAGAGGTGGCAACCTCATCCTCCAATCTGTGGTTTTGGTCAGAAAACTATATAACCCCAAGCACAAAAATAAACTGCCCCTTTTTTGCCTTCTGACTGGACTGGAGTGAGTCTCGTTCTTTTCATGTCCTATAGCGACATCGGGTGACCCCAATATGGAACTGCAGTCTGCTGATAACAGGTCTGCCTGTTAGGTTTGTCAGTAGCCTCTGTAAAAATAGTAGTTCCTGCGATTTCTGCAGAAGACGAATTGGTCTTGGAGCTGTGATCGGATCTGCTGGAGAAAAAAGGAGTTTTGGTTTGTAAAGCCAAAGTTCACGGACTCTACCTTTATGGGAGAGACCAAGGCTTCTTCCCCAGTGTACAGGACGCGTTTTCCACAAACGAGTGGACATTTTTAGGGGAACATCTGTTAGAACTTTTCTCTGTGGACTGTGGTGTGGACCTGCTGAGGCTGGTAGTAGTCTGAAAGTGGTTTGATTTGGTGTTACGAGGCTTTCTTTCCTCCAATTCGGAGGTTTCCGAGGATGCGTGTAGCTTCCTAGGAGATTTTTCTGAGCCAGAGGCTGGGAGGGAAGGCTGCATTTTCTCGGATGTTGATCTGTCGGGATCTGAGGCAGATCTCAGGCTGGAACGTGTGGCGGGACCTCCCCTTCCCCTACAAGCCGCTGCGCTGCAGGACATTTCCGTCCCTGATCACGGGTTTGGTTCCCAGGGGTGGCTTGCGCCCCGCCCAGGCCCGTGCCCACGCCTTGGCAGCGGTGGCGGACTGAGGGAGAACTATCCTCCCCCTGCGCGTCCCCGGCACTGAGCGGGGACCCACGGGCTTCTGGGGGCCCTGTGGGGCCAGCGGTGTTGGTCCCGCCAGTCCCCGCGCCACAGCGTCGCAGCAGCGGCCGGGAACTGACCTTCCTCCATGCCTTCCCAGTGCTGGGAGGGCGTGGGGAGTTGCTGGCTCTGTTGGCGTCACTGCTGGGGCCCGATTCTGTGACGACACATTGCCCCCATTGTGGCATTGCCACAAGATACCCTCTTGGGGTGGGGAGCGCGGAGCCGGGTCTGTGCAGCGACAAGACAGCGACCGATTTGCTGCTGGCGCCAGCCGCGCTGGGCTTGGTGCCGCCTGCCGCGTCCGCGCAGGCGCCGGAGGTGCAGGTGAGCAGGTGGCCCGCCCCGCTTCACCTGGGGTGGGCGGTGCCTGCCGTGGGATTCCGCGGGAGTGGCGGGACCCTGCTGGGGGTGGTTCCGGCTACTCCCCTCCCTGCGCCACCCTCACTAAGCGTGGTGGGTGGGGGTGCGGGCGAGGCGGGAGCTGGCCCGGGTGGCCCTGCGCTGCTTCCCGTGCCCACCTGCAGTTTCTCCTGGCCCCTGCGCTGCCAGCGTCAGCCCGCATCAGCCCCGCCGTGATTCTTTTCCCCCGCCCCGAGCCTCCCGCGTCACCCCCCCCGCTTTCTGTGTTCTTCACTGGCGTGCTGCGGCTTCGCAGGCTACGCCCCTCCCTGCATCCCGCTCCCCCTCCGCGCCCGAGCTGGCTCCGCTCCGTTCTCTGCCAGGTGTGCACGCCCTGCCGGGACCCGTGGCTGTTGCGGGGTCTCCGGCCTGGACTGCGGCGGCCAGCGCTTCTGTGCTGCTGACCGGCGTGAGCCCCACTGGGGCTGGTGCGCCCCCGTGCTGGCTGGCCCAGCCCTGCCTCTGCTGCCTCCCACGGATGCTGGAATCACGGCAAGTGCCAACGCAACAGTGTTTACCTTTAGCGCTGGCACTGACACGGCCATCATGAGGCCAGTGCTTCACTGTGGCAGGGTGCCCCAGGTTGGTGAGTCTTTTTCAGCTGGTTTGTGGATATTGCCTCCGTGTCAGGTGACCGCCTGTCTGAGAGACCACGTGTGATTCTGGGGGGATGTAAAGGCCAAGGTCGAGGAAATAGGTGGCTGTGACTTGGTACAGTGGTCCCTGGATGGTGGAGATGGATTTTCTAGCCCTGCTGGTGCTGCAGTGACCGTGACATCGGGTGGAGTTGAGGTGCCTTCCAGCCAGGCACCTGCCTCTCTCCCTGTGGAGTCCACAGGATGGGACTTGGCAGCTGCTGGTGCCTTACCAGGCAGGGGAAGAATGACCTCCCTGCTCCTGCTGGCCACACCATTCCTGATACAGGCCAGGATGCCACTGGCCTTCTTGGCCACGAGGGCACACTTCTGGCTCATGTTCAGCCGGCTGTCAACCAGAACTCCCAGGTCCCTTTCTGCCTGAACACTGTCCAGCCACACTGTCCCCAGTCTATAACGTTGCAGGAGGTTGTTGTGGCCAAAGTGCAGGACTCGGCACTTGGACTTATTAAACTTCATCCTATTGGACTCTGCCCATTCATCCAACCATTCCAGGTCTCTCTGCAAAGCCCTCCATCCTTCCAGCAGATTGACACACGCTCCCAGCTTAGTGTCATCTGCAAATTTACTAATGAAAGCATCAATACCCTCATCCATGTCATCAAAAATATTGAATAGAACTGGCCCCAGCACAGACCCCTGAGGAACACCACTGGTGACTGGCTGCCAGCTGGATGCAGCACCACTCTCTGGGCCTGGCTGTGCAGCCAGTTCTTAACCCAGCACAGAGTGCTCATGTCCAAGCCACAGGCTGCCACCTTATCCAGGAGTATGCTGTGGGAGACAGTGTCAAAGGCCTTGCTGAAGTCCAAATAAACACCATCCACAGCCTTCCCTGCATCCACCAGGTGGGTCACCTGGTCATAAAAGGAGATCAAGTTGGTCAAACATGACCTACCCCTCCTAAATTCATGCTGGCTGGATCTGATACCCTGGCCATCCTGTAAATTTTGTGTGATGGCACTCAGTATAAACTGTTCCATTATCTTGCCAGGTACTGAGGTCAGGCTGACTGGTCTGTAATTACCAGGATCCTCCTTCACACCCTTTTTGTGAATGGGTGTCACATTGGCCAGCTTCCAGTCATCCGGAACCTCGCCAGTAAGCCAAGAATGTTGGTAAATGATGTAAAGTGACTTTGCAAGCTCATCTGCCAGCCCTCTCATCACCCTGGGATGGATCCCATCTGGTCCCATAGATTTAGAAAGGAGAGAAAGTGACAGCTCCCTTGTTTTTGTGTGGTCAGTGTGGAAGGCCAAATCATACAGCAAATGTCTGTAAGGCAACAGTTCATGTCGATGGTTAGTCTCTGTCGGGCTCAGGAAACGGGAAGCGGAGCATGAAGGGGAGACGTGCCCAGACACAAACTTCTCTCCAGGCCCCAGAGTCAATGGAGGTCTGCTTGGCAAGCTTGCAGGCAGCACCTGCAGCTCAGCAGGTCTTGATGTCTGCACAGCAGCAATGGTCATTTTAGATGATTGCAAAGTGCACAAAGTGCACCTGGATACCTTTGGTCCCGTGGGTGGGGGCATGTGTACTCTCCTTATGGGGAGATCCTGTGCCACCACTCAGGGTATCATTGTGCATCTGGGAGTCATTGGTGCTGATTACACGGGACAAATTTGTTGCATGGTTTCCACACCCACCCATTCCCCCCCCGCCCCCACTATCCCTGAAAAGACTTAAAGTGCTGAACTTGTGCCTTTTAATTCTTCTGTTCGCAGGACAGAGAAACAGTTGCATGGAGATGGCGGCTTTGGATCCACCACACCCCCTCAGGTTCACTGGACCGCTGTCCTGACCGACAAACATTCTGAGAGGCTGTGTAACCTGTTCATCCCTGGTGCGACAATGCCAGAGATCCACCTCCACAGGCTCCTTGACAGCAGCGCAGACATTACCATTGTTTCTCTTGCTGCTTGGCCCCCAGGGTGGCCCTTGGATCCAGTGGAGACGCCTGTCGCAGGATTGGGTGGAACGGCGCAATGCTACATGAGCCAGCAGCCTGTGATGATCATGAACTCAGAGGTACAGACAGCCATGGTTTGGCCTCATGTCACTGCAACTCCTGTCAACCTCTGGGGGAGGGATGTTCTGGCCACGTGGGGGGTGTGCATTGGGACGGATTTTTGATGGGGGCCACTTCGATGAATGGCGCAGAGTGTCCTACGCCTCTTATACAGTGGCTGGCGGACAAACCCATCTGGGAAGCCCAGTGGCCCCTCCCTCAAGATAAACTAGTCGCCCTTCACAATTTGGTTCAGGAGCAGTTGGACCAGGGTTGTCTGGAGCCTTCTACCAGTCCCTGGAACACTCCCGTTTTCGGCATCAAAAAGAAATCTGGGAAATGGAGGTTGTTACAAGACCTCTGAAAGGTCAATGCCATGATGGAAAGCATGGGGACATTGAAGGCGGGTGTGCTGTCGCCCGCCATGCTTCCTGCAGATTGGCTGGTCCTCATTGGGGATCTGAAGGATTGTTTCTTTACAATTCCTTTGCATCCTGATGACAAACCAAAATTTGCCTTCTCAGTGCCAGCAATTAGCCATGCTGAGTCTGCACAGCAGTATCAATGGAGAGTTCTTCTCTAAGGGATGCACAACTGTCTGGCCCTATGCCAATGGTACGTGGCCCAAGCCTTGTCTGGAGTTCGCAAGCAACTCCCTGATGCCCATTTCTGTCATTACATGGATGGTGTCCTGGTGGCTGTGTCCACCCAGGATGAGTTGCTGAGGATACAGCCTCAGCTGCTCAATGTTTTGCATTCTCATGGGCTGCAGGTGACTCCAGAAAAGGTTCAGCAACAACCTCCTTGGAAATATTTGGGGGTCAAAATTTTGGAACAAATGGTCCAACACCAAGAGGTCCAATTTCTGCATTCGGTGAAGACACTG
>VZSR01000009.1:175472-188731 GCA_013398615.1 Brachypodius melanocephalos
CATGTCAGGTGCTGGAGGAGGTTCAGCGAGCTGTTTCTGCTCACTAAGTTTATCACATTGATCCCTCCGTTGATGTGACTGTGTTCATCACCATTCCAGATTTACATCCCACAGGCATCATTGGCCAATGGAGTGACAAATGGTCCGATTCCTTGTATACCTTGGAATGGGTCTTCTTTCCCCATCAGCCGCAGAAGACGGCAACTGCATTGTTCGAGCTGATTGCTCGCTTGATAATCAAATGCTGGCAACAGTGTTTGCAACTGATGGGTGCAGATCCTGCAAAGATCGTGCTTCCGGTACAGCAGGAGGACTTTGACTGGAGCTTTGCAAACAGTGTTTCACTACAAAGTGCTCTGGAAAATTTTTCTGGGCAGATCACTTATCATCTGCCCAGCCACAAGCTATTGCAAGTGGCAGAATTCACAGAAATTTCTTTGTGGCCCAAAAATAACAAGAGCCAGTGCAAGGACCCACGGTCTTCACTGATGGTTTGGGAAGAACAGGGAAGGCCATTGTTACCTGGAGGGATGGATCTGAGTGGCAGGTCTGGAAGGTCATGAGGATGGGTCAGCCCAGTTGGTTGAATCGAGGGCTGCTGACGTGGCATTTCAAAAATTTTCCCAGGAACCTTTCAATTTGGTCATGAATTCCGCCTATGAGGCCAACATAGCACAGCGGTTGGGTTATTCAGTTTTGAAGGAAGTCAGCAATGCTGCTTTGTTTCATTTGCTGAAGACCCTGTGGTGTCCCATTCAGGCCCAGGTTCATCTGTACTATGTTCTGCATGTGAGGAGTCACACCAATTTGCCAGGGTTTGTAGCAGAAGGTGACGCGAGGGCTGACAACTTGACTAACCCAGCGTGGGTAGCGCCTCAGCCTGATACACTCGTGCAGGCCAAGGCATCGCATGGGATTTTCCACCAGGACACACATACCTTGCAGAAGCAGTTTCAGTTGACACCAACTGAGGCCCATGACATTGTTGAGTCTTGTGACGACTGTCACGCGGTTGCTGCACCTTTGCCGGCAGGGGTAAACCCCAGAGGCCTTAAGGCCTTGGAGCTTTGGCATACTGATGTCACCCAAGTTGCCGAGTTTGGCCAGCTCAAGTATGTGCATCTCATGGTTGACACTTTCTCCTCTGCGATGTGGGCTTCATCTCATGAAGGAGAAAAGGCCCGTGATGTCATTGCCCACTGGAGGCAGGCCTTTGCCATTCTAGGCATAACTTCTGCTGTGAAGACCGACAATGGTTCTGCTTACGCCTTGCAGAAGGTGTGGCAGTTCCTGCAGTTGTGGGGTGTGTCACACAAGTTTGGTATCCCTCATACTCCGACTGGTCAAGCTATTGTAGAACGCACGCATGGTACTCTAAAGCAGGTTCTTCAAAAACAAAAATGGGGAATGAAGGGTGAAACCCCGCACGGTTGTTTGGCAAAAGCTTTGTATACCATCAATCACCTCACGGTGCCGCAAAATTCTAATAATCCTGTCATTTTGAGCCATCACCTTTCATTGCAGGCTTCGGACAAGATGTCAGCCTCAAGCAAAGGTTCGGGTGCAGAATTTAGTCACCAAACGGCGGGAAGGTCCCTATAACATTGTTTTGGGGTGAGGGTATGTGTGCGTATCCATAGATACTGGAGTATGCTGGGTACCTGCGAAGTGTGTTCGTCCTGACCTGCGACTGCAAAGGCAAAATCTGGCCAACAGACAACCTGGAAACTGTGACCAAAATGAAAGTCATCAAGTGAATGAACCATCGAGTGGTGACTTCAATGCAGATAACATGAGTAATCACTCTGACGGTCCCTCCACAAGCAGAAACTGAACATTGTTCATTTTTCTTTTTTTCTTTTTTCTTTTTCTTTTTCTTTTTCTTTTTCTTTTTCTTTTTCTTTTTCTTTTTCGTAAAAGGGTGAGATGTTGCCCTGATTTTCTAGCCTTCTGATATTTTTGCATTCTTTAGTGGAGTTCTCACAGATTTCATGTAAACAGAGTGATATTTTTGTAACCGCTCTCTTCTTGTTTACATTTCTTTCTCTAAGGAGGAGTTAGATGATGGACTGTGATTTTCACCAGTGTGGTTGGAGAGGTGGCAACCTCATCCTCCAATCTGTGGTTTTGGTCAGAAAACTATATTACCCCAAGCACAAAAATAAACTGCCCCTTTTTTGCCTTCTGACTGGACTGGAGTGAGTCACATTCTTTTCGTGTCCTATAGCGACAGCCAAGTATGTAGTAGAATTTCTTTAACCGCCTTTTTAAAAAAGGAATATAACATTACAATATAGTATTACATTTTTTTTCCCAATGATATTTAAAGGTATGACATTTTGACTTAAAATAAGTTTACTTACCTTCTATTTGCACACTTTGACATATCCATCATCACCTGACACTCATGGGAAAAACCTCTTTCTTGTCAGCATTAGGAATAGGAGATTATAGAAACTCTTCCTGGGTAAATATAAGAGAAACCTCTCTAAATCATGAGTTCGCTATTAAAATAGCCTCTGCACCTTGATATCTGTATGAAACATTTAGTGTATTAATGTCCCAGTCACATTCAGAATTGCTCACTAATATTTTAAGATAATAAATGATAATATTTGCTTCCTCTCTTGTTGTTTTCTTGGGGGTGTTTGTTTGTTTTGTTTGTTTGTTTTTGTTTGGGTTTTTGTGGTGTTGTTTAGGGCTCTATGTAATTAAAATCTAAACCTTACAATGATCAAAGGGAGGTTAGCAAGTATGATAGTGATTAGTTCACAGGGCAAGTACTCTCTGTCACCTTATTAGTTCACAAGAGTCCATGAAATTATTCTCTGGTTGCTTGTTTGCCGTAGCATACATAATCTTGATCTTAATAAAACACCAGCCATTTATGTACTATATCACAGCTGTGAGGGATTAATGACCCATTTTTAACACTTCCCTTGCTGGTTTTCCCATTGATCACATACCAGTGTTCTACATATTCTACTCACTCCCCTTTCTTTTTCTTTTTCCCCTTCCTTCCTCTTACCAGCTACTGTCTCTTCATCTTGGGGTGTTTTTTGGATTCTTTCACATTTTGGGATTTGTGGTATATAGTATAAGACTGATGGTTCTACTTTACTTGTGCTGGGTTTTTTTAAAGAGGCATTTATTAAGAGATCTTTTATTGCCTTTTTCCTAGTCAGGTACTTCTTCCTGTTTGTTAAATTTTTGTATCGTTTTTCATTTAACTTTAAATGTGCCTTAGGAATATTAAGTTCATTGCTGGTTAAGACAATCCAAAATTAAAGCATACAAAAATTCCCTGGCCTTCAAGACAAGACTGACTTATTTTGTTCGATTTTGAATCTCCCCATTTCTATATAGGTAGAATTATTATTATTTTATTATTATGCTTATTAGCACAATACTGAACCATTTAACAGTAAAGTTACCGGTGCTTTTAACAAATCATCTACTATGTAAGTGCCATGCTTAGTATAAATTACTGAACATTTTACATGACTAATTGCATAATTATATGCAATACCAGTGTGCTCCTAATAACCAGAGAGAAAGATTCTGTGACAATCAACAGACCTACCTAGCTCATGTTAGAGTAAATTAATCACAAAAAACAGCATGTGAAATAAATATTGAATATATGTCTGGAGAGTAAGAAAAGAATACAAAGCACACAAAATATTAACATGCATTAATATATAAACATAAATACATATATAAAAACAAATATATATATATATATAAACATTGTAAAGGAACTAATGCATTTAAAAATCTTATCTTTTTCGTTTTCCAAGGAAAAACTATTTATGCTATTTATTTAGCATAAATAGCATTGGAGCTAAAGCTTCTTTTCCTTTTCTTATTATCTGACAGCTGGACACTGCCTGTTTATCAGCATCTGAAAGACATGTATCTGTGTCCTCATCTTCACCATAATTGCCTGGTATTTCCAGGGACTGCAGAGGCAATCTGTCACAACCATCAAGTTTCCAGTTAGATCTGCAAAAAGCAATTTAATGTCTGTTTCAGTACTCTTTCCTCTTCAAAAAAATCCAACACTAGTAAAGTAGAACCATCAGTCTTAGAATTTACACAAGTCCGAAAAGCTGACACAGGCAGACATCTAAGCTTCTGATAGCTGCAAGCAAGGAATGTAGTTGTCTTGGTTTTGAGACAAATTTCAGGAGAAAAAGCCCTGGAATGAGTGTTTCCTCTAAAGAGAATGGGCTTCGATAACTCCCTTTACTTCTGCCAGTGAGAGAACTGGATACCAGGGGGTGAAAGTGGAAAAAATCCCCTGTTTATTAACAAAAAAAACCCCAACCAAAACAAACAAACGAAAAAATGGTGCTTGTAAGGCACAGACACAGAAAAAAAAAAAGGAATAAATGCTAGGTATTGAAATTGTGGAACCAACCTTACCCACCCCCGCCCCCTGAAACCCGGTAACAGCCGTCTCTTGTCTACGAGCACTTTCCCCTTTGGAGTAGTTATGATTGCAGCCAGCAGGCACTGGTGGCTCCTCAGTCAGGCAGGGTGGGTGCTCTGACTCTTAGACTCTTATACTCTGAGTATGGGATCCCCACCCATATTGCTCACTCAGCCGCAGACCCATGGGCTCAGAGCATGTAATGGGGAGAAGTGTCAGGAAAGCACCAGAGAGAGGGTGCTGGGGAGTCATCCCACAGGGAGGCTGTTCCCAGCAGTGTTGGGGTGCAGCCAGGTGGTCTGGCCCAAAAGTGCCGTTATTGAGGAATGGACATTGAAATCAACCCTGAGAAACACCACACAGCTTTATTCATGACACCAGCCCGCTGCTGGAAGCAGAAACCCTTTGGCCCCTCCACTGCCCCCCAGACCTCATCCTGGCCTGCTGGGGCATGCCCATGCTGGGGCAGTGTGGAGGCACCAGGCAGCCCCTTGGCAGGACAGCCAGTAGCAGCCCTGTCCAGCAGCAGCCCCATCACAGCACAGCTCATGGACAGGACAGGGCCCCAGCATTAAGAATCCAGAGGGGCTGGTGCAGATCAGGGCATCTGGGCCCCAGGGTAGGCGAGTTGGTGCCATCAGGGTGACAAAGCCCTCCTTGCCTGGCCAGCTCCTGGGGGAGACATCTTCCTTTTGAGAGGCTACATTCTGGTGCTGTGGTCCACCTAAGGGGGGCAGATAGGGAGGGGTTGATGTGGCTGCCCTCTCCATTGTCATGCTGGAGATAGCAAGCCTAGGTGCTCACCGAGGCCTGGTGCCGTTCCCTGCTGATGTGCACCACAGCATCATGCACCGAGGGGAAGAAGGAGTGCTTGGTGATGGCTGAACTGAAGAAGTTGCCTCGCTCCAGCTGGGCCAGGACAGATACTGTATGGAGGGATACAGAAAGTATCTAAAGTGATGGCACCTAGCTGAGCCCCCCTCCACCCACCCTGAACAGCCTCCTCCTGCCTCCTGTGTTGTGGGGGTCACCAGGATCACCACCAGGGACCAGCTTTGAGGCTCAGATTGGATCCGTGGGACAACCTGCAGTACCTGTCCCCTGGGGAAACCCTGGAGATGGGAGCACCATGGAGGGACCCCCCAGGCTATCAGTGTGTGCCAAAGGGCTGCCCATGCCCGGCCAGGGCTCATGACTCTGCAGATCCTCCTCACCTGAGCAGCTGGCAATGAAGACATCCACTTCTATCTCATGGAAATCCCTGAAGATCTGCAAATGGGAAAAGGACCATTTTATCCAGGAAGAGGGATGGGCAGTAGCCATTGGGGCACCCCACAGGGCCCCAGAGACACCCTCTGTGAGGCTGCTGTCCTGCCTGCTTCCCAGCCCCTTACATTCTTCAGGATCTTGATGGAGACAGTGTCCACGAAGCTGACGGGGCTGAAGTCCAAGATGACGGCATAGAAGCTGGGCTGGGGCAGCCCTAGGCTGTGCAGAGTGGGTTCTGAGGGCACACTGCTCTCTCCTGCACTCAACTCAATCACCGCCAGGCCCGGACCATCCTCTGCGCTCTGGGGAAGGGAAGGAGACCTGGCGTCATTGCTCCAGGGCTGGCAACACCCTGGTCATGGCAGTGTTCCCCCGGGCTCACTTTGTTGAGGCTCTTTGGCTGTATGAGGGCACAGGCAGTGGGTGGCCTCAGGAGTGGGTGCCCCTCTCACATCTTCACCCACTTTGAGGGTCTTTTCAGATGGGTCAAAATCCACCCCTCTCCCCAGCACCACTCTGCAGAGCCAGGCTCATTAGCTGGCACCAGGCCAGCCTTTGCTCTTGCTCTTAATTCTGATTAACTTGCCAAAAGGTTAATGACTTGGCAGCTCCAACACATAATCATTAACAGCCCGGCTTTCCCACTGACCTTGGGTGTGACACTGTGACCCAGTTCAATCCCAGTGCCTTTCTCACTCATTAGCCCTAAACCGAACTGGGAACCACATGGGCCACCAAGCCCCACCAGTGCACTGAGAGAAGTGTCAGAGCCAGGGAGGAAAGAGGTGCAGGATGTCACTGGAGGGGTGGTCCCCTGTGTCAAGGAAGCACCTTTTTCCTCTTTGCCTTTTCCTTCTCCAGTTTCTTCTGCTGTTTCTTCAGCTTCCTGAGGGCCTTCTTCTTCTTCTCAATCAGGTGGTCCACATCAATGCCACTCTACAAAGCAATGTGGCCTTGTGTCCCCAGCTGCCCCAACACCAGCCTGCTGCTGGCAGGCAGGAGACACAGGAAGCACTCTGAGGCTGGTGGCTTTCCTACCTTTTGCTTCAGGGCCTCAGCATACAGCTCCACATTGGCAAAATAGATGGTGGAGGAAGAGCGGAAGATCTTAACGCCAGGGACCTCCTGTGCCTGGGGGCAGATGGGGAGAGTGCTACCCCAGGGATGGAGCCACCTGCCCCCCTTCTCTCCCCCCCATCAAAATGCCCCCAGCCCCTTTTTCCAGTAAGCCACTACTGGGGATGTTTTGAACTGCCCCCTCACTGCAGGCAGCTCTTTCCCCACCCCTGGTGCTGTTACCATCTCATATTCCACCACATCCCTGTAGACATCGGTGTCAGAGATACGCCCCAGGATGGAGTAGTGGGGGCTGCAACGAGTAGAGCAAGGGTCTGAGGTCATCACAGGCTCCTCCTGCCTTTGGGATGTGGCACTGGTCCCAGCCCCGGGGTACTTACAGCTGGGTACGGAAGATGACTGTTAGCAACCCAAAGGCCACCGAGGCTGCCAGGCCGATGTCCAAGTTCAGTAGGAGGGTGGCTATGAATGTCACAATCCAGACCAGCTGGAGAGGGGACACAATCACCTTCAGCAAAACCTCTCTACTGGCACCTACAGGCCTCAGGGAGGGTGGATAAATCCTCTCCAGGAACAAGAGCACAGCCCCAGGACTGGCCAGCACCTTACCAGGTCCACCTGGTTGGACTTCCAGAGAGTGCTGAGGTCGCTGAACTGCTTGAACATGCCTTTGAGGTTGACAATGATGATGGCAGCTAAGATGGCCTAGGAGAGAAATCTCTCGAGCTATGAGGAAGCTGAAGGCAAATCTGGGGGTTGCTCTTTGCTGTTCCCCTACCATAGCACCATGCCATGGGACAGGCATAGGTGCAGGATGTGACACAGAGGCTGTGCGACTAGATGTACCTTGGGCAGGTCCCGGAAGAGCTCTCCAATCTTCAGAATGGTCACCAGGATGACCAGGGATGCGATGACACCAGCTACCTGTGCAGAAGGAGAGTGGGAGGTGAGGGGTGAGCCCCCACTGGTTGCTGTGCTTTCTGTCCCTGGTTCAGCCCCAGAGAAGGAGGCAGCACTGCCCAGACCCACCTGGCTGTTGCCGCCTGTGCTCTCCTGCACCAGGCTCCTCGACATGGAGCAGCTGATGGCAAAACACTGGAAGAAGCCTCCCAGGAAGTTGCAGAGGCCCAGTGCAATCAGCTCCTGCAGGGACAGAGCAGTGGCAGGGGAGCACCATGCTTTCATCTGGCTGCAAGAAGGCAAGATTAGCTTTCGCCCAAGGTGGTGGGGCCTGTGGCTCAGAGCATCACCTGGTTGCTGTCCACTTTGTAGCCATGTTTCAGGGCAAAGATTTTGCCCAGGGAGATGCAGATGGCGTAGCCTACCACAGCAATGGCAAAGGCATTGCCCACCACCTGCCCAAAGTAGCTGATGTTAGGGGCCACAGGTGGCTTCAGCCTACAGTCAAGAGAAAGATGGGGCTCAAACAGGGGTGCTGTGGGCAGCACAGTGCCCCGGCACAGCCCTCTTCACTGTCAAGCCCTGCTCACCCGCTGGGGATGTTGCCCACCACAGAGATGCCAAATTTGTCATTCAGGTTGACCCCATAGGAGATGCCGGTAGAAATGATGATCTGGGGGAGAATCACTGGAGTGAGACAGAGTCTTCCTGCACAAAGACTGTGGTGGAGGAAGAGGAGGAGGGCACAGTGCATGCCCTGGAGCTGCACTTGCCAAGAGACCTGACCCCACCTCTTCCCACCCTGAAGGGGACAGAGATACACCAGGGATTCCTGGCTGCATCCCCACAGGAGGCTGGGGCAGCTTTGGGTACCGTGATAAGCTCAATGGGGATGGGCATGGGCAGTTTGGCAGCAAACTTGTGGTTGAGCTCTTTCACAATCAAGATGGCCACCATGGCAATGATGGAAGTCACCAGGGTGCCCACATTGGTGTCTGGCAGCTTCTTGCATAGATCGATGATGGTCTAGAGAATACAGGAGGAGAGAATGTGCTCAGGAAAGCAGATGCCTCCCCAGCAGGTTTTTGGAGGCCTCTGTGTGCCTCACAGGTGTCCTTGGGTGCCAGCAAACCCCCACTCACCACAAACAGTGAGAGAGGCCCTGAATGCTCGCCCTGGGAGACTCCGAAAACATTTTTGAGCTGGGAGACAAGGACGTGCACAGAGGCAGCAGTAGTGTAGCCACGCACCAGCGGGTCTGAGAGGTAGGTCACCACAAATCCAAACTGCAGGAGGCCCAGGGCCACCTGGAAGAAGAGATGGCAGAAATGACCCACATGTCTCTTGTTCTCTGCTAGACTAGGCTGGGACTACCTTACCTGGAAGATACCCGTCAGGACAGTGATGGTGGCCACCAGCTCCACCCTGGCAGCGTCACGCAATTCCTCATTGACTGTTGCATTGCTGCCATTGACGGACTCCAGGAAGTTCTCGCTGGGCACCAGGGAGTCCGTCAAGCTCCCGATCATGACAGAGATGACAGCAAAGGGACCTGAGAACAGGTAGAGCCCAAGGTGGGCACCAGGACCTCTCTGAGAGGACCTCTTAAGGGGTCAGCTCCTCTCTCCTTAGGCCAGGCTCAAAGCACACACATTATACTTCAGCTCAGGCTTGGCCAACGTCCTTCTTGGTGGCGTGGAGTAAAGTAAGGGCAAGAAAGATTCCCCCCAATCGCTGAAGTGGTAACGCTGTGCCATGGACATCCTTGCTCCCTCCCCACCATTGCAAGCACATGGTCCCTCAGCTCACCCACAGAGTTGTGCCTTGATGTTCCGAAGAAGAAGTAGAGGAAGACAGGGTAAAAGGAGGAGTAGAGACCCGTGACTGGTGGCAGCCCAGCCAGCAGCGCATAGGCAAGCCCTAAAAGGTGCAGCAGGGAGAAATGTCACCAATAGCCAACCCCGACCACCCACCTGTGGGGAGCCCCGGTAGCCTGGGCATGGCATCACTCACCCTGGGGCAGGTGCATGATGCCCACACTGAAGCCAGAAACAATGTCCCCCAGGAGCCAGTCCTTGACTGGGTAGCGGGGCAGCCAGCGCACAAAGGGCAGGAAGCGGAACAGCAGGGACTTGGCAGCAGAGCCCGAGCATCTGGCAGGGAAGGATCAGGAACTGAAGTTGAGCACAAGTGCAGGGGGGTTGAGGACATCAGTGAGGGTGGATGGGGCCCCATGGGAAGCAATGGGATGTGTGGGACCATCAGCTCCATCTACTAGACCCTGGTGTCCCTCCAGGAGGAGAACAGCTTGGGGACATGGGTATTTAGACATAGGGAAATGAACCCCTACGTCTGCAGCTTCCTGTGGTGGTGGGGTTGGGGTGCAGAATGCCTGGCAAGGTCCAGGCACATCCCACTGGCCACATGGTCTTACCTGGTCTTGCGGAGACAGCCACGCAGAGACGGCTTGGTGGGAGGTTTCCTGTGTGCCACCTCCTCCAGTTCAGCCTCACTCAGTACCTCGCGGGGTGCCCGGTGGCTCAAGGCCATCTCTGCTGCCATGCCCACCTGGTTGTTCGGAATGCCAGTCCACTGCAAGGACACAATGGACAGCTCAGCCACATTCCCATGGCCGGGGGCAGCCAGCACCCCACCTACCCTGAAGCCTCTCCTCCAGCTCCACTTTCCCACAGGAGCATCCCAATCCTGGCCAGGTGGGCAGGAATGGCCCTGAGGACAGGCACGAGCCAAGTTTTGGGAGTCCTGAAGCAGCAGCAGTGGCTCAAAATGGAAAGCAGTAGGCAGTCAGCAGGTGGGCAGGGAGGGAAGTGAGGCTTCGGCAATCAGTGCTGCCCACTCCTGCCCACAGCAGACCCATCCACCCCACTGGAATGCAGAGGTGGGGTCTGCCAGGAGAGCTGCCTCAGGGGAGGCTTGCCCTCCACCTGCCCACACAGGACCCACCTCAGTGCCAACCACCTTCCCCTCCGTGTACTGCAGCAAGGCAGGGCAGTGGGCCAGCACAGCTGCTGAACAGAGCCCCAGCCATCTCACAGCCCCATCTGCAGACTTTGTCCCTTTA
This sequence comes from Brachypodius melanocephalos, assembly GCA_013398615.1. Classification (NCBI taxonomy): domain Eukaryota; kingdom Metazoa; phylum Chordata; class Aves; order Passeriformes; family Pycnonotidae; genus Brachypodius; species Brachypodius melanocephalos. The sequence goes on from VZSR01000009.1 coordinate 186,236, forward strand.
CACATGAGGGGAGCAGGAATGTGAAACCCCGGCAAATGTCACAGCTCACCATCCCTCCAACACTGCCTTCCCTTGACCCCTGCAGTGCAGAGCAGGATGAGCCTGTGAGCAGCGGAGCTGGGCTGGACTGAGGTCTCACCCTTCACAGGGCTGGGATGGTGAGACTGAGGAATCCCTGTACAAATCCACAGCTTGTCCTTACTCAAGGCTCACTCTGAGAGCTGCACATCATGCTGAGCCCACCCAGCTGGTGGCCTGCTCAGTCTTAAGGTGCTCATCCACTTGCAGCTGGACCCACAATCCCCTCCCTGAGTGCCTGGGGCTGTGGCAGCCTGAGTCCCTGTGTTACCCCCAGCTGTCCTACCTGCCGTGCTTGAACTGGTCAGCAGCCACCAGTCAGGTGCATACTCTGCTTCCTCCTATTTATTAAAACCAGCCAGTGATCTTTGAGACACTGTTCCCTGCCTCTTGCCCTTCCTCCTGCCCTGCCAAGAAGCTGGCCCACTTCCCAGCCCCATGGATGCATAGCACCCACCATGCTCCCCTTGGTGCCCTGGAGTGCTGGGTTCCCCAGCTATGGCAGACCCAGCACTGTCACCACTGTGCCCAGAGCCATCCCATTCTGGGGACTGTCTACTACAGTCTCAGCTCCTCATCTCCAGCCATATCCAGAATGCTGCCATGCCTGAACGCCCATGCCACATGCAAGGCAGGGGGCTTCTTGCCACTGGGCACAACCTGGTGCAAGCCTCCTGCCAAGAGCTGCCGCCCCGGGGCACTGCTGTGAAAGTCCGCTCCCCAACCCATGTCCTGGAGCAGGAGTTGTAACCAGGACAAGGAGGGTTACCCGCAGCCTCTGGTCATAGCATCCAGGGTATCTTCCCCAGACCCTTGCTTACCTGCTGAAAACAGGTGTGCTATGCTCTGTGGACTACCCTGGTCTCACACAATTCTCAGAGACACAGCTGTTATCTTGTTCCAAAGGTCCCCCGCGGGCACTATAGTCCCACTGAACCCATCATACCTCCCTGGGCTTTATCACAACCTAGAATTGGTTTCAGGGAATTTCTGAGTCACATTTTTCCCAGGCCCGTGGGGACACAGCAGTGGAAACCCAGGCTCAAATGTCTGACTGGTAGCAAGGTGTGGTATGAAGGCAGTGGGCAGGGCCAGGTATTAGAGAATCCTGGGTCCTCTGGATGATGGGATGGGGCTGAGAAGTAGCAGGAGTGGTGACATCCAGGATCACAATCTCTGGAGTTGGAGCAACTTGTCTCCATCCCTGGTGCCCGGTGGGGGCAGCCTGTGGCCACCTTGGCTCTTTCTGGTAAGCACAACCCAGGTCCCACAGCTTTCAGTGAGGCTGAGCCTCTTCCCTCAACCCATCCCTGGCCCTCCCTGTCCACCTTCATGCCCATCAGTTGTCAGGTAAAGTCATGTCCAACACAGGCACCCACATACCACTGTTGCCTCTTTATTTATCCATTCCCCATCATTTATTGATTCCCCCAGCATGGAATGAGAAGCCATAACAGGGCTCCTGCTTGGAAGCAGATAGCACACCATGTCATTTATTGCCTCCTTATCACTGCTCCCTGTCCCCGCCTGTACCATTCCTTCCTGCACTCCAGCCTCCAGCCCCCCCACCTGCACCCTAGGCTGGTCACTCTGCCTGTGGCCCCTCCTTGCCACTCCAGGCCCCCATCAGCTCTCCCTGGCCCTCATCCCCCAGCCAGCCTCTAGAAGGCCTGCAGGACAGGACCACAGCTCCTGACATTACCAGTGCGATTCCTGAAGGCCACCCTGAACTCAGCCCCCAGCAGCTCAGGTGACAGAGCCCATAAGGGACAGAGGGACAACAACTGATGGTGACCCTTGCTCAGGGCGCTGTGGATCAGTGCTGCCCTTTGCTCACCTGCTATCTCCTCTTCAGCATAAGGGGAGGGATGGAGGGCAGCAAGATCACGCTCAGCCTCCCCTCCCCACACTTCCGTCTCCTTGCTGGCAGCCAGCTTGACTGTGCAGAGGTCATGCAGCCTTTGGAAAATGGATCTTCTTCCCTTAGCCTAGGTCAGGCTGGGGGTGCTGGCAGCTGCCAGGCACGACCCCCACAGCTCACCACAGCCACTGTGGCATTGCAGCCCTGCCAGCCAGGCCTGGAGCCGCTGCACACCACTACAGCCAATCCCATCTCTGGGTGAATCAGCCTGGACACAAATGCAGTTCAATCACTTCAAGTCCCCATCCCCTGGTCACCTTGCCCCAGGCCACAGTGACTGCCAGGCAGCCTAGGAACTGGCCGTGAGCTCCTGCCCAAGCCCCCTCCCAACTTCACCTCCCCCTTTTCTTTTACATATGAGGGAGATTTAGGAAGAGGCAAACTGTGGCTGTGGTGTATAGTACTCTGGATCAGTGTACTGATCCTCAGACCACTGCTGGTCCAATTCCCCTTGTTTAGATGACATTGGCTCCTCTTCTGAGAGGGAGTCTTCTGGA
>VZSR01000009.1:193781-261035 GCA_013398615.1 Brachypodius melanocephalos
AGCGAGGGAGAGGACAGGAGTCCGGGGAGGCAGGGAAGGAGTGGGGGATGGGTGAGGTCTTTTGTTCCCGATCTGAAGGTTGAAAAACCAGAGAAAAAAAAAAAACGGATCGCACCCGAATCTAACCGTGCTCGCCCCGGGACCACGCGGTCTAGCGGCCCAAAGGCCGCTTCCCTGAGACTTTCCGTAAGTCTCTGAGTAAAATGGGTTCTATCAGAACAACAAATACTCAGCAAAATTCGGGGCGAAGTGGTTGTGGGTTTCTCGCTTTGAAGAAGACTCCGAAGGTTCACGGAGCTGCCTTCTCCGTCCCCTGAAGTTTCACGCAGCGTGTTACAACTTCGTGGGTGTGTGAAAGCTGACGAGTTCTCAGCTGATAGTGGAAAGTCCACCACGAATCAGCACCTCTTGTGACGAGGTCTGGGGATGGACTCAGACCCCCGTCTCGGCCCCCACAGTCCCATCTTGGGGTGTCTCCTGAGCCTGCCCCACACTGGGCGCCAAAATGTGGGTGCTGGGCGTGTTTTTCTTCACTGGCTAGCTCGCCCTGACACCAGCTGCGAAAGAGAGAGTCCCTTCTGGTGGCCATGGTGCCACACGGGATTCTTAGTGGGCTCTTTGAGGCTGGAGACGTTCCCTGAGACAGCGGGGCGAGGTTTGGAAAGAGATGAGTGACCCTGCTGCCTGGTTTATGAAGGTTTTATTGCTTCATTGCTGGAGTGGAGCCGCCAAGGCAGGGGTCTTGACCTGGTGGGTTTCTTGCAGCAGGGTGGCTCAGAAGGCCCTGCACAGGTATTTTATGGATAGGAGGTGCTTACAAAAGATAAGGAAGAGGTCCAATGGGGAGATACAGAAGATCATACAAAATGGGATAGACAACAGCTATCACCAGTGGGAATAGAGGGTGGGGGGAAAGTTTGGTAATCAGCCAGTAAACTGACCAACTCTTCTGAAGTTTCTCAAAGAAGGGGATGCCCTTTGGGTGACTGACAAGGCCCCAGGGGGTGTGGGGCTTTTTGACTGACACTAGAAACTTCAGGAAGAGACCATAACTGAGTTTTGGGCAGGGGTACATAGGGCAAACCATTATACAAAACTAAACAATTACTAAAAACATATAATAGCTAAAAACACACCACCACATTCACCTCAGATGCTGCATCCATAGCCCCAGCCATGGATCCCCAGCAGTGGGAGAGACAGCACAGAGGCCAGCACCGTTTTATAGACTTTTATTTCCAGATCTGGCACTTCCATTATACACTTTTACACAGCCAAAAGGGGGAGTGTGGGCATCTCCCCACTCCCTGCCAACAGAGTCAGGAGACAGAGAAAGGAAAAAAAAAAGCTGATTAAATCCCCCAAAGAAAAAAATCCAAACTCAAGGAGGATGCTCTCCAGAGCCCAGGTCACAACACTACAATCAGAGGCCAAGCTGCAGATTGGTCTGTAAGAAGCAGATTCCTGCTTCTTGACTGGCCCAGCTTCACAGGGATAGCCACGAGGTCTGCAAGGATGGCCACCAGCTCTGCTGCTCTCTTCTTTTTGGCACTTGACACTTGCTCTCCATTTGGCAGCAGCATAAAAAGCCCCATGCCCAACTTGGCAGAAACATGGGCCCTGCAGTGCAGCAGGGACAGGATCTCAGGACTCTGGTGCTGGCACTGCACAGCCAGAGAGAAACTTGTAAACGAGCTTGTTTCCAAAGGCAAAGATGGGCAGCATGGAGGTGCCTGGCTGTTCCCAGCATGTGGGGCCAGCAGGCTTTCCCTCTGCACACTGGTCCCACATGGCATGTAAACATGTCAGCAGGCCTTTCCTCATCCCTGGGAAAAGGATGACAGTGACCCTGCCTCATCAGGGCTGTGCTGGGGACACAGAGCACCCCGAATCACCAGCTTTTCTGTTCCCTCCATATTCTCCCCCCTGACTCGGGGAGGCAGCCAAGAGGCCTTGGCCTCCCTAGAGGCATGAGGATGGCAGCAGAAGTCCTCTCCTGTAAACATGTCAGGCTGGGCTACAGTAAGATGCCATGGCAGTGTGGTAGTAAGGCAGTAAAGAGCACATGGTCCTGCAGCCCCAAGAACACTATGGGGGAGAAAGGGAACATACTGGCCCAGCTGAGCCAAATCCCCTGGCCGGAGGCTAGGGTAGGCACAGAGGAGTGCCATCTCACAGCACAGCCAGGGGTCAGGCCCCAGCCTGAGCAGAGACACCATCTAGGTAGCCTGAATTTCCAGAGAGGGCAAAGTGCTGTTCATCTCCCAAAATTCAGGCCACTCTGAGCTGGGGTCCTCTGCTACTCAGGGGAGAGCAGGTGTACACAGAGCCCCCCGGGAACCAGCTAGATATAACTTTTGTGGGCAGTGGTGGACCCTGAAACTGGAGCCACATCATGCTCCTGTGGATGTTAGTCCTCTGCAGAGTCAGGACTGGCTCTGGGAAAAGCCCAACCTGCTGCTAAGCAGGGCAAGGGTCATCCAGCTCCTTTACCAGACCCACAAACCAACAGAGTTCTGTAACATGCAGGTTAACGAACACAACACCCAGTGGGTAAAAACACACTGCCACTTGCTGAGTCGAGGAAACCAGCACTGATGAGAGTGGGACCATCCTGGTACAGGACAGGACCGCACAGCAGAGCTTGTCTCCTTTCCAGCAGCTTCCTAGTGCCGAATTTGCTGCCTCATTCACATGTGCTCTCACTGGCATACAGCCCCAGCTCACAGACAGGGGCAGCCCCAAGGGGTGGTCCCATGGCAGGGCAGAGGGAAGCCTGGCTGCAGGGAGCTGAGGGACACCAGGCAGGAAGGTGGCACCGAGACCTCCTGAGTTTGGAGCTGCACACTGGGAGGGCAAGGGGGAAAGAGGGCCAGCTGCCCTGCAGTGGGGATGGGACAAAGCAGTGCCAGCAAAGCCTTAAGGACTACTTGGCATTGTTTCTCCAGGCCACTGGGATTCTGGTTTTAGTAACCCCAGGGAAACTGGCAAGGGGCTGTTGGTGAAACAAATGCTCCAGGTCCTGGGAACAGACCATCCGTAAAAATAACCATAGAAATTTCTCTTCTCTCTGATTACAAAGATACAAAAGGATAGAAAACCCTCCCTTGCCCCCATATCCTAGCCTCCATTTCTGTCCCCCTGCCACTGTCCATCCTTCACACACACACAGGCACACTCCACACACAAACAGCTTGCAGAGAAAGAGCTTGGTCCCAGGGGATCAGAGATGCCACCCTCGCCCAGTACTACCTGTCACACCAGATGACAGAGAGCATGGTGGCAGCTGAGAGCCTGGAGGCTCCTGGCAGTGGGCCGTATGGGCTGCTGGCCCCTCAGCCCACAAGGCAGGAGAAAGCAGGGTTGGTTTTGTGCCTCTGACAACCATCAGTTCTGGCCCCTGCTCCATGGGGATACCAAACCTCAGCTGGCGGTGCGTGGCGAAGGGCCCTGTTTCTTCCATCTCTCTTGTGGACAGTTTCAGCCCCTCAGGAATGGCCATCATTTCTTATTCTTCTCAGAGGAAAGAAAAACAGTGTTAAGCCATGGCATCTCTCCTGGGCTCCAGCATCCTTCCCCCACTATGCCAGATGGGGACAGCGCAGAAAACCTCTCCTGTGTCAGGGCAGGAACAACTGTCTCCAAGTTCCTGAAATTAGGGAAGAGGGAAGGAGGAATGGGCTGGGGTGGAGTGGGAGCAGTACCAGCAGGGAGCAGAGCTAGAGGGAAATAAGTGACATACTGGAACAGGGTGCCTGGGGAGAAATGTGAATGGGGAAGGCAGGGCTTCCTTAGGACTTGGGCTCCCTCCTCTCCAGCCAGCCTGGCCCTTGCATACATCAATTGGGACTTAGAGCCAGCACTGACCAATGGATCAGCTAGGAGGCCAGCCTAGCTGCACAGAGCATCTTCCCCGAGTGTCCACAGGCCACAAGCAAGGGCCATCATCTCTTCGGCAGAAAGGACAGACTCGCATTCACAGAGGCTTCTGCTTGTGGTGCACTACAAGAATCTGGAGCTGTCACAACTGAGGCTTCTCCCTGTCCAGCCACTATTCAGGACCAGGAGACACCTGCCACTCACCCAGGGAGCTTACCCTTACACAGCCCTCTCCCTCCAAACTAAACCCCTTTGGGAAGAAGCCAGGCAGGTGGACAATGCACAAGATCAACTGAACAAGATCTGGCTGAGGAAGGAAGGAAGGAACACACTTACTCTGAGTCTGGTGACAGCTCTGAAATGCTGTGGGAGGTGGCAGAGTGAGGTGTTGAGGGACACACTGCAGAGGGCGTTGAGGTCTGCATGGCAGAGGGTGTGGCGGTGGTCTGGGGGCCTGAAGGTGTGCTGGAAGATTGCACTGAGGACAGGATGGAGGAGTTAAAAGAAGCAAGGATGGAAGAAAGTATATCTAACTGTTCAGTGGAAGGATGTTGGCTGGGAATGGCCTCCAGGTTCTCCCTAGAACGCTGTCTCCTTGACAGGGCTTCTAGGCTTTCCCTAGACAGCTGCCTCCGAGAGAGATTCCCCATGTTGTCCTGCGAGGGCTGCCTGCTAGGCACTGTGTCCAGAGGCTCTCTGGAATTAGATCTTCTGGACAAGAAGTCTAGCTGCTCCCTTGAAGCTTGTCTAGCTGATTCTAGCAGATCCTTTGAAGGCTGTTTTCTAGAAAGCAAATCCAATTGCTCTCGAGAAGTATCTCGACCTGGCAACATGTCTATTCGGTCTCTGGACACTTGCCTACTTGGCAATGTGTTTAGCCACTCTCTAGAGACTTCTCTTACTGGCCCACAGTCTAGCTGCTCTCTTGATCCAAATCTGCAGGGTAAAGTGTCATGGCAGTCTCTGGAGCCCTGCCTCCGGGGCAGTGTGTTCCCATGATCTCTCTGACTGGGCCTAGCAGCGAGTAGATCCAAGTCTTCCCTAGATGCATGTCTGCTTGGGATACTTTTCAGGTGTTCAGTAGACCCATGCCTGCTGGGGATAGTGTCCAGCTCCTCTCTGGACCCATGTCGACTGGGCACAGCTTCCAAGCACTCTCCTGAGTTGTGCCTGCTCAGCTGCTCCCGAGACATCTGTCTCCTCATCAGCATGTCAAGCTGCTCCCGGGACGAGTACCGGCTGGCTGGCTGTGACAGACTGCCAGCCCCAGAGTAGATCCTGCCATAGGAGGCAGCAGGGACAGCCCTGTGACCCAGCGTGGACGTCTTATACCACGTCAGCTCGTTGGTCATTCTGCCAACAGATGGCAAGCCCTGGAGGGTTGGAGGGTACTGGAGGCGGTTCTTCAAAATCCCTGCACCGGACAGAAAGAGAAGTCAAATATTTGCACAACAGAAAGAAGAGCGGGAAAACCAGGGAGATTAGCCATGCCTCCCAAGGGCATGGCCACACAGATCTGATGCTGAGCTTTCAGTGTCACGTCAACCTGAGACAGGCAAGGCCATCCTTGCCCGCTTGCTCCAGATCATTACCTTTTCTCTGCCGTTGGGTCTGGGTGAGGGAGTTCTCATCCCCACTGGTCAAAGCCAGGTCTGGCTGATTATTGTTGGCTGCATCCTTATTGATGTCAAATCCCAACTTCCGCTCAGAGCCCCACTTCTGCAGGGCGCAGGGGTGAACCTCACACTCGCCCAGAGCTGGCCAGTATGACATGAGGTCATTGCCATCCACATCTGATGAAGGACACAGCAAACCATGCCCGAAAGAAGAGGGAGAGAATATTTCCATGAGCAGCAATTGAGCCTTTACAAGACATGGCCTGATCCCCAGGGAGCTGAGCTCATTCTTTTCCCTGCCAGAGCCCCAGGACTTGCCTTTGGGTGTGGTGTTGGCAGGGTTAGTGAGAAGGCGTTCGCTGTGTGCTGCCCGCTTGAGCTGGCGCTGGAAGCGGCTCCGCAGGCGTACATTCTCCTCACTCTCTGAGGATGGGATGGAGAGGCTCTGCTCTGCATCCAGAGACAGGTCACTGTCTGAGTCTGAGTCCTGGTCTGTAGGAACATGGTGTATTGGGGAGACATCTGGAATGAAGGTTGGTTCCTCCTGACAGTACTAGGAAGGCAGAACTACCCCAGGCTGGCCACACTCATGAGAGTGCCTTACCCTTTGCTGCCCCTCCCTCAGCAGCAGCCTGTGCCAGTTCCCCTGGCCCTATCACCAGGTACTTGTGAGAGGAGACCAGTTCCATCTCATTGCACCTTCCTGTAAGGCAGTTGCAAATAGCCCTAAGATCCCCTCTGCCTCCTCTTCCAGGCTGAGCCCTGGGCTGAGCCCAGTCCCTTAGCCTCTGCTTGCCTGTCCCACACCCCAGCCCCAGCTGGTCTAGCTCCAGTGAGTCAAATGTCTGTGCAGTACTGGAGAGCCCAGTGTCCCCAAAGATCCCAGAACAGCCAATGTCCCCTATGTTGCCTCCCCATTTCTACCCCCTTGGGGACTGGCTATGCCCTTTGCCATCTGTCCAGGAGAAGGCTGGGCTAAATGACACAATGGCTGCCTCTCCCTCCTATCTACCATGTGTTTGGAAGTTGCAGCTGAACATGGGGTGGAAGATGTAACCATACAGCCAGAGCCTGCACCAGGAAGAACTTCCCAAATCCAGGAACGGGACTGAGCCTTACCTCCCCCAGCATCACGGTGGAACATTGCCATGTCGATGTCTGTGGGGCCGGTGTGAGCCAACAGGCTGTGATCCAGGGCCGAGCCCTGACGTGCTGACACGCTGTCTCTGAAAGAGAGGAGGCTCAAACTGTCACAGTGGGAGGAGCCTTTGGCTCTGCCCAGGCACTGCTGGCTGCCAGAACCCTGCCTGCTCCCTACCTGAGGTAAGCTCGCTGGCTGGAGTGGGTGTGGGCAGAGCGCACGCTGCTCACTGAGGACACTGTGGAGGCCCCCAGGGTGATGCGGATAAGTCCGCTCTCCTCAAACAGTGCTGTGTTGTTGTAGGCGTTGGGGCCCTGGGGAGGAGGGAGAGAGCATGTGCCCTGTGTTAAGGAGTTGCCATGGCAGCCATGGGACAGTGGGGATACCCTTGTCAGTTCCTGTCACAGACATGCATCCTGAGCCCAGCACTCTGGGCTGCTCTGCTCTCACCCACCTGTGTGCTCCTCGTGGCCTCCTCGCTCTGCCCCTTCTTGTTGAGGCAGGCCAGCTTCCATGCCTCCCATACCTCCTCATTCAGTACACAGAACAGGACCAGCACTGCTAGGCCCTGTGGGGAGAGATGGCATGAGAGACAGCCCTTCATTGCCAGCTGACCTGCCTGCCCACAGTGCCAGCAGTGGAACAGACCCTGGCTCCTCCAGAGCGGCCACGGGACTGGGATGCACCAAAAACCCCCCAATACCAATGAGAGCTAACACTCATAGTGGCCATGGATGAGGGACAGCGGGGTGTCCACTTGTCTGGCAGTGGCCAAAGAGCAAATGGCAGGGTCCCCTGCAGCAATATCAGCCTCAGTGGTGGGAGAACGGTGGCAGGGTGCTGCCATGGATCATATTTTGGGTGTCCAATACCTCCATCATATTCTCTTACTCTGCCCTCTCAGGACATGGAAGTGCCTTCCCTCCAGATGGTATTTGCTGCCCCTTGGATGTTACCTTTGAACCAAATGCCTTGCAGCCACCTCCTGCTCCATGTGACTGCTCACCACAGGCACAGCAGCAAGGAGTGGCAGAAGTCATTCAATGCCACAGAGGTGACAGCAGAAGGGACAAAGAGCTCAGCGAGATGTTGAGAGCTCAGCACAGGGCACCCACTCTTCACAGATGGCGTGGCGACCACAGGGATGCCCTCCGTGGCAGAGGCCGGGCAGTTACCTGGAGACTGCAGAGGACAGTGTAGAAGTAGTGGAAAGCCAGGACACTGTTGTTGACAGCCAAGAGGCCAAAGAGCCAGGTAGTGCTAATAACTAGAAGCAGAACAAAGGAGCTCCGTAACATCATGCTGGAGAGAGAGACAGACAGGGACAGAGACACACACTGAGAGGTTAGAGCGTACTGTTAATCTGCCGTCTAGTGCTCACAGAAATCCAGAGGGGAACGCTCCTGCAGAGACCTCCCTGCTGTGCCCAGCACTGCAGGCACATCCCTACACAGTGGCCCAGCACCCCTTGACTCCCAAGCCTTCCCTTCTGGATCACATATGGCAAACACAGGGGACCAAATGACACAGGTCATTTTGAGCCACATAGAGCTCAGCCATGCTCCAGAGCTGGCTCAAGAGGGAGTGAGGAAAGGTCTCAGGAGCATGTAGAAGAGGAAGAAGCAGGTGCTCATAGCTGACAAGGGCTGAGTGCTGAATCCAAGCAGACACAAGAAGAGATGGCTGTGAGAGCAGATGGTGAAAGGGGACCAGCTGGGAGGTCAGTGTGGAGATGTGGACATAGGAACAAGAAAGGATAAAGTTTAGGAAGTGTTAATGTGGCTGGGAGGTATGGGAGAGGAGAGTGGCTGCAAGGCTGACACTGATGCACAGAAGAGCCCTTTCCGATGGTAGGAGGACGATGGTCACTAAAAATGCTAAAAACAACTAGCTGCCAAAGCACTGCTGGGAGTTTGGCCACTAATACTCACAGAACCGATTTCTTCTTGGTCTCCTTTTGGCCTGGGGAACAGGACATCTTGGCCACAAGCAGGAACATGATCCCATTCATCTGAAAGTGTTGGCACTGATTAGAAGCTGTGCCAGGGGCTGGCTCTGACCTGACCTCCCCAGTGCAGACTCCAGGTTCACCAGGCCCTGCAAACATCCCCTTCTTTCCCCTTCAAGCCTGAGGTGTGGCCTACCCCAGGTTTGGCTAGAGTGAGGAGGGACAAAAAGAGGGCCTCTAACTGAGGGAGAGAAACACAGAGAATGGGACAGGCAGTGGGCAGCCAAGGAGGGGCAAGTGCCCATGGTGCAGAGAAGGGCAGCAGGAGAGGGTTGTGGGTGAAACAGGACAGGATTTTACCACAATGACGACAGTAATGGGGCCTGCAAAACTCCAGACCAGCTTATCATGAATGGAAATCCAGCAGAAGTCGGGGTTCCCATAGCCCTCAGGATCCAGGCCAACGGCCAGACCTGCAGGAGGAAGGGAGAGGTCAGGTCCAGACCCAGCAGCCTTGGACTTGTCCAAACCATGTCAATCCCATGTGTGCACTGTCAGCAGTGAAGGGGCTTTCCCCCTGCTCCTTGCCCTGGGCATAGGCTTCCCCACCACAGGGGGAAGAGTCAGGACTGTGAGACACAGCAACAGGGACTTTATTTCCTTTTCCTCAGGTGTCCCTCTCCAGGAGGCATTTACTGCCAGCAACAGGTCACCCAAGTATGCAGGCTTGGGAAACCAAGAGACTTTAACTAGAAGACCTGAGGGAATGTGCTGAGAAATTACTTCTCCTTAGGAGGCAAGACGACAGCCCCTGATACGTGGTCCCCTGACCACCACAGCACTGCTTGCTGCCAGCACTGCTGACCATGGCAAGCCTACCCTCAGCTCTCCACACTAGATGAGCCAAGCAACACAAGGTAGTCAGGAGACTGCTGAGAAGCAGCATGGCTGGTTCGGGCATGGCTGTAGCACAAGCAGCTCTTACCAGTGATGATGGCAGGCACTCCCCAGCCAATGGCGTAGTAGAAGCGCATGGCCCCGAAGTTGACATTGCGGGCTTCAGTCTGCATGCGGTAGATGTGAAGGCCCTGGACGAAGAGCCAGGCGAAGGTAGAGAGGAAGAAGCAGTGGAGGAGGATGGCAATCACAGTGCAGAGAAACTGGGGAGACAAAAGTGATTTAGAGATGGTCCCACTGTGCCAATACTAATGGCATCATCCACACCTCACCCTCATGCCCATGGGCTTGCTCAAGCTCACAGACCTGGTTCTCAGTGCGGTTGATACCCAGGAGAAAGAGCAGCTCAGAGAAGAAGAGGGTGACTGATATGTTGGAGTGGATGCCACGTGTGTTGGACTTGAGGCCTTTGAGGCAGGTCAGAAAGGAGAAGGTCAGCAGCAGAGACACCAAGGAGAGAGACACCAAGGAATAGGTGACAATTGCCAATGTCTCCAGATCACCTTCCAGTTGCTGCAGCAGCAGAGAACCAAAGGCAAATAGCAGTGTTAGGGGCAAGCACAGGAAGTCTGCAGAACTCTCAAACTGTATTTGTGTCCCACAAGAAATTTTTTGCCTGTGCCCAGGACATTTTCTGCCCGTGCTGGGACCCAGCTGCTAACAGTCCCCACTATCACCCCACAGGCTGAGGTTACCTCTCGGTGTGAGCTGTCCATCAAGACCCCAAAGGTGCCAAACTGGGAGCACTGGCAGTGGACATGGGTGGTGTTTCGGTACACAAGCTCGCAGTCCCTGGCTGTCCAGAAGCCAGAGGGGTTGGTCCTACAGCCACGAAAAAGCAGAGTGCACTTAGGAGAGAAGACACACAAATGCGCGTGGCGGGCAGGAACGAACCACAGAGAAGAGGGGTGACTGACAAGGCTCTTCTGCCAGCAGATACAACTGCACTCCTAAAACTGAAATACTGGAGCCAGAGTGTGGATGTGGCACTGAGGGAAATGGGTTAGTGGTGGACTTGGCAGTACTGGGTTAATAGTTGGATTCAATGATCTTAAAGGTCCTTTCCAAATCAAATGATTTTATGACCCTGCTGTGTTCTCCAAGAAACAAATCCCATGGGAGAGGGCAGAAACCCCCAAATTCCAGTGTTGCTCAGGGAAACTTGGTGAACAAGGAGGTGTGCAGGGAAAGCAGCTCAAAGAGAGTGGCCTGGTCATGCTCAACTCACAGGTTGGAGTGGTTCCACTGGACACAGAGAGGTTTGCTCCTGTTGGCTGTCTCCAGCAGGTAAAATTCCAGCACAAGAGGGGTGTCCAGAGGTCCTTGCAGGAAGGTGTGATTGCTGAACACAGACACACTCACAATGGGGGAATTCATCACAGGGTTCTTGGGGAGTCTGCAAGCAGCAACAGAGTTCTACCATCACTATCACTGTGTCTGGCAGATGCAGAGATTTCTCAGGTGTCCTGCTCTGACATCTCAGGAGGAAGAGGCTCTGCCAGTCTACAACATGGGGCTGGGAAACATGTTACATAGCAGCAACAAGGCCAGGAATCAAACCCTTGCCATTGCAGACAGACTTGGCAACTGCCAGAGGGAACAGAACAGAGTCCAGCCAGCCCCTCTCCACTGGTGCTTGTGGGGGCAAAGGGGAGGAGGATGTACCTGACACTGCGGCGATCCACTTGGTAGCGTGCAGGCAGCAGCCCCCCAAGCGTGCGGTACATGATGAGGATGACCACAGTGAGAGTGGGCTCAGGCTCTGACAGTGCCTGCTTTGGGGAGGAGTTCTCCACAGTGTAGTTCCCTTCACCCCCAGCCAGCGTGGGCACTGCTGTGGGGACAGCTGGGGCACACAAGGGAGTGGTAAGAACACACACACACACACACACACACACACACACACACACAAGCACGTGCTGCTCTGAAGACAATTTGCAAGGCCATCGGGAGCCTTTGGGATGTGGTGAAGTATAAAGCTCGGGCTCTAAGGGTTGGCTCTTGGACCTCTGACAGAGCCATGTCTCAGTAGGGTATATGCAAACAAAATGGCCTTTAAAGGTCTATTCCAACCCAAACCCTTCTATGATTCTACATCTTTCCTGCCAGCTGTACCCACTCATGTTGTTTCTTGAGTGATGCTCACGTGCTCACCTTCAGCTTTTGGAGGGCTCAGCACTGACAGCGGCAGCACAACGTGCGTGTGGGGGTCCCAGGTGGGCTGGCCCCGGAAGAGGCTGCTGTGGTAGCGAGGATAGCGCCGGCGGATGTGGGAGTGGTTCTCCATGCGATCAATGCTCAGCACTGTGGAGCAGCAAGGCAGTGGAAGTCAGCTCTAGGATGGACACCTGGAGAGCAACTGTGCTCCAGGGCACCCCAGGATTCAAGTCCCTGGCAAAGGGACCATATGAACCACAGGCTGGGTTGGGGTTATGACCTTTATTTGGGCATGACACAAAGTCTCAGTATCCACAGTGCTCCTTCCCAGCACCAATCCTTGCTCTGCCACAGGGCAGACTACTGCCACCAAGGCCAGCTGCTTTTTCACTAGAGACTGGAAAGTAACTGGCAGCCAGAAAGCAGGCAGCACACTCCTGGCTCTGCTAGCTTTTGAAGGTCAGCTAGTCCAGGCAGGGATTGGACCAGGACATCTCTCACAAACGCCTCCCCATGTTTGAGAGAGCAACCAAGGACATTACCAGCACACTCCCTGAGATGCAGTGAGATGTGAACGGAACAAGGTGTGATGGTGGAGAGTCTCTGCACCACCCCAGCCAGCTCCTACTCACTGATATTGGGGGTGACAACACCAACAGGGTTGAGGTAGGTGAGTTTCATGTTGCTGGCCAATGTGCCCGAGTAGTCCCACAGCTGCTCCATGAGGCTGGCGCTGCCGTGCTCCCCGTGTGGCAGCATGGCCCAGTGCTCCCGGTTCTCAGGCGCCAGCACAGAGCTGCCTGCATGCAGTAGGTTCTGAATGGGAGAGACATGAGGACAGAGGGTGAGCATGGCATTTGGGCCTCTCCTGACCACCCCTAGACTGCAGCACTATGCTCTCTGCACAAGGACTCTGGGAAGAGAGATACATTCTACTATGATGGGCTCCACCCTCAATTCTTATCAACCAGTGCCCTACAGAGACATCTTTCCTGCACCCTTGCCATAAGGGACCTGCCAGCAGCAACAAAACCTCCCTTTGCCTTCCCAGGCTGAGCAAACCCAGTTCTCTGCCTTTCCTCAACCACTCAGGCTCCAGCCCTGATCACACAGGTCTTGCTTCCTACACTGCTGGTGTGGACTGAGGAGCCCAGTGCTTCTGACAGGGCCCCACCACATCCTCAATCCCCTCAGAAACACAGGGTGGTTGCTAAGAGAAGGAGCAACAGAAGCCACTCTGATCTGGGAGAAGGACCCACCTCATTGAAGTGGGCATCCTGTGTGGCTGTCAGGCCAAAGCCATGCTGCTGGCTCTCGAAGGCCATGAGGCGAGACAGCAGGCGGAAAGCAACGTGCACATCATTGCCGAAGTAGTGGTCCATGTGGTCTGTCACAGCCCGGAGCCGGTGGGCCAGCTTCTTGGCTTCAATCGTGTTGAGCTCAGTCTTGTTCCTCTCCAAGCCCTCTAGCTGTCAGTGGGAGAAAGGAGAGGGTTAAATAATTCAGCAGGTTCCTTATGAGGAAACTGGGATGCTGCAGGCCCTGCTGGACACAGAGATTATTTTTGAAGCCACAGCAGAACACTCACGGTGGTGGTCACTAGAACAGGGAGAACATCTGGCAGACAACCAGCCTCCAGCAACACACTAGGGTCTGCACTGGCCTGACTAACCCAGTGCTGTACTCAACAGAGGCTGAGGAGATGAAAGGACAGGGCAAGGCCCTGGCAATACTTCCCTAGAAACTCTCCTGGCTTCAGTTTCAATTCAGCCAAGATGACATGTAAGGGTTGAATACACTTGCCTGAATATTTCAAAGGGATTTGTCCCTGACAAAATCGGGGGGCTAAAAGAGGTCTCATGAAGCAGACATCCCACCAGCTTCAAACCACTCAGCCCTGCTCAGGGTTATTTATTTTCCCCTCAAATACTCTGGCAGGACTCAAGTCGTTTCTGAGGGGGACAAAGATTAAATGAAACCATACGAAGTTAAGCTCAAACCACTGCTTCCATAGGAGGGATTTGGAGGAAGGTGATGAAAACAGAAAGGCACTGAGCACTGTGACAATGCCTTCTTGTACTCCAGGCCACTCTTGGACAGCTGAATTATGGCTGTGAACCCTTGTTCAGAGGGCTCCTGTTCTGTCAGGGCTGCAGAGCTGAGAGGATTACCAGCATGGCCAGCTCCTTGAAGGCAGGTGAAGTGCAGTTGAAGAGATCTGGCTCCAGCCAGCCCTTCTCCTCATCACAGCGTCTGATGGCTGCACCTAAAACAAGGAGGAAGGGCTTGTTGGATAATTCAGCACAGGAGACATGGCTGCTCTGCTGCATCCTCCCAGCAGGGATCCTCTGCATCAGCTAATCCCAAAGAGTGGCACTGACAAGTCATGGGGAGGGCTTGTAACACCCCAGGGCCATTGTCTTGCTTTGCATCAGTGCCATTCATTCTACTCTTGGTTTGTAAAACCTCAGCAAGCTGTTGCCATCCCCTCCCTCTAGGAGCTGGGTGCCTATGTGTGCTTTGGGGCTGCATCACACCAGGTGCCATCATGCAGGATTGCAAAAAGGACTGACTTGGCAGGACTCAGGCTGGAAAAGCCCAAGGGGACATGACTGTGTCCTTAGGCACATCTGACCCCAAGCTACGGAAGCCCAAGCAGCTCTAGGCATCCCCCAGCTGACAGCCTGCAATGCCTGCTGAGGTTCTGCTCTCTCTACAGGGCAAAGCCACCCCAGGAGCACAACAGCCCTGCTGTTAGGCTGGAAAACCAGCCCCTGAGATGAGCTCCTTTAGTCAAGGGGGAGGAGGAGTGGAATGGTAGACCCCAGTGTGGAGGATCCAGCAGTGTGGATTCAAGTATCTAGTGCCAGCCCCTAGTCCCTGGTTGAAGCCCAAGCACTTGTGTACAGCAAGGGAATTTCCAAAACTGAATGGGATGAGATGTTAGCCACCACCAAAAATACTGCTAAAGCCAACATAAAAAAAAGTGTTCTCAGCTGGGTGTGTCACCACAAACACTTTGATCAAGAGAAACCAGGCAACCCCAGTGTACCCAGCAGGACTGTGAAGCAGGTCTTCCTGGGGACAGCATCAGGGCACAGGAGCCCACCCAGTTGCCTATGGCTGGGAAAGAGTAGTAGGGGAGGGTAGGGAGAGGAAGATTAGAGCAGACTCCAGTTGCTGCTCAGAAAAGCCGCAGGGACAAGCGCAACCCCTTCCATCACCTCCAGCTCCTAGCAGTCCTTCCAGCTACCCTTCTCCCACCTGCAGAAGCACAGGGACCAGTGCCATTGCAGCAGGGAGCAGGAAGAACAAGAAGTCTCCATATTGATGGCATTCCCCTTGCACAGAACAGAGACTGACTCAGATGCAGATCTGGGCAGAATCTGACCCCCAGGTCCCTGTACCTTCCCCTGCCAGCCAGGCAGAAGGAATGGGACCTTGTCCTCTGCCTGCCCATCAGTTCCTGCTCCTATCCTACCACTCCCCACTCAAATAGTTTCCCCTTCTTCCACCCCACAGTCATTCCTCCCTGGCCTCACCACCCGTTGTTCACCATCAGCTTCTTCCCCATCCAGCCTAGGCAAGCAAGTGCCATCCAGGAGAGCCAGCATCCATCCCAGCCAGCAAGAAGAGCACAGACGTACCCAGAGCCAACACAGCAGGCTCGGCACAGAGGGTGGTAAGGGCTGCATGCAGCTGCAGCTGGGCCTGTGCTGGTTAGCAAGCTGGAAGCAGGGAACATTTTGTAGGAGCAGTGAGATCAGGCAAAGCATTGGGAGGACGCTTGGCAGCTCCAGAAGCAGTGGGTAAAGTGCAGGGGTGTGCAGGGTGTCAGGCAGGGAGCAGGGAGAGCCGTGTGGTGCAGCCCTTACAGCACAGGGGGAAGGAGATGGGAAGAACCTTACCTGCACCCCTCAAGCCTGTGCACGGAGGGCAGGAGAACCGGGGAGAGAAGCGACAACAGTTAGGAGCCAAACCTGCCTCCTCCAGGGGCAAACAGCTGGGGAAGGACATGGTTTATATTGTTCTCTGGGGCTCGCACTTCCCTACACACCCAGACACCCTGCTGACACCTTTTCTGTCACTGAGGACAGCTTTGCCTCCTCCAGCTCAGGATGCTGACTCCCACCCAACATTCACCTGACAGCATCCTGTGCCCTGCTTCCCTTGCAGGGCACGTGGAGATGGGGCTGGTGGAGCCACAGCAAGGCACCGTGGGTGCTATGCCAGGCCTGACCTCAGCCTCAAGCCTGGTGAACCCAAAAGCAGCAGGAAGAAGATAGGGACCAAGACGGAGAGAACAGCACAGCCCCATGGCTGGGTGATGGGTCTTACATGCCCCAGCTTTTACCCAACCCCAGTCCTATGGCCAGCACCCTCTGTTCTCTGCTCTTCTCCAGGCTGTGGCACTTTCTCTTCCAACTTCCTTCTCCCAAACGCCAAGCCCAGCTGAATGGGACTGGAGTAGTGCAAGAACCGAGTGATATTGCCAGGGCTGCTACAGGACGGCCAGGCTGCCCCCTCCCCTCTCCATCACACCCTCCACTCACCCAAGGAGCCTTTGGGACACAGCACTGCAGCCGAGAAGCCAAACTTGGTCTGGGGCCACCACACACCTGCCTTCAGGCTTTTGGGGCAGCCATCATAGAGCACTGTGGAGACACACTGGTCACATGGCCAGGCCGCCACTGACACCAAGCCCCACGGCACCAGCTACCCACACTCCTGTGCCCACACTCACCCTCGCAGCCACTGGGCGTCACCTCAGCAAAAGGGCTGTCACAGCTGTTGCACTGGCGGCCAATGACCCCAGGCCGGCAGTGGCACTGGCCAGTCTCCCTGTCACAGGAGCGTGAGGTGGAGCCCACAGGGTAGCAGTCACAGGGCAGGCAGGTGTCACTGCCTCTGGGCTGGTAGTGGAAGTCCTGGGAGGAGATGGAAACAGTCATCAGAGAGCCCATTGGGACAGAAGCTGAGGAACTGGCTGGGGAAACCCTGGAGCCAGAGAAGATCAAGGCTTTCCTGATTTTCAAGCACCCCACTGCCCCCATCATCACCATGCTGGGCCAGAAAGGCTGTACAGACGAGCTGAGCATGGATCCAGCCCAGATTTGGGCACACAAAGCAGGGCCTGAGCAACTGCCAGGCCTTTGTGGGGGTCAAGGAACAGAATCAAGAACAAGCAGGGTTTCAGACAAGCCACGGTCCATGTCCCCATTGGCACAGCTGCCCCTCACCTTGCAGTGGCACTGCCCGTTGGTTTTATTGCAGTCGGGGTCAAAGCCCTTGTTCACATCACAGTTACAGGGCCCACAGGTAGGATTTCCCCACCAGCCCTTTGGACACTGCTGGTCTATCCTAGGGAGAGAAATATCTTTGATATTACAACAACCAAATTCCCCAGACCTTGTGCTGCCATCAGTCCAACTGCTTAGCAGCTCCAAGAAGGAAGATGGCATTGAGAAGTTCCTGGTTACATATTCAGGATGAGAGGCCTGCATGGACCCAGGCCCAAAGGCTGTGGTCCTGCCCTGTATCTCACCTGTGCTCGCAGTACTGCCCAAAGAAGTTCCCACTGCACTCGCACACATAGCCCAGGTGTGAACCTGGCTTGCGGCGACACACCGACTTGTTCTTGCAGGGGTTGAGGTGACACACATCCACACAGTCCCCTCCGTAGTACCCTGAGGTGTGGACAGAGACTACCATGTAAAGCAAATACCTTCTCCCTGAGAGGTGCTGGAGTACCAAGGAGAGCTCAGGAGGGATTCTGCCCTCCAAAAAAACTGATGAATGTCTGACAGGGATGTGACTTGCCCAAGGCATGGACAGAAGAGCAGTCACAGGCCAGGAGGGAATCACAGGGGCAGAGGAGAAGATAAGCAGGCACAAAGAGTAGAAAAGTGGCAGGGTGCTGGAGGTCCTACCTGGCTGGCAGACACAGGAGTAGCTCTGCCACTCATCCTTGCAGATGCTGTTGGCTGGGCAGGGGTTGGAGTCGCAGGGGCTTGGTACACTGCAGCCAGCCTCCACCCTCAGGGCATGGTTGGGCTTGGGCAGCACGATCCCAGTGATGCTGTCACCCAGTCGCACACCCTGCAGTGCAGGTGACAAACTCACAGTAAAGCTAGACAGACACATGAGGCTCCAGTTCTCCCTTCCACAAACCCTAGCAGCAGCTGCCACTCTCCATCCTCCCTATTTAACACTACCCCATGGCACCTCAGAGCCTTGAATGCCCAGAGGGAGAGAGACACCAGCAGGATGGATGCTGACAGCAGTTGCCAGACTGGTGTTTCCAACTCTCCATGTAAACAGATCCGCTGAAAAGGGAAGGCTCAGAGCAATGGACTCACCTGTATGCAGCCCCTCAGCCCATTCTGCACCTCGCCAGAGCCCAGGACTCCCCCCACATGCAGGTGTTTCACCTTCAGGCCATGCAGCTCATTTCCCACAACCACCGTGTCCTGCAGAAGGGAGTAACATGAGGCAATGGGCACCTGCCCTGTCCCACTCCTCTCAGGGGATGCAGAGGCACAGTTCTGCCTGTGTTTGCCAAGCATCCCCCACAGTTCCTGTCCTGGTGCCAGGGTCTTAAGCAGCACCTACCTGGTAGAGCCCAAAGTCCAGGGTGAGGGTAATGACGTAGCGTGACTCTCGCCCACTGTGAACATCCCGCAACTCCAGCTGGAGGTCGTGCCATTTCCCATCACTGAGCTGCAGCTGGTCCAGGGTGAGGCTGGTGCTGCGCCCTGAGCCCCTGCTCACCATGAAGGAGAGCAGGCCCCCAGCCAGCTGCAGAAAGGGAACAATGCCAGCAGTGAGCAAAGACCTCATCAACTCTGGCTGCTTCCAGCCTACCCTCCATCAAAGCACGGGGAGGGAAATCCATCCCTGCTAAATGCCTCTCCCCTCAACTATCCTCTGCTTGGGATGGAGCCAGCAGGGAGAACAAGGTCCCCATGCTCTCCTGGGGCAGACAGCAGCAGAGGCTGGGTCATGGTGCCATGGCTGAGGCCCTGGCCATACCTGGCAGAGCAGGGTAGTGTACTGGCCTGCGTGGGCCTGCAGAAGCACCCCATCCTGCTGGCGCGTCCGAAACGCCAGCCCCAGGTACCATGGCACTGAGATCTTCATGTCTGCCTTGAAGTCCCAGGTCAGGACACTGTTGCCCTGAAAATAGTGGGCATGGTGCATGGCTGGAAAGGAAAGTGGAGGTGAGGAGAAGGGAAGGGCTCTTCACACAGAGCACTAGATGCAGGGACAGCAGAGTTAGTTCATCTCACATGGATCCATTACTCTGCTTCCACAGCAACCCCAGCACAGCCTTGCACACTGTGCCCAGCAGTGCCCACTCACTCACCATGGCGGCAGTCTTTGCCCCCAAAGCCAACAGGACAGAGGCAGGAGTAGGTGCCCCAGCTGACAGAACAGGTACCGCCGTTCTTGCAGGGGCTGGAGTCGCAGAACGTGTGCTTTGCACGACAACCTGGAGGTATCATAATCACTTGTATCAGGCTCAACCAGTTCACCACCTCCTCCCAGCCCACATGAAAAGGAACCCCTGCCTGCTGGCCTTTTCCCTGGCTGTTAGAGGAGCAAGCCCTCCTGCTCAGTCTCCACGCAGACCCTGCCTGCTCAGAGATGAGGTTTAAGGCTGTTGGTGCTCCTTATGCCAGAACAAAGATACTGTAAAGCTGGACTGATGATCTAGCATCTCCCAGGTCAGCCAGCTCAGCAGGCTCTGCACTTGGGATCAGGGGACATTCCCACAATATTAGCTGAGGTGGGCATTGGATCATTTAGGGGGACCTGAAGGTCTTGTTCTCCAATGAGAATCTGCTCAGCTCCAGCTGTGGTGCTGTGATGCTATTACTGCTGTGTGAGAAGGAGAAGCCATTCCCCGGGCATGGGCTGGCAGGAGCAGAGGCACTGGTACCTGCAGCAGTTCCGTTGTTGGCAATGTAGGAGGCCAGGTCGATGCGTTTGCTGTCAATGAATAGGTCTCTCATGCATCCCACAAAGTCACGGTGAGTGATGGGGAAGTTTTCTGGAAGGTTAGGGACGCCTCCAAGGAGCAAGGGACCTGTGAGGTCCAGGGACCTGCAGGATCATAAGCTCAGGGCTTTAAGAGGTATGGTGACCTCACACTAGCCCAGCCAACATCCCCAGTGCACAGGGCTGGGAAGCAGACATCCTCAGGGACAGGCACACACAGCCAAGGATGAAGGCCTGGCTCCTCAGGGGACCACCTCTCCTCACCACAGCAGTTCCAAGGAACTCACTTTTTCGAGCTGGTCTGCACACCTTCTGCAGCACAGGAGTAGTTTCTAATCTCACTGCCAAACTGCAGGGCCACTGAAGCATCACATTCATCTACTGTCAAGATGGCCACCTTGTCCTTGGAGGGGCCCTGCACCACCCCCAGGGTGCTGACCTTGGGCTGAAAGCAAAAGAAGCGTATCAGCAGCACACATGCCTCAGACCCAAGCACACAAGCGTTCACACAACAGCAAAGAAAGGCCTGAGCATGGCCCAGGCTGAGCTATGCTCCTGGAGGTGTGAGCAATGCAGGAGGGAAACCTCCAGCTGAGCCCAGCAAGCAGCACCAGAGAGGGACATGGGCAAGGACACTGTATGGAGCACATTCCTGCAGCCTCCAAGTGAGGTCCTCAATGTCAGTCTATCCCTGTACACAGCTGTCTGTTCCACTGCATCCATCCGTAAGGGCTGAAAACCTCCTCTACCTTCTCTCCAGAGCCCCCACCATGGGACAGGGCCAGAGAACAGGAGGGCCAGAGAATAGGAGAGCCAGAGCCACTCACCTGTGGCAAAAGAGAGCCATGAATGTTGTGGACAGCTGGAGCACACATACCTTGTTGTAGTAGCGGAGCTGCAGCGTGTGCCACTCCCCATCACTCACACCCCCTGGCAGGTAGGGGCTCACTACCGTGCTGGACTCTCCTGAGGAGACAGGGATGATGGACGGCTGAGGGAAGCCAGACAGCCTTCAGACGTTCCCACCCTTCCTAAGGCACCAAACCCACTGTGCTGCTGATGGACTTGTGAAGCTCATAGTAACACAAAAGGACAGAACAGCAGCAAAGACACCAAAAGGTGTCTTTGTGCTCACAAACTGCACTCTTAAGCCCAGGGAGAGTCCTGATACACACAACTCATCCCCTGTGCTGTCCACTGATGCTCACCAACACCTCTTATACCTGCTTCCCTTAGTATAGGTTCCATCCAGGGCAGCACTCTTCTCTCCCCACTCAGCACAGGCCCTCTCACAGCTCCCATGACACAAATCCCACAACAGGCAGGGCCAAGTGTACCTGTGGAGTATTTCAGTTGGACCTGCCCCTGGATGATCTCCACTGCCAAGAAGTCGTGCCTCTCATTCAAACGCCCATTGTAAAGCAGGAGGCCGCTGGGCTCCACAGTGCTGAACCTGGGGCAGGGTAGGAAGAAGGAGGGCAGAGTGTGTGCAAGCAGCACGTGGAGATCCCCTCTCTCCCATGGCATGCACCAGCATCCCAGCACAGGGACACTAAGACCTGAGCATGGGGGCCTGGCATGGAGGCAGAGAGCTGGCAGCAGCAAAGAACAGAGGCACTGCAGCAAGGGGTGAGCTGATGCCAGTGCAGATTCAGAGCCCTTTGGCTGAAAGTGCCAGGGCAGCCCCGTGGGGAAGCAAAGCCAAGTAACACAGGGGTCTGGACAGTATCAGGCACCTCTTGGACTGGCCCAGTATGCTGTGCATAAGAGCCACCATAGCAGGGCCAGGTGAACCAAGGATGCTGATGTGCGGTGGAGGAAAGAGAGAACTCACGAGAGGGCAAGGGTGAGGTGGAAGCGCTGGCGCAGGCCCCGGAACATGATGAAGGATCGTGGTGGGAAGGAGCGTGTGGACACCTCGCAGAAGGGCGTCTCAAAGCCGCCCGCTGGGCACTGGCAGCGGAAGCCGCCGTCGGCGCCGTTGGTGCAGGTGCCACCGTTGTGGCACACGCCGGGCACACACCGCCCTGCGCGGCTGTCCACTTCACAGTTCTCGCCTGCAGAAGCAAGGCCACGGGCTTGGGACACATACACAGCAGCCACCCATGTGCTCCTTGTCTTGGGAATGCAGACCTCAGCCTGGATTCAGGACAAGGCAGCTGAGGAGAAGGAGTCTGTGGAGCAGCTGAGGGCCAGTGAAGGATATGACACCCAAGTGCTACCCAAGTGTTCCCCACAGTAGCCAGTGAGCTAGCAACCACTGCCAGCCCAGCACAAGCCACTGGGCTGGATGTGATGCCAGGTCTGGCTGAAGGGGCAACTTTGGATCCAGTACAGCATGGGAATGTGACAGGAAGGCACCGGCCACAGCTGGGCTGCAAGTCCTAAGAATGGAGAAGCAAGCCAGGGAAGTCCTGGTAATGCAGAGAGTGCCTCCTTGGGCCTTGCCCCCACACAAACCTGGAACAGGCATCTCAGTCCTGTCTCTGGGGTATGGGGACAGACCAATGCCACTGAGCTCCTGCTAATAGCTATAGAAGTAGCACCCATGGCACTGGGAGCTTCCAAATACTGCATGCAAGTGGGAGCAACATGGGAAAAAAACAGACCCTGGCACCTTGCTGCCATGGGTAACACAGATGCCCCATGCCACCCTAATAAGTGCAGTCCAGGGCATCTGTCAGCCCATTTTCCTGTGCTAGCTATCACCACAGAACCCAAGGAAGCACTCAGTTGAAGTCCTACACCCAAGGCCCTGCTCCATGATACACAAGGAGGATGAGGAGACAGCATGAAGTGACAAGCAAATGAGCTCATTAACCCTTCTGCTAATGGTTGTTCCTATTTAACTTCAAATGCTGGAGGTTAATTACCACTGACTCTGCTTATCTCACCAGAAGCCACCTACAGAAGAGCTCCAGGCAGCCATCTGTTGCCATGTTCCCCCCAGGGAGTGAGAGCAAGGCAGGGGATCCCTCCTCAGTTAGCCTGAGGCCACCGCCCCTCATCCCCCAGTTGCCAGTCCTCCACAGCCTGTTGGGACTTGTGGCAACAAGACACTGGCTGGACTGTGAATTCCACTGCCAGCCCCCCCAGCTAGGACCATATCTGCCTGGATCAGATCCTGCCTGGTGGGGCACCTAGGCCCAGTCTCCCCTTCTGTTCTGGGTGGGTTGCAGCTTAGCCACTGCACATGGGGCCAGTGTGGCTCCACACCTCTGCCAGACCAGCTGAAGACTGGTACAGCCTGAAACCAGCAGATGGTTCCAGAGCCCATCACCCTCCTAGCATGGTGCACAGCCAAGAAATCTCCAGTGCCCCAGCCTAGCATAGTCTAGCTCTGTGAGAAGGGGCAGAAAGTGATGGCCAGGGTCCCCAGGAGTCCTCTATACCAACCCCCCGCAAGACAGATTTCTATGGCAACCTCAGCCCTGCACATGCAGCACCATGGAAACACAGAGCTGGGAGCCAAGCTGGACTTCTACACGCACAGAGAAGCTCTGACACCCACTGCCCTGGTGGGAAGAGCACCCACCATGGTGACAGCACTGCCAAAGGCCCCACCCACCCCTCCCCCCAGGGCCCCAGCCCTAGCACTCACCGCTGAAGTGCTGGCGGCAAACACAGGTGTATCCCCCCTCCTTGCGGGTGCAGATCCCCCCATTCAGGCAGGGGTTGGAGTAGCACAGGTTGATCTCGGTCTCACAGTAGTCCCCTGTGAAGCCCTGGGGACAGCGGCACCGCAGGCCAGTGATGGGGTGGATGGGCCGAAAGAGGGTGGAATGAGAGGCGATGAAGGGGGCGGAGCTATCGAACTTGAGGACGGAGATGCACTTCATGTAGTTCTGGCAGGGCTCCCGCAGGCACACGTTGTCGTCAAAGGGCAGCACCTCCAGCATGGAGGTGCCTGTCAGCACCATGCGCTTCATGTACAGCTGCTCCTGCAGCTCCTCCGAGCTGAAGTAGCGCCCACCCCATGGTGCCAGGGCTGAGAAACTGACATTGAGTACCATGCCACCCACATCTGTGTCGTTCTGGATGTTGAAGATGAAGATGTCCTCCTTGGGTGTTGCAAGCACAGTGGCCAGTCCTTCCAGAAAGGTGGACAGCAGTGGGGAGAGGAACCGCTCTTGCCACATGTTTTCCAGCCGCACCGTAATGCTGTTGGCCAGCATGTCCTCTGTGATGATGATGACCCGCAGGACACACTGAGCTGTCACGCTGTGGATCCCGTCTGTTAGAGGGAACAGGAACATGCTGTAGGTCTCTGCCTGCTGCTTGGAGGGTCTCCTCCCTCCCAGCCCAGGGCAAAGCCCTGCACCCCAGTGTGGCCCCCAACAGGTCAATCCTTGGTAAGGAAGCTTGGAGCCACAGTCCCAGAGGCTAGCAGGGAGCCACCTGGGATGGAGGGGAAGTGGCCGGTGTGGCTGCACCTTCTACCCCCCATCAGATCCTCCACTGAAAGAACTCTCCGGTTTTCTCCTTGTCCTGGATCTTGGCAGCAAACAGCTTCCAGGAACAAAGGTGCTCAGGAACAGAAGGAGGTCCCAGCAGGAGGTTTGGCAAACACAGGAGCTGATGCCAGGGCCTGGGGTGTTTTGCTTCCCTGCTGTGCCCTGTCTACTTTCTCCATGCTGCCTTTTCCTGTGCTTTCCCCCTGCCATTTCCTTCCTCTCTCCTCCAGGCTCTCCCAAGCTTTTGTGCTGATCTTTCTGCTTCCCCTATTCTCACCATCTGCTCTGTATCTCTTCCTCTCTCAGCCCATCTCTGGTTTGTTTAATTCTCTTTAATCTTTATTTTCCTTGGAAACAAACTCCTTCCCTTTGGGATCTTGCACCACATTAGGAATCTCCAGAGCAGAGGAGCAGGAGCAGAGGAGCACACAGGGACACTTCAGAGCATGCTGACATGCTCTCTCCCAGACCTCAGCCAGCAGCAGCAGCTCACCCACCGCACATCAGGTGCACTCAGCCAGCGGCTCAGGCTGTAAAGGGCACAGGCAGCACAGCACAGCTCAAATGGGCAATGGTGCAGCTTCCATCCTGGCAGATCTGTGATCATGGGCCCCTGCCTCACCCCACCTACCCAACTCCCAGAGACCCATTGGATCCTGATATCCCAGGACACTCCAGACACCTCTGCTAGCAGCTTTGGCCAGGCAACCAGCTGGGAGAAGCCTGCCTGCTGCTCCCCAGGAGGATGCCTTCTATCACCCAGTCCCCTCCATCTGGGCCTCCAGTGCAGGCTCCAGCAGGCAGACTCAGACTTCAGCATGGCAAGGCAAGACTGTGCCAACACTGGTGGCCCGAGAAATGCTCGATGTGGCTCATCAAGAACCTCACTGCTCTTGAAATGAAGCAATTCATCTTCCAGCCCATTGCTAGCACTGCAACGCTGGTGCCCCATGGGCATTAACAGCACACAGTTGTTACCTATTGCTCCTATCTCCCACCCCACATTGACCTGAGAGCCTCAAACCCACACATTTCCTTGGAAAACTGTCTCTCCATCATCATACCAAGACAACAGTTACATCAGGACACCTCAACAGTGGCTTCCATGACTAATCCTGGATCGCAAGCCTTGCCGTAACCTCCCCTGTGTGCTTCACCTCCTCCAACCCAGTGCAAGGAGGCATGAGGAGCACCAGGATTCATGGCACTCCAGTCAGCCCCATCCCTGATGAAGATCAGATGTGCAAGCCACTCATCCCTCATCCATGCCCCAGCTCCAAGCCTCACATACAAAGCTGCCTTTACTGCTCTTCTCTTCCCATGGCTGCTGTGCTGCAAAGCCTTTTGATTTCCCTTAGCCCTGTTTGAAGTTTGCAGTGCAGGAAGATTTACAAATTGAAACATCTCCCTTTCTTCCACCTCTCTTCTACTCTTCAGAAGGTGAAAGCTTTCTAGTGACCCTGGAAATTCCTGCGCAAGCAGCAGCCTGTGCACCAGGACGGGTGCTCTGGAGATAAGGCTGACTCCAGGCTGGGGGAGCAGCATGCCAGTATAGTCACCCAGGAGCTAATCTCCTGAAGGAAAGGGGGGGTGCTTCTCTCTGAAGTCAAACTGCTTCCATCCCATATAGAAGCAAGGTGAGAAAGTACCCCTCTGTGTGACACCCTACCTGCTCTGGCACAGATGGTAGCATGAGCAGCAGCAACTAAACAGCTCCATTCAGCATCTGGTTGGACATGCCACGGTATCTAGATCTGTTTGGGCCCAGGGCAAGGAACTGGCATCTTCACCGGCATTTGCCAAGGCACATTTTCTCTGCAAGAGGCTCATGGGGTACTGAGACAACCCAGACCTTGGAAGCTAGGAGTGTGAGGAAAGCCACAAGTCACACTTGGCATAAGATGCTCCCCAAGCCACCATCAGTCTGGCAGCTCTCCCTGAGGAACCATCAGTATCCCAGGATGCCATCACTTTGACACCAGCTCTCTTCTCAGCACACAGCTGGGTCATGTCCCTCCCCTCTCCTCCCCTCTCCTGTGTTGGTCTCTCCAGTCAAGGCAAGCATGAGCTCCACAGGAGCCCAGCTCCCTTCCCTCTCCTCTCCTCTCCAGCTCATAGCTCACCCAGAAGCAGCCACAAGGCATGTGGACAACTCTCACTCACCCCAGGGGCTGCTCAACACCCAGCAGATATCTGCCTAATTTATGGCTATTATTAGGCCTTGGCTGACATGATGCTAAGGGCATCCTAGGGCAGGCTGGAGGCCAGTAATGCCTCACAGGAGCAGGGATCCTGTGCCTGGGGAAGAAAGTGAGTTGGGGGAACCTGATGTCTTTGGCATTGCCCAGCCCACAGCAGGAAAGCCAAGCATCCCTTTCCTGGTTCCCCACAGCAATGTGGAGCCAAGCGTGACCCCACAGCCCTCCTTTAACACTGTCCCACCTCAGCACCACATCCAAGGCTGCCTCCCGCCTCCATGCAGAGGGAAGCAGGTGGTTAAGAGAACGACCCGCTGCAAATGGGGAATGAAAAAAAATAAAGCTACCAGAAGAAAGCCCAGAGCTGGCTGGAGGCACTGACCCCCCATGGGAGACATTTTAATCATGAATGCTCAGTCTTTCTGATTAAATCCTGTGGCTGGAGAGCTGGTGCCTGGTGAATATTCATGCAGCAGAGTGAGGAGTCCTAGAAACAGCTACACGGAATGCAGCAAGGAAAAGGGACAAGGGGCTCTGACCCTTGTGCTGGACAGCATTGAGCCATTGTGTTTGCAATTCCAAGACTGACAATTACCACCTTCAAAAGCAACAAAACTAAAGAACAGCTCCATGTCTTCTTCTGAGTGGTAGCAAAAGTGTCCAAGAGAGCAAAAGCCACTATTCCAACTGCAGTGGCCACCCAAAGACAGCAAGGGTGCTTTGGGGACAGACAGGGTGGCTTTCATGTTTGCAGGTGAGGAACAATAAAACATTTCCAGACAGAAAAGTCAGGAAAAAAAACGGGTATCGGTACAGTGAACATTTCTCACCACTGCTGAAGGGCTTTGGCAGATCTCTCAACCTTTTGATAACGCTTTACCAGTTAAGAAATCGTAAAAGTAAAGCAGGCTCCCACCACTCGGCACAGAAGATGAATGTCATTTTCCTGCAGCTGAGCCTCCACACTTGCCACCAAGCCCACAGAAACCAGTCTGAAATGGTTTAAAGTCAACATGATGTCAGTCTCTTACACTGCCCAAATTTCACAGTGCTGCTGGCCATGGACAGCCCCTCCATCCCACTGTCCGGCATCTCCAGCAGCCAAGAGCAGATTTTAGCAGCCAGAGGTGTTCACGCACCTATGAGAAGCTGAGGTCAGTTTTGAGGCTATCAGCCCCGCTGGAAAGGCATTGGTTTGTGATGGCCCAAGTCTTCTGCCTCCTACAAGGGGCTGAGCTAAGAATACACACAGCTCACAGGCAGGCAAAACAGCCCCTTGCCCTGTGTTTTAGGGGGATTCAGCCTCCCTCAAATGCACCATAAAGGCAGGGAAGCCACTCCCCGCTAGGATGTTGACTCTTGTGGCACCCACGTAGGAGCTACTGCTGCCTTGCAGCAGCAGGAAGGTGCTCTGCCACGGCACAGTGTCCGGGGCAGACAATGCAGCTGGGTGAATGTCCTGCGTGCCAGCTCCGCAAACCCATCCTCTCTCTGCACACAGCGACAGGATGGGGCCGGTGGAGCTGCCAGCTGGGTGGGGGGATTCCAACAACAAAGACTGAAAAACGAAACTAGACTTCCACCTCCACAGCCAATATAAAAGCCAACAAAAGGCCCATTTTCCAGCATCTCACTTCCCTCACCAGACCAGCTCTTCCCCTTCCATCCTCTCCCCTCCTTCACAAGCACACCTCTCCCATTCTCCCTTCCTGCTCGAAGATGACGACATTCTAATTGCAAGGGCCCCTTGCCACGAGGCGGCTCGATACAGGACTTCAGGATGTGATTGTCTTCTGCCTTTGTGCAGGGTTAAATGTGTGAGGAGACAGGGCTTGCATAAACATACTGGGGCAGAAGCTGTAAAGGTCAAAACCACCCCCACCTCCAGCAATGGGCATGTGTTTGCCTGCAGCTGCTCTCAGCCAGCCCTGCGGCTACAATTAGCCCCCACAGAGCCCCAGCCCACTGCCAGGCTGGTGCTGCTCATGTACAGATCTCCTTTTAAAGCCCTCACTCCATCTTTTGAAAGAGATCCTCCTCTCACAGAATAAAGCAGATTGAGAAAGCTAAAAGGCAAGGCAGCTGGTAGCTGACAGTCAGCAGAGCATCACAATTTAGAGTACAGTTCCCCAGGAACTCCTGGCAATTCAGTGCTTGGCCCCTCCAGAGAGAGCTCTTGCCCTCCCTCCCACAGCCGCTCCATGGTTCAGCAACGGACAGATGCCTCCATTTCAGATCATGCATCCACCAGCTAAGAAAGGCTAGTGGTGAAGGCAAAGCTCAGGCTCTGGGAGCTCTAGGTCCAAACCCTGCTTGCTCACAGGCAAGCCCCTAGGTCTACCTTTGTCCTGTCGTCAGCTGGGCTAGAGGGCACCCCAACACCTCACAAAGCCACCCCTAGCTACAGCTAACATCTACATTGGGATACTCCAACACACACTATGCAAGAGTTCCAGGCACTGCACTGAGGTTAGTCACAGCTGTCCCCTGCGACGCTAAGCTGGCTGCAGAAAGGTGGTAGTAGGCTTTAGAAGCCACCCTGCAAAGCAAGTGTTGGCAGCTGCCACAGCCAGAATCTGGACTGAACTGTTTGCTACTAGCAGATGGGTTTTTAAGCGGGCTCCTTCTGCACTGAGCTCAGTCCCTCCCTCCTGTGCAGAGCCAGCGAAGCACTCAGTCCCGGCAGAGAGAAGAGCCACCCGGGCTTGGGAGCAAAGCAGTGTACTAGCCTCTGGGCCAGCAGCCTGGCCATCCTGGGAACTGCCTCTTTCCTGGGCCAGCACCCTATGGCACACAACACAGTCTGGCTGGCCCCAGTATCTCCAAAGATGACTCACTAGCAGCCAGAAGTGATCTCACAGCTCAGTAACGATGCTTTGTTCTTTCGGACCATTTCCAGCCTTGGCCCCTTTACAGAGCAGAGCGCTGCTCAACACCTTCCTCCCATGCCACCTTCCTCCCACCACTCCAGTAGAATTCTCTGACCAGAATGGACTCCCAATCCAAATTTTGTTACCAATCCCCAACCCAATCCCCAATACACAATCGGCTACCCCAGAAGGACCTTGCAGAGCCTCCCAAAGGTACTGAAGATTTAATGATTTTCAACCCTTACCTGTGACAGTCACCAGCATGGAGGCCACAAGTGGACGGTTGTTGTCCAGCTTACGGCTCAGCCTCAGCTCCCCGCTTGATTGATTTACAATCAACAGGCGTAGTTCATTTCCCCGCTCAAAGGTGTAGAAGAGGTGGTCAGATGCATCTGGGTCATATGCTGGGACCTTCCCTATGACCCCTGAGGGGAAGGTGTTGGACTTATTGGAGACGTAGTTATTGAACAGGATTTGGAAGTTCTTCAGAACAGGGCTGTTGTCATTCTGGTCAATAAGTTTGATGTGGACTGTAGCTCTGCTGACCAGAGGGGCAGAGGTGGCCTGCACTACAATCACATATTCAGATTTTGTTTCATAATCCAAATCTATCAAGGCTGTGAGCTCTCCAGAAAAGATGTCCATCTGGAATATTTCAGGGATGTTGCCTTCCACAATTTGGTACATGATCTGGGCATTCGGTCCCTCATCCGGGTCAACAGCTGTGATTTGGGCCACCACAGAGCCTACAATGCTGTTCTCCTTAACCAAGACCTCAAACTCTTCAGCAGGAAAGACAGGGGCATTGTCATTCACATCCTGAACAGTAACCTGGATGTGGATAGGAGTTCGCTGAGGAGGGATGCCCCTGTCCACAGCATAGGCAGTCAGTTCATAGACAGGAACATTCTCGCGGTCCAGCCTGCGCACAGTACGAATGATCCCTGAAGTGGGCTCTATGGTGAAGTCCCCATCCCCATCCTCCCCATTCTGGAAGGTGTACTGCACCCGCCCGTTGGTGTGGGCATCCCGGTCAGTGGCAGAGATCTGGAGCACACTGGTGAAGGGAGGTGCGTCCTCAGAGATCACGCCCTGGTAATGAGGGCTGACAAACTGGGGAGCATTGTCATTAACGTCATTCACCATGACTTCAACATACGTGGTGTCCGCCTTCTGGGGGATCCCATTGTCCTTGGCAGTGATAGCCAATGTATATGTGACCTGGTCCTCATAGTCCAGTTCTGCCTGGAGAGTGATGGCCCCAGAGTCTGGATCAATACGAAACTGAGGGACATTGTCTTCCAGGTAGTACGTGATGTGGGCGTTTTCCCCCACGTCATCATCTGTAGCACTGATCACCACCACAGTGCTGCCCACAGGCCGGTCCTCGTTGATGCTCACAGAGTAGTGAGCACTCTGGAACACAGGCCGGTGCGTGTTGGCATCAGTGATGTTGATGTGAACATGGCAGTTGTCACGCAGGGTGCGATCAGAGGCTGTCACGGTGAGCACATAGCGCCTCTCCTGCTTGTAGTCCAGTGGCAGAGACAGAGTGATGAGCCCCAGCCCACCTTGCGTGCTGATGGAGAAGCGGTTCCGTGTGTTGCCTCCTGTAATCTGGTATGTGATGGCACTGTTCACATCCCGGTCGACTGCTGTGACGCTGAGGACACTGGTCCCCACAGCTGCATCCTCGTTCAGGCGGATGAAATATTCCTTCTGGGTGAACTCAGGGCGGTTGTCATTGACGTCCATGACAGAAATGGTGACACTGGCTGAGGCAGATAAAGATGGAGAGCCATGGTCACGAGCCTCTACCCCAAAAAAATAGTGCTCGACCGATTCCCGGTCCAAGGGCCCACTGACTGTGATCCACCCCGTGGCACTGTTCACCACAAAGGGTGTGTCAGCTGACACCCCTGTCAGTTTGTACTCCAGGCGTGAGTTCTCACCGTAGTCTGCATCCACGGCCTGGATGTGGATGACAGAGTGGCCAAGGGGAGCATTCTCCAGGACAGAGATTTGAAAAGGGGTGCTGACAAAAATGGGGGCATGGTCATTGATGTCCACCACCTGGATGCTCGCCATGCCAGTGTTGTTAGAAAGAGGAGGACGCCCCGCATCCTGAGCCCGAATCCTCAGGGCGTACTCTCGCTCCACCTCAAAATCCAGAGGGGCCACCACCTGTACTTCCCCAGTGACACTGTCAATGGAGAACTGGCCACGACTGTTTCCACTGATGATGCTGTAGTGCACCAGCGCGTTATTGTCCTTGTCCAGGTCCGTGGCAGTGACACGCAGGATCTCGGTGTGGGGCCGTACATCCTCCCTCACTTGGACAACGTAGCGCTTCTCGCTGAACTGAGGAATGTTGTCATTCTCATCAAGGACTGTGATGTACACCTTGACAGTGGCAGAGCGGGGCCCCGGCTCCCTGCCCTGGTCGTTGGCTTCCACCACCAGGGAGTACTTCTCCATCTTCTCCCTGTCCACTGGACCGCTGGTGGTGATGAGGCCGGAGCGGGGATCAATCTCAAAGACGTCGTAGGCAGCCTGCTCATTGAGAAAGCGGTAGCGGATGTTGGCATTGGGCAGGGAGTCGACGTCAGTGGCTCGCAGCTGCAGAATGGGGTATCCCTCCTCAACGTTCTCCCGGATGGTCTCCCGGTACTCGCCCTGCTCGAAGACGGGGTCGTGGTCATTGCGGTCAGCCACAGTGATGGCCACCATGGTAGTGGCGGAGAGTCGCGGTGCCCCGTGGTCAGTGGCCGTCACTCGGAAGTAGTGCAGGTCCATGCTCTCGCGGTCCAGGGCCTGGGTGGTGGAGATAAGCCCGGCTCGCGGGTCGATGCTGAACAGATCCCGCGAGCGGCTGTTCATCAGCGCGTCCATGGAGTACACCAGCCGCCCCGCCTCGCCCCCGTCGGGGTCCTGGGCCGCCACCGCTACCACCGCCGTCCCCGCCGGCTGGTTCTCCGCCACCTCTGCCTGGTAGTTGTACTGGGGGAACAGCGGGTGGCGGTTCGGGGCTGCGCGCCGGCCCCGCCGCCCCGGGGCCGGCACCGGGGCCAAGGGCAGCGGGCGCGGCTGGGCGGCGCGGGGCGGGCAGCGCGGCGGGGACCGGCGGCGCGGCGCCGGGGGCAGCCCCGGGGGCACGGCCGCCGCCCGGCACGGCACGGCGGCGGGACAGCCCCAGCGGGCCGGCGGCCCCCAGCCTGCCGGCCGCGGCGATGCAGTGGCCCCCAGCCCGGAGGGGAACAAAGGGAGCAGCAGGAGCGGTAGCAGCACTAGCAGCAGCGGCGGCGGCGGCTCCCGGTGGCGGCGGCAGCAGGAGCGGCTCGGGGCGGCCACCGGCTCCTCCGCCGCCGCCATGGTGCCTCGGCGGCCGCCGCCCGGCCCGGGCGCACGGCGGTGGGCTCGCCGCTGCCCCCGCTCAAGCCGGCGATGGCCGCCCCCTGCCCCGCCACCGCTGCTGCCGGGGCTGGTGGCGGCTCCTCCCGCAGCCCCAACATGGCTCCCGGCGCCCCGCCCCGTCGCGTCCCCGCCCGCTCTGCGTCGCCATCTTGAGCACGGGGACGAGCGGGCTGTGGTGGGTGTTCCGCGGCGCGGCGACTCCAGGCTCTCGGCAGAACACGTGTGCCCCAGGTGTGCCTCGTGGGCTCAGCGCTGCCGGCCAGGTTTTTGTGAGGGGCTGCACCGGCCGGCCCCGGGTCAGGGGCTCCCGGAGCCCCCCTGCCAAAACCGCAGGGGCCGCGGACACCGGGACACCGTGCACACAACACGCACCTGCTGAGCCCACCGACGTGCTGCTGCGGTGCTACCGGCGCCCATGGCGCCAGAACGGTCCCCGTGCCACCGCCGGGGCCAAGCTATGCCCCCGTGCCCGAGGAGAGCCCGCGGGGACAGCTGCCCTGCCGCCGACACAAAGGGCAAGGCAGGAGACTGCCAGCGGTTAGGCAGGAAGCACTGCCATGCCTTGGCAGCCCTACGAGCCCCTTTCTCTCCCGTGCAAGGATGAGTTTTACTGTGTGAATGAGGGATGGGTTTCCCTGTGTCCTGCTCGTCCAGGCGGTGCAAGTGGTGCCACAGCACCTGCCACCTAGCTCCCCATCCATGGGCATCCACGTGCATGGCACAAATTTTGCTATCCTACTCTGCTCCCCCAACACAGACCGCAGCTGCCAACACCCATAAGGTGTGGCATCATCACCAGAGGGAAAGTTGCAGATTTTGCTTCTTGCATCCCTGATAAAAGAAATAAAAACCAACCAACCCTACATTTTTCAAGTAAAATTCAGTTTGAGGCCCTTGCATTACAGTGATTCATTAATGCATCAGTCTTGTAATTTAGTTGTTGGTTTGACTCAATCAACTAATATCCTAATCCACTGGAGCTCGTAACAGGTTTAGGATTAACAGGCTTTAGGTCCTCATTATTGATTCGCGTGCCATGGTAGAGGGACATCCTTGGCCATGTCCTGCTGAAGGAGAGGACGTACTGGGGCAAATGCTAGGGAAGGAAGAACCGTGTCAGAGAGGAAAATGAAGCAAGTCTGGGAGACTGGGGGAGTTTAGGACGGGTTAGGAAAGGGCAGGGTATACATGGGACATGTGCCTCCATGCATGTCCTAGCTCCAAAGGGGCTGCAGGAGTCTGTGCTGCTATGCTGGATGGACTGTTATTCAGGGTGTGTAGGCTGGAGAGCAGGAGGACCCCCATATCCACACCACAGCCAGGCTAGACATCACTGCCAGCCCTTGTTTGAGCCCTGCATATCTTCCAAAACAACTCGCAAATTACCAGCACTGGTAATTGGTCCAGCTCCAGCACTGACAGGGCTGTGGCCATACCAGCCATGAGCATACTGTGCTCTTGGGGGATTTACGTTCTCCCCTACGGACCCTTAAGCATCCACTTGAGCCCTTCCAGTGCCGTTAGGATAATGCCAGAGCAGCCCTGGCCCTGCACACAGCTCGCCCAAGAAACCTCATTTAACACAGGGCAGTTTATCACCCATGTACAACAGGAAGACCGCTAGCTGGATCATACATCACACCTCCTCAAACTGGGGATGTGCCATCAGTAAACCAAATCAAGTGAGAGGCAATACTTTTAAAAGTAATGAAGGCTTTCAAGTTTATTTGTTCTAATTACCCAGCTGACAGCTCAGGGGAGGAGAATAAAATTATCAGGATATTACTGCCACAACAAAATAGTTTTAATTGAATCATTCCAGACAATAAAGCAGAAGCGCAGGTCACAGGCAACGTATCACTCCCCCCCCCGCGCCAGCCCCCCAATACCCCTCACTGTTGCACCACAATAAAAACACCAATACAAGGAGACACTGCTCTAACTGTGCCTTATTACAGCAAACAATCTTGAGTGTTTTACCTACATGGAGAGCAGGACCTGCTGAGCAGGCTAGGGACAGTGAGTTTACATGCTGCAGTTTGATTCCCTGTGATGCGGGAAGGCCTTTCCTGGGCAGCAGGTGCATCGCTCCCCCTGGACCCCACAGCCAGCTGCCCCCCCCAGCTCTTCCAGCCCTTGGCTGCAGTGGCAGCAGGGTGGTGGGGCAGAGGTTATTATGCTGCTGTGCAGCTGGGATAGGGTGAGCAGCCCCATGGACAGAATGGCTCGGGGATGCCAATGGGAGCCACCAGCTCTGCAGTCTGGGCTCCTGGCAAGCAGAGACACAGGTCCTGCCACTGCTGGGTTTGTCTGGCACAGCAAAGCCTGTGCTGCATCACTGAGGGCAAGTGCCAGATGAACATCTCACCACAGCAGCAGGCCATGGGCCAACAAGAAGCCCCAGCTGCACCCAGAAGCAAGCCAAGGTTGGCTCAGGGACGTGCTGCACAGAGCAATCAGGCACAGGAGAGCCAGCATGGGGGACACACCAATGAGCAATGGCAACCCTTATTTGTCAAAATTGACTCCAGATGTGCAAATTGCACACTTCAAAGGCCACACATCTGGGGACTTTGGAGACACAGGTCAAAGAGGCAGGAACTAGGACAGTCCTTGCCCCAATTCTGCAAGTAGCTGTATTTGATGCCATCCCTATGTTTGGAGTGGCACAGCTTGCACCTGGCATTTACACCCCTGCCCTGGCAGGGCTGTGCCAGGAGCAGAGACCAGCTTCCTGCTGCCAGCGCAGTGCTCTGCCCAGTGCCTGCTGTCCCTCCACTGTAGAACCCCTGCCATCCCAGGCACCGCAGAGCTGCAGGCACGGACTGAGGTTTGGGAGCACACATCCGCAGCCAAAGCACAATTCATTACACTTGATACAGACCATTAAACCCTTCCTTGCCCAGGCTCACTGCCTTGGCAGCTCTGCAGGGAGCCAGCTGAGGTTGCGCATACCTTATGGGAAGCGAACTGAGTCGAGCTCTGCCAAACCCTTAATGTGGAGCAGCTGTGCCAGGCAGGCCCCAGGAATGACGGGTGTGCCCCCAGCAAGGGCTGCCGCCATCCACCTTTCCTTGTCAGCCAGCAACATGGTAGAAAAAGACAAGGTAAGAAGCTGAATGAGGGAAAATTACTGCATTACTCCCATTTGGAGATCAGCACCCACTGCTTTTCTTCTGTGGGCAGCAGGCACTCAACCACCCCTGATGCTTTGGTGCCCCCACAACAGGATTGGGCAGGCAGGGCTACACTCATAGAAGTCCAGTTTAAGAAATTTTTATTCTTCTGAAGGTTACACTTACTGTTTAAGAAAATACAGGATCCCTTTGGACATTCATACATTTTTACAGGGGAAAAAATAGGTTTCTCTACTAGGGTGGTTATTAAGCTTCGGCATTCCCAGGCTGACTTCCTTGCCCCTCGTCTGCCAGGCCAACCCCCTCTGTTCTCAAAGCATCACTGCCCCAGTGACCAGTCCAGCCCTGCAGAGCTTGTGTCATCCTCTCAAGAAAAAAAAAAAAAAGCCTTAAAAAAAAAAAAAGCCTTTAAAAAAAAAGTAAATGCAGTGCCCAGTATTTCCAGTTTCACAGCTTCCACACTGGCTACTGCAAAAGATGACCTGGGTACAGGGAGTGACCACACTGTGCACACAAATATGTAAGAGACCCACGTTAGTGTGTGATTATCTGGACCAGGGAAGCAAGTTAATCCCATTTGCTAGAAACCTAAAGGAAATAAAAATAAGGGTTCCCCACAATTAGCATAGTCACAAACAGCTACTGGACACCAGGCTCACACTGCCTCTGCGTGCTGCCATGGGGACCAGGAGGGCAGGAGGCAGAGCTATTATGAAGCTCAAAGCATGAAATGCACAATCTTCACAAAGAGAGCGCACCTGCCCAAGGGCAACCCCTCTGCTCGAGGCAATGCTGCAACAGAGGTGGCAAGTGGCAGCTTCACTTGGCAGAACACATCTTTGTGCTGTGCCTTTGTGCCAAGGGCTTCTAAGGGGCAGTGTCATCCATGTGGCTCTTACTTCTAGGCTGCCACAGTGTGCAAGAAATTCAGATTTAAACATCACTACAGAAAGCAGATTGAAAAGCAGCTGCTGGGGTAAGATCTCCATGACCCAAGGTGAGCTGCTGCCCAGAGGCAAAGCTGAAGGCTAGGAGGGTGTGAAAAGCTCACTAGGCATTAGACAGCGAGCAGCTACTTTCCCTTGGAAGGGCTGCAGCACATTGGCACTAGCAGCAGGAAACAAAACAGATGTTACAAAAGCTTCTTCCAAGCACCAGCGGACTCCACTTGATCACTGCAAGGGACAGAGATGCACATGGAAAAGAAGTGAAACTCTAAGGCAAAGGCCTTTCTCTTCAGGACCTTGGGACACCAGTGCAGCTAAACATACCCCCAAGCTGGCTAAGCCCCCACAAGCTCTCTGCCCTTCCCACTAACACCACCTTCCCAAATAGCTCCCTGCTGAGTCTTGCAGGCAAACCACACACCAGCGCCCACCTTGCTATGCCTGCCCTGGGCACCTGGCCCTGGTGGCACCCCACACCCTCTGTGCTGCTGGTGCTTCCAAAGGGCCAGTGAATGCTGTCCCAACCTTAGGCCTCACACAGAGGGATATAAGGTATGAGCTGTACTGGGAGGGAATGGGGAGAAAGTGTCAACAAAAGACATAGTCGATCCAAGTGGTTCAAACTCCAGTCCAAGCTGAGGAGCATTAGCTGGTACCAGAGGAGATTTCTGGAAACTCCTTATAAATCTCCAAGATGATCAGTTTCTCCATCTGGCACTGCTGGTCCTCCTCCTCTTCACCCAGGATGCGCTGCAGGATGCCCTGCAGGTCAGCGAGGCGGTGCTGGTGCTGCAGATAGGGCGTGGAGCGGATGATGGAATGCATCAGGGACAGATACTCCATCCTCAGCTGCCAAGTGGGAGGGCAAACAAACCACAGAGCACAGTGAAAGATTTGAAGTGAGATAAACAAGCATGCCAGCCTCCATTACAGCATGACCACAGGAACAGCTGCTGCTGCTGCACCATCGACCAGAGCACAAGTCCAGAGGCACCTGCTTTTCCTTAAGTATCATTAGTAACTATGGAAAACTATGCTTTTCCCACAGCAAGAGTGTTGCTCCTCCCCTGCCCTTGAACACATGCACATCCCCTGCCTCTTGCAATACCAAACGAGAGATCCCTCCAACTACTTCTCACAGAGGGTCTCTCTTCCCAAAGGTCCCCGGTCAGAAGTGTGCAGACCACCAGAAGCTTGGCGGATCTTTCTTCAAATATGCTGGTGTGCTGGGGAAGATAAATCCTCCCTTCCTCCTCAGCTCCCAAGGTTGATTTAAGCACCCAAAAATGTTGTGCCCACCCTAGAACTCCACTCTTGCCTGCACCAGCAGGCACCATGAGGGGCCAAGAAAAACACCATTGCTTTGGGACTGTGCTCCCTTCCCCAGTGCCCATGGGTTACTGTAAGCACCTTATCTCCAGGGGAGAGATCAGCAATCTGCCGCACCAGGATGTCTATCAGGACCATCATGTCTGTGTGATAGAAGATGCTGGCTGTATCCTTGCTGGCAAAGATGTCCTGCAGAAACTTCAGCACTGAGTGTGGTGGCTGAGGCTGATGCTTGAAGATGCAGACTGGATCATCTGGGGGAGGCAGAGAGACTGTGCCGAGCCATACGCTCCCTGTTGCCCCTCTGCTCCATCTTCAGTGCACTTCCCTTCCCTTCATTAGACCCTTTGGAGGGGAGGCTGCCCTGCCCTTGGCCAGCCACTCCTGCCTATGGATAGCTTTTATGCCCAAAGACCTTAGTGCTTTGCGCATTGATGTGTAATCAGGATGGCAGCTCTGCAGGCTACCAAGATGAGACCAAACTCATTATGATTAGCACTAATCACTGTTTATGTTTCACTGACCATCCCAGGTGAGAGCACATTATCACATCACCTCTCAATATCTACTGGTTTTGCTCAAGAGCCACCACTCATTTTCTCCCTGGTTTATTAAGAGGGGTCCAATAACCCCTCTAAAAAGCCCATCAGAGCCTGTACCAAAAACAAGCTTTCACCAGAGACCAGGCTAGTACTGTCCCAGAAGCAAGAAAAGAAACACTTCCAAGTTTAAATGAGCCACCACATCCCATTCTCTTGCAAAACACATCCCTGCAGACTCCAAGAGGGGCTCTGGGCCATGGCAGCTCCCCCAGCGGTTGTCAGGAAGGCAGGCAAAACAGAAGCATCTTCATTAGGTTGTGGCCCCCCCTCTTTCTTCTTCTAGCTCCTCACAGTAAAGTGATGTGTGCAAGGAATCTGGTAGAGAAAGGGCTAAACAAAGGTTTTGGGAGGAGGCCAGACAGAAGAGCACCAATGTGCCTGCTGCCCTCAAGCTTATAGAGTGCAGACAGTGATTTGCAGCCCCAAAGAGAACTAAAGCCAGAGTAAGATGAGCTGCATGCATCACAGGATGGGTTATTTCCAGCAACTCAACAAAATGAGATTTCTCAGGCAGCAAAGCCCCTGTGCTCCAGAAGGTATTAGCAAGCACAATAGTGGCCTGCAGCACAGGCTGAAAGACCTGGCACCGCTTTTCCTGCAGAGATCTCCAGTGTTCCAGCAATCTGCTCTGCAACAGCTCTACAAGTACACTGGATTTCACTCCATGCCTGAAGCAGACACAAGGATAACCCTCCGCTGGCAGTTCAGAAGTGCAAAGTTCCACTCTAAGCAGCGTTTCAGAAGACAAAAGCTCCCTCTGCACCTGTCCCCCAGGACACATGTTAGCCAGCACAGGCAGAGGTTTTGTATGCCAGTATACTTTGAGTCCTCTCTCTGTCCAAGGGCAGAAGTGGCCCAGGACCAGCTTTCCTACCAGACAAGAGCTTGCCCACAGCAGCTGGTCCATGCTCTGAGATGGAGCTGATCTGACCCAGAAGTATGGAAATGGCAGCCACTCCTCTCTCGTGGATGCCATTAGCCAATTACCTTATTCCTTGTGCAGTTCCATCCTCAGCAATGCAGACTGTCACCCTCAGAAACTCACCAGAAAGCAGCACAGCACAATCTCAGCTGACAGCTCCTCAGCTACCTGCATCCCTGACATCCTATCCTGTAACAAGCATGGGGCTTGTCTCCCCAGGCATCTATGTGCACCCCTTGCCAGGCATGTAACAGTGCCACACACACTCACCTCCTCTGTTCAGCAGCAGCAGCAGCTTCTCTGTGAAAGTCTTAACGTTGGAGTGCTTGCTTATTGTAGTCATGATCACACTGTGTTCTGGAACTAAGGAAGAAACCTGTTCAGCATCTCCCTTTGTCTCCTGAAGACCAT
Organism: Brachypodius melanocephalos; assembly: GCA_013398615.1. Classification (NCBI taxonomy): domain Eukaryota; kingdom Metazoa; phylum Chordata; class Aves; order Passeriformes; family Pycnonotidae; genus Brachypodius; species Brachypodius melanocephalos. The sequence continues at coordinate 233,765 of VZSR01000009.1, forward strand.
GGTGATAAAAACACATAATGCGTGGCTCCTATTTCACATCAGTGCTTTGGAGCTTTGGAGAACCACCATCTATCAGGGCTACAAAACGTTTCAGGCCACAGATGTGTTGCCAGAGAGAGAGAAGGTGAAATGAATCTGGAAACAGCACGTGAAACACTTGTGACTTGGTGCTTTCTCTGTATATCTGATTCATGTGTGGGTTCCCACCTTGCCAGCCAAACACTGGGAAAATACCTTGCAAAGGTTTTATGTTGTCAAACACTACCTCTGCTTACAACCCACTGCAGCCAAGGGCTCCATTCTTTGGTACCTTCTTACTTCCTATCAGCAGTACCCTTCTGGAACTTAAGAGTCTTCCAAGTTCTCTTAAGAAGGTTCCTGGGAGCATCTCAGAAGAGAAAAGTTTTTCCCAGCACTCAGCACCATGCTGTGCTAAGGTACAGGCTGAAGACTTCTAGGAACTGTCCCCTGGGAGTGATTTGCTGTAAAATACATTTACCCTAGGGGTTTTTTTTGTGTGTGTGTGTGCACACTCAATCACATAAAAACAGCACAGTGTGGCTACTTCTGTGGCCTGTAATACTTCCCAGGCTGCAAAGTGTTTCAGGATCCTGAAGGGCGTCAATAGCATATGCATTTAGGAGAGTTTTTGAACTAATGATGCACCACTGAACTGCATGATAGATGAATCTTGCAGACACAGGGATAAAAAATTCACCAATAAGCAATGTGAACATCACTTAACATGTTCTTAGCATCAGAGAACAAGTCACTGCTCTAGGATACAACCCAGGTGGGCAATGACCCCCAGAAACACACTGCCTGTTATGCATTACTGCTTAATTACTGCAGCCAGCAAGGATCTGGGTAAGTGTGGGAAGGGGTAATGAATGAAAGCAGCAGATACACTTAATCAGTATCTGTGCAATCAACTTTCACGTGAAATTAGAAACTTTTGCATAAATTTTAAAGGCACAACCCAAAATGACAGGTAAATTACTGGACATATTGCTGCTTTATCCTCCTTGCTCTCAAAAAAAATCAATGATAATGTTATGAAGTAGATCAAGGGTAAGTAATTAACTAAAGACAACTGGAGCCACAGGAGACTGGGTTAAGGAATGGCCCCTCTTAGCAGGACCTGGAACTATGCTCCAGTCTTCCAACAGGCTTCAAAATGTGCAGGCAGAGGGGAGGAAGATACTCTTCCATAAGGACCTGATCTGCTGTGTGTCTTCATGGAGCTCAGCAGGGCAGGGAGGACAGAGAATGAGGGAAAACAGGGGAGAGCACAGCTCAGGCCAATGCCGAAGGGCCTGGCCTCAACAACTTGGCACTGAATGAGCTTCAGTGGGGACAGGGAAGCAGAAGCTTTGCCAAGACCTGCAGAAAGGCAGAGGACTTTTGTTCTGAATTGGTATCGAGAAATGGCCACTGAAGCATCTTCTCTCTGAAGTCATCTGTGCCTATAAATTAACCCCATTCATGCTCTGCAAGTACAGCCCAACAACTCTTTTGACTGGGCACCATGGAAGCCCAATGACAGATCCACTGAGCTGCCCAGAGCTGCTGAGCAGGGGCTCTCAGACCATTTTTTCCTCTAGAGTTTTTCACCATATTCAAACACAGTGTTATGTGGTGCCAGAGACTAGGAGAGCTGGTTGGTGGTTATAGCACCATCAAGACCCAGTGAGGTTCTCCCTCCCCATTTTTCACACTCTCATTCCAGGCCACTGAAATCCTGCCAAGGCAGAGCAACACTAGTTTAACCTGGAATGTGGAGATTGAAGGCCAGAAGGACGTTGACAAATAAGTCAGGCAGCTGGTCAGTGGTGTCCGAGGGCAGCCCATCCTCAATCACATCCAGCAGGAACTGCACAAACTGAGAGTTGAGATGTTCTGCACAAGGAGAAAAGGGCATTTACAGCACAGTGAAAATAAACCAAGCAACAAGGGACCATCCAAGCCACTTATCTGTTCTTTTATGCTTAAAAATCATTAGTGGAGTGCTAGTGTCAGCCTCCATGGAATAAAGGGCTCTTCAAGTGGACTAGACAGACCACTGACGCATCTTTGTGTGAGACACAGTGCAGGGGATTGCTGAAATTTGTCACCTCAACTGGCAATTTTTTTTTGAGTAAACAGAACACCAAATCCTGCTCTAGCTGTTGCAGAACCAATGCCACTAGTGAAGGCTTCAAGGCAGGAAGAGATTGGTATCCTTGACCACTGGTTTAATTAATCTCTTTTCAAAAACCCCTAATAATCTAGATCATTAGCAATAACCCAGTTTTCAATTCAGCCATTAGGAAAGCTCAGGAGCTCATGCAAATAAGTCCACCTGCAGGGTTACACAAAGAGAGAAAACAGGAGGTGTAGAGGCTCATTCCAGTCTCTACTGCACCAGTTTAAATCTTGTACAGGTTTACCCAGTGTTAAGATAAAGCTGCTACTGGATTTCTAGGAAAATTAAGCCTAGAATTTCCCAAATACAACACACCCTTGGGAGGGTTAAATGGCTTAAATGAAAGGACAGATGATAAACCAGGGAGAATACTTGCACTTCGTTATTGAGTGCAATACCCTTAATCATCTCCACTTTCTCTGAGACCCTGAACTACAGAGGGCTGCACTATCCTGCTAGAAGAGAGACCAGAAAGAGGCCACATTATGCAGCCTTAGTGGGTGTTTGTGCATAGATCTGGGATCTCAGCCTCATCAGCAGTTTCCAAAGCAAGTAAGAGGGGTGTGCTTTCACACAGGACAGAGATAAAACAAAATGCCACTTACTCACAGGGATGGGCAAATCCATGTTACCTGCAGTGTGGTATTCAGTCCTCCACTGATCTAACCCAGATTTATCCTGCTCTTTGGAAATCTGGCATCTCAGCCCAGTGATTCAGCTGCCAGGCTCTATTGATAAAGAACAGACCCTACTCTTGCTGGGCCTTACAGTGAGCTGACCCCCACCTTGACCATCAGGAAAAGTCCCTTCCCCATGTCTGCCAGCATGCCCCAGACATCCCACCCCCAGCTCTGCAATGAGCACAACCCACTCTTACCATAGTGGTGATATGGCAGGGGCTCCCCCATGGAGAACATCATGGCCAGCACCAGTGCAGAGTAACACATCTTTTGATGATCTGCAAGACAAAGGTCCTGTCATTGGTTCTTCCAAAGATGTGAAACCTTTCTCCAGCTGCAACTGGGAAGTCACACATTTAATAGAGGCATTTAACACTGATTAGCCTGCTCCTCATTCCTGTATTGACTGAGCAGTAAGAGTGTTTTTCCCCGTTTTAGCACACCACATGCCTTTTGTGCCATGTGTTTCCAAAGCAATTTAAAAATAATCATAACAAGAGTCCTCTATTTTTTTCTCCTCCACTTCAGAGGATCTAGGCAAACTTGATCTGAATAATTAAAAACCTCCCCTGCACAGTCCCAGGATACATCCCATAGTTATGTAATTATTGAACCCAGAAAAAGCATCCATCTGGCCAGCTCAAAATACTGCCTGTTCCAACCAACACCACCCCCAGATAGCCATGCTGCTTGTTACCATCTCTGCACTGCTCTACTTTTGCTACCTCAGCTGTGCCTGAAGGTATAAAAAGTCCCTGGGGAGAGCAGATCACTGCTCAGGCTGTGCATCTGCCCACCTGCCAGGCCACACATCTCCAGCACTGATAAATCCCACAGCCTGTTAGTCCAACACAATTTTCACTGGCAGCAGCTATATGTGAATGCTCCAAAGAACACCTGCCAGTGTCTTTCCTGAATTTTAATTAATGGATACCTCTCAATAGATATTTGTAGAACAAAAAAACAAAGTCATGGAAGAGGATCTGTCCCCTCATCAAATGTAGCTTCTGTCCAGTTCAACAAGTCTGAAGGCAATAAGAAAATGAGTTATATATAGGTTACCACACATACTGGCTAAAAAACGTTCAGCTACGTCTGCCAGAAAGAGCTCTGGGGTACAAGGAAACTGAAGGTGTAATTATGGAAAACTGATCAAAACTACTTTTCATCAGAGGAGAAAAAGGCCCCTTCAATCTATGATGCATTTCCTGGCCAGTCTCCTGCCCTGCACAGTACACACCACTTCCAGTGCCCTCTCCAAGCCCTTTAAGATATTTCACTTCTTCATGCACAAGTCAACCCATCTCTAAGCATCTGCACCCTGCAGTTTGGCTTTGACTGCACAGGCTGGTGCCTTCACTGTCTCTGCTTACTCCTGTATCATCATTATTATTATTCAGGACAGTGTTAATATACTCCAAATCGTCTTGGAGGGCTTAGAAGGCAAAAATTTATTGAGAGGTACATAATTTTATACAGTGTTTCAGTACAATGAATATTATTGGTCATTTAGAACACCACCTCTTGACCATTTCTTACAAGTAAACAACAAGTTAGAAAAAACAGCACAGGCTAACAGTCTTTCACCTTCCAAGGATTGTTTTGATTCCTCCTTACAATTTCTCAAGCCAGTGTGAGAAAGCACTAAGTTCCCACAGGCTCTGCTGCTGCTACCTGAAGCCTAGAAATTCCTCTTTGACCACTGTCAGTTGCCACACTCCTGGATTTGGCCAAAGGACTTGCAACATTTGGCAGCTCTCAGGTTTACCCTCAGTATGGGGGACAAAATGCTACTGAGTCATTCCAGTCCTATGCCCCCTGGAAAGTCAACTGTGTCAGCAAAGCCTCTCCTCTCAAAGCACACCCACACATAGTTCCACATGATACCTCAGTTTTCAATGAGCAAGTACTTTGAATAAAAATAGGCAATTTGTGGCTTAACCAGATACTACAGTATGAACAAGATTAAGAATTTGTGGACCATGTGGCAGCTAAGGAAGGCTGAAAACTGCTCTTTACTCTCTCTAAACAGAGAAGGAGGATATTTAATGACTTAAATATAATTCATACTTTTTATATAAGAAGTTCTCAGCTGTAAGGTGACGGTGATGCCAAAGCACACTGTAGCACAAAAGGGATTTGACAAACTGGTCACCACATGATTTCTTCATTCTTTCCTCCACGGCTACAGGAGCTAGGTCTCAGAGGCAGGACACTGCAGTAGGTAGACACAGGGAACTGCTGTTCTCATGTTCCTAGAAAGGCTTTCTTTTATCAACAAAACATTTTCTCTCATCACATCAAGAGCAATGAAATAAAGTGAGAGCCAGAAGCCAGTGATAAACTGGCTGGAGACGGGAGGGAGGAGACTAGTCTTATACATCCTTGGTCCATCTGCCATTAACTGATGTACATTCATCTTGGTTGACAGTAGTCTACATGACTAGGATACAAATCTTGTTGCATTTCCGTAAAGATGACAAATCAAAGAATGCTGAAACCAGCCAGAAACCTGAACTTGGGGAAAATCCAGATCAACCCAGGACACTCACTCTGCACAGGCTCTACAAGTTTTTGGGAGTGTCCCAGCTGCAGCAGGACAAGACTCCAAGACTCACCATGCTGAAGAACAGAGCAACTGTCAGTCAAAACACAGCTTTTTTTTTTTTTTTTTTTTTTTTTTTTTTTTTTAAATTCTTACAGAGCAGCACCAGTGGCTGTCAGAAATTAAATAGTATCAATGCAGCTCTCCTGAAGCAGAGGGACTGCTGATGGCTGATAAGCATCACTGAAGTAGCCATGACAGGCGGGAGAGATACAGCTGTTTGTTACCAGCCTGCATTGCTGAAGTCTACTGAGATAGTGATGAGACACTGCAATCATGCATGAAAAGCATTTCCCAAAGGCCTTTGAAAACCTTGCTTCCACCTTCTAAACACAGCAGTGTGAAATGTGGGCACTGGAAGTAGACACAATTATCGATGACTGAAGGGAGAAGAGCCTGACGACTGACTTACATGTAAACTGTGCTGCAACAAGGGAGAAAGTCATGATTACAGACTGGATTATCCCTGATTGTTTTCTTTGGAATTGTTCTGGCTAGTTCTGTCTTGCTGTGACTTATTATAAAGTGTTCTAAGATGGACAGATGTGCAGGCTAGCTGCAGGAGAGGGAAGGAGCTGTAAAGAAGCAGTAAGACCCAAACATCTGCAGAAGAACTGGCCAGCAGTCAACATGTCTGCATTAGTCCCAGGGTAAAGTCTTTCTCACCAAAGGCACCCAGCATCCACAGACAGAGCTTCTGCCTCAGCTGCTCTTCAATAATAAGCCAGGAGAAATCCCACAGAGCTGCTGCAGCCAGTTCCACACTCCCCAGTTGTGTAGTGTTGGCACTGACTGCTCTGGCTCCAGTCACCCACAGAAGGGATTAGCTATTCCATAGCCTGTTACAGATCAACTGCTACTTCCCAGTTTCTAGTACCAAAATAAGCTCGAGTCGTTCTAGGATTCAAGGTCATGTTTTCACACAACTTTGCTATTTGCTGGCAGCACATGAGGCAGTAAAGCACCAGAATGGCAGAGGGAACTACTAATGCCCTGAAACACCTCTGAAGGACAGACACATTTGAGCCAAGGATGGTTACCCCCTGCAGCCCCACTGTGAAGGCTGAGAGGACTGGATGATGCACAGATGCCATTGCACATGTGCCTACCATAAAGCTAAGCACAAAGAAAGCAGCATAGGATGAGGATGCTGATTTGTGAGGCTCCTGTATCCACACAGTGGTCTGTCAGCAGAGGAGCAGCTTTTCACCCTCCAACTAGACCACCTTACAGCAAGGACGGAAAAAATACTCACCCTGAGATGATGCTAGGGAAACAGAGACACTGCAGAGCTGCACATTGGAAGCTCAGAGGACACAGTAGAGCCATTTCTCACCCACTTCCACACTTTTAAGACTCCAAAGCAGAGCTAAGACTCGCTGAGAGACAGGCCTGCTCCACCTTAGTACTACCTGGAGATGAGCAGAGGTATGCAGAATAGCACACATAGCTGTCACATAGCTCAGAGCTCCATACCCACCAAGAGGCTGAATCAGCTGTGTAGTCTGGGATGACAGCCCTGGACAAAACACTGCATCACTGCAATCAGGCAAAGAGTAAGAAGGGTGATCAGCCCACTCTGCCTGCACAAAGACAGCTCAGGAACAGGGCAAGAGACAGAACCCTTTTTGAGAAGGTGCACAGGATGCTCACTTGGAGACAGCCTTTGTGAATGAATGATGGAGATACAATAAAGTTTATTTCTGGTAGCACAAAATCAGGAGAAATGTTGCCGCAGGAGCACAGTCACAGTCCCATAACCAAGTAGCATTTGCTTCTTGAGCAGTAAAACCTCAGCCTGGAGAAGATGCTTCTCAGGCATAACCAGATTAAACACCACTTACCACACAATTCTGGGCTGTGTGGTAAGTTCACAGCACAGAATTTATAAGCAGCCATAACAAAAGACAAAGTGTAGCCAACACAGGAGTCCCACCAGCCCTTTGCCCTGCCCTGAAATGCCACCCTCCTCACCTCTGAAATGCCTGCACTTCAGTGCATCTAAGCAGACACAAGTGTAAAGCCTTCTGCAATAGGCTTGATTTTCAGCTCCCATAGCCCTTTCCAGATATGAGATGAGTCCTGTTAACACTGCCCACCACAGTCAGGTTGGCAGTCTGTGGTGGGATGTTGGGAACAGGATGTCTATTATGCAGGTTCAAAGTGGTCATCTAGGACATTTACTCAACTCACAGGAAATGGATGGGACAGTACCTGTTCTCTGCAGACCTGTCAACCCTTACACAGTCTCATCACCAAATTATATCCCTCCACAGGTTCGTGAAACCCAACAAACTAAAAGAATTCAACCAGGGCAGCAAGGCTGCTGTCAGAGTCCAGGGCATCCCATTGGTCGCCCTGGAGGGTCAGGGACTCCGGCAGAGATGTCTGGGATTTGAGCAAGAAGGTTTGAAACCTGTACAGAGGGGTCTAGGATCTGTACAGAGGGGTCAGAGACCCTGGCACAGAGCCCAGGAAGACACTGTCTTTGATTTCAGTCCATGGGAAAGGCTGCCACCACTGGGAGAGGAATTACAAGTCACAAGAGTGGGAAAGACAGTAGTTTAGTTTATTACAGGGTGAAAAATCTGTAGTTTTGGGTTTTTAGAATGGAGGTGAATGGGAGCAAGATGGAGAATTTTGGGCGGTGCCTTGAGTTCTTTTTTTCCTTCTTCGTCTCTATTTTCTGCTGTGACAGTAGCACAAAGTAGTTCAAAGAGATTGGGTCAAAGTAAAGATGACTTGTCTAGTATAAATAGTAGGTATTGGTATGTAAGTGTAAATAACAGGCACGTAATAATCAGTATAAAGGGCGGTGATGGCCCATCGGAGGAGTCCTCCTATGCCCGAGCTGCTGCACAGACCTTGGCTGGGCACAGAGCAAATTGTGAGATAAGAAATAATAAGCAAAGCAAGAAACCTTAAGAAACAAGAACCTGAAGACTCCGCTTCTTTCTTGCGTCTGGCTCAGGGCTTTTCAGAGGGCAAAAGACATTAAACCACCCAAATCTCGAGAGACCAACTCAAGAGCTGCAAATACCAAGCTCTTCTGATTTGATCCACGTGGTCACTCAACAGCTACTCTAATTGTGGGTCACAAGCACAAGACAATGGGATTTTCAATGTCCTTTTAAGAGAAAGAGGCCATTCCCAGGACTGGTGGCCTACAGGTTGGCTTCAAACTGGGGAGCAAAGCTGTGACTGTCCAGGACCAGGCATATATAGGGAGCTGGAAGGTAACGCCAGGGGAGTATTACTACATGTTCACTGTACTCAAAGGCTTTTTCCCAGCATCTCCTTCTGGCTGCTTGGAAATAAAGGACACTGGGCTAAGCAGGAGCTCTAGAGCATGAAGGACATTCCTATTAGTAGCAGGGATGGGTCATCCTAACAAATGGAGGAGTGTGAAGCAGAAGGAACATGAGAGCAAAGCCTGACTATGAAAAGCAAAGAGCTGGGAGAACCTGGGCCATAGCACTATCCTGTAGAAGACCAGGACTGCAATGCTAACAACAGCACTACTATCTCTCTTGGCACAGTGGTGGAGAGAAGGCCCTTTCCTTTAACCAGCACACATCTCATTCACCACAACGAAATACCACAAAAACTGGGTATAGAATGCTGCAAAAAACTCTTTAAGAAACTGCAGAGATCTTCCTTGAGATCTACAGGTGTCTCTTGTCAGCATTATGAAACAAAACTGGAACAACTCAAAATGTATTCTAAGACAACTACAAGAACTGACACAGATTATTAATGGCATGTTCAAGAGCTGGAGTGCCTCCCACTATTGGACTGAAACATCCCTTCCTGTGCATTCCCCAGTTACAGCTGTAATAACCTGAATAACTTTAAAACCAGACACCATTCCCCGCTGAGCACTGGGCATGTCGAGCAGATGGGCAATGGGGGGCCACTGCTGCTACCGCAAATCATGTAATGGGAAGACATATACCCAGGGCCATGGGAACGGCAGCTCTGGCTCACCCTGTGTGTGAGTCTGCATGTCCCGAGCCAGCTCCATCGGCAGCACAGAATTCACCAGTGTTGAGATAATGGCAGCATCCAAGTTGCACATGGCTCCAAAGCACTTCAACAGCAGCAGGCGCAATGGCACCCTGTGTTCCTGCAAAACCAATTTGTTAGATCATACTATGTCCTAGAGGAGGGCTCACTCTGAGGCAGAGACACAGCTTCTAGAAGTTCCTGTTGTTGGGAAGCCACAGACCTTCCCAGGGTGACATGAACCCAGAAGCTTTAAAAGCTTTTAACAACAGTACAGGAATCACTTTACAATAACATTCACAATTGGGCTGGCTACGGTTTGTTGTTGGCACATGTGGTCAGAGGGCATGTGGCAGCCAGAGCTCAGATCTGAGTTGTCCCACATCATCCACTAAATCTGGTAATTCGCCAACAACCCATACCTGTCCCCGGCAAACAGACTGAATGTGCTGGGTAGCCAGGGTTCTCTGAGCATACTAAGGTTTTGTAACCACTGCCCTAATTAAGATTTCCTGACAAGGTAACATTTGCAAGCTCTCTTCAGAAAGTTTTGGGACATGCAAGGATTCCAGCAAAGATGATGCTCAGCCTGCATCTCCCATGTAGGAGCTCTGATGCTGAGGTACCCTGCGTACTCCACTCTCAGCCAACAACTCCAGCGTTCAGAGAACACAAGTGAGCCAAGCTCTGGCATTGGGCATTGACAGCAGCCAAGGCAGGACACCCAACTGGTCCCTACCTGGTCAGGCTTCCTTGCAATTGTGGTCAGAGAAGAGCAGGCAGTGAAAGTCAGTAGGTTCTGTTATGCCCAGCCTGCATTCCTGCTGCTCTCAGCTATGCTACAGCCCCCTGATGCTGAGATCTGGGTTCAGACACAGAAGTGCCAGATGAAAGCAAAATGCTACAAGACTTGATGTGCCGTAGCTGGGGAATTAGGGATAAGATGGGGACAAGTTTTTACTCCCACAGAGTCCTACAACAGAAAATTCTAGGAAGGAGAGGGGCAAAGCAACACTATAGGTTTTTAAGGCAAAACTTCAATTTCTTCCTCTAAATACTGATTTCCTTCCTCACTCCCAAGGCTTCTACTCACTACTTACTTTCCTAAGCAAAGTTATCTACTAATGCACAGGAGTGCATCAACTAAAAGAAGAGCAATCACAGCCTGTCAGATCTCCCAAGGCATCCTCTGAAATCCCTCCTCTAGATACCAGTGATGCCAATGCTGTCCTTCAACGGGCCAATAAAACCAGCAAGCTTTACCCTTGCCAAGTGCTAGCTACTGCTTCAAAGTCTAGAGCATCCTCTGCTCCTTCACATAACTTTCATGCATAGCATTGACATTAGCACTTGAAAGGGATATGCTGCAATTTCAGAACTGCCACAGAACTGCCCTATCCAAGGGAAACATCTTATTCATTGTACCAACCCAACTCTTTTGCATCTTCAAGGAAATCTTAAAAAGAGATTTGGTGCATTCTGCCACCTTACCATCTGATAATACGCCACAAGGGACAGGACAGATTCAAACTCATTCTTCTTGCACATTTTCTTGCAAACTTCTGGGTCTGCATCTGTCTGCAAGAAGGAATGGACAGGTAACCCAGGTAATAGGTGACACATCAAAGCAGAAGGTTCCTGCTCCAGGGACCTCAAGGAAGTCCACTTACTTTCAGATCTCAGGAGGCCCAACATCTCACAAAGAAACTGAAAGCAGAGCACAGAAACAGGTGAAGAACCTGTTTCTTCATCCTTCATCATCAAAATGGATTCTTGAGAAATGCCTCTGCCATAAAGCACATCTCGGGCTGAAAATATCTAAAACGTGACCTGAACAGCACCTGATTAAGAGCATCACACAGTTACACGGGGCAGCTCCAGCACTGCTACCATCCCAAGAAATACATCTCCTCCCATCCCTAAGTTATGAGGAAATGGTTGCACAAAACCCCACTCAGCCTTGCCCTGCAGGCCCACAGCAAGGCAGCACAGGCTGTATGTGGAGTGACAAAGACCCTGGCAGTTATTACAGAAAATTTACCTGTTCCGTTTATGTCAGAACTGAAGAGGACTATAAAATAGTGCCAGATCAAATCCCACACCAGTACCCCTAACAAAGACCATGTCATTGCACTGAGGGCAATTCCCAAATCATCCCCGGACATAGAGAGCCTCGTATGTATTAGTGAGAGCACTGGGACAGTAATCCCACTGCTGCTCACTATGGGCATGTTCCTCTCCTGTATGCAGAGATGTGTGAGATGATTTATACTTTTCACTAAAACAGCTTTAAAGTTCACTTTCAAGGCAACCAAAGAATGTTCTTTGCATTTAATGAGCTTAACCCCAAAGGTACCTCCCAGCAACAGAGGATATCTTAAGTGGAAGATGTTTTAAATGGGCTTAGGAGTGCAACAACCTCACCAGAGACTTCCAGGTTTTCTGTGGGAGGTTGGGTGATTTGGAGGTGAGGGTTTATATCCTCTTGTGATAGGTAAATACCAAAACTACCATGAACAGCTCAGTAACGCTTTTCAGAACAGCTTTGTAATGTGGAATGGAGAGTAAAGGCAGCTCAAGAGCACTGCAGAGCCCTCAGAGAGGGGTAGGGCTTACTGACAGTAAAGGATGCAAAAGAAACCTGTGCCCCTCAAACAGCAGATCCAGTGTCAATACAGGGGTGAAGGAGGTCAAAAAAAGAAACTTCACCAGCACTGTCTGCTCTGCTCTGCCTGTAAAAAGAGGAATTTACTCACCAGGATGTGAAGCAGCTCCTCCAGGTAGCAGCAGATGACATTCTCATCCTCATAGAGTGCCCAGCTACGCTGTTGAGCATCATCCTTGTGCCTGGCCAGATCTGCAAAGATCACCTCCAGCCGCTGCTCGTCATGGCAGATCTGGCCCGAGGGCAGCCCCGTACTCAGGTTCTGCACAACAGCAAAATCACTGGTTAGTGGGGCCCTGACAGCTGGCTGTTGTTTGGGTGCCTGTTTCTTGCAATCTTGTCTCATGACTGGCAGCTGACCTCATTAAGTCAAGTCAACTTACAAAACCAGTAAGTTTATGACACGTTATTTCAGATTTCATACTTTTGGAGCCTCTACCCTCTGTAGATTCTGGAAATCATACTGAGAATGCAAAAAGCCAAACCACCCTGGTATGGCCAAGGACCACTGCCAGGCAGCAGCTGAGCACCCCCAGTAAAACAGACATGTCCTGCACAGCACACCACCACACTGCACAGCTGCCTCGAGGCAGGAGAAGTTCCCTCTGCTGCCCACTCCCTCCAGCCTGAAAGGGACAGATCTGCCTTGAATTCTTGGCTCAAGAGTAGGGCTTATATGGTGCTCTCCATACCAGCTGCTCTAAGCCTAGATCTTCTGCAGCAAGAACAGGAAGCAATTCATCATGGACTGCTTTGGTTTTGCTTCAGTCTAAACAGCAGAGCTCCACTGGTCACCACAGCTCTGAAGTGTGTAGTCACTCAGTAAATCTTACTGCACACATTCCTTTTTCAAACTGCTGTCAACTGCATCCTCACCACTTCTGCCTCATACATAACCCTTGCCATGAAGGTCTCACTCTTCAGTTGCCTTTCTTTTCTCTTCCTCTCCTTCAAATAAGAGGGGAATGGTGAAGGAGCATTTAGCCCACCCAAACAGCTGCTGTGCTCTGGGATTTAGGATAAGCCTCTAGGACCTAAGTATATCACATGAATCACTTGGTTTCCTGAAAGCAAGGAAATAAGTGGGAGGTTAGTACATGAACTGAGCTGATCACAGGTGATGAGCCCAGGCACCATTAAGAGAAGTAAAAACTAATTTGTGAAAGAGCTTAAATTATATACGCAAGAGTATGGCAGCAGTGACAAGAAGCAGGAGATCAGTGACGTGGAAGAAAACCAAGCTGAGACCAAATTCCTAAAAATTTTTGGGTAAGGCTTTCTTACCACATGTAGCAACAAGTCATGATCACTCAGTGAGAAATGGCCTTTATAACTTACCAGCCAGGACATCTAGAATTTCAGAGAAAACTTAGTCCTTCCAACAGGCTGGCTGTGCAGGCAGGGGCAGCAAGCCTTTAGGTAGACTTCACTTTGGGAGCAGAGCACATAGATTTTGTACAGAAACACAAGCCCATGTCTTGTGCCAGTTGTGACACCCACACATGGATAGGCAAGTGCAGGAGATGCACCGTTCCTACCTATCTCCCACCCTCCAGCCCTCTCTGGGGAAACCACTCCATGTTTAACAGTAATATCTTGGCTGCTTTATTAGAGACTGCTGCTTTATTAGAATTGATAGTCATTTGCTTTGGGGTATAAATTAATTTAGGACTTCAAATCCATGCTTCAGTTATAAAACAAAGTTTTCTTGTTGCTGCTTCTTACATGATTTTTGTCAGGCAGGTAATGAAGGAAGAAGCATGCAGGTTTAACACAAGCCTCTGAAAACCCTTGAAATTTTGGGAAGCTGTCGGTGGCCTAGCAGAAAAGCAGGTAGCCAGCTGTGAGAGTGCACAACAGCTTTCAAGAGCTGAGTACAAGCATGAGAATTTCTCTCTGAAAGCTGATTTATTAGAAGCAAATACATTAAGAGACTCACTTCATCTTGCCATCCCCCTGCTTCTCCTTAGGAAGACTTACAGCACTGCAGTGTCACTTGCCTGTCCTCAAGTGTCCCAGTTGCCTGGGAGAGGATTCTCCATTATGTGCCTTACTCACACCCTCCTCACTGGAGGAGAGAGCCAGTTCCACCTCAATCCATTTCTGGGACTCTTTCTGGATGATCATTTTAATGAGTATTCATTTTAATGATCACTCTATTCAGCCTCTTACCCCTAATCTACTTTCTCCAAAGCCTCATCTGCAGCCCTTAATGACTCCACTGAGCATGAAGCTTGGATGGACCTGGATTAGATCAATCCATTAATAAGCTCTTCCATCTGACCATGTAACTACACCTTGCACTGTCTCAGTGCACTTTCTGCACCATTCTCAGCCCTCCCATCACCAGGGTCAGGTCTCTGCTTATTAAACATTTTGGCAGCTACTACAACCTGCAGCATCATCAGATGGTCATTTCCAGGAATCTGCTGGAGAGCCCATAAGCAGAAGGAAGTTTCAGTATTTCTAATAATGCCACTTTGCATTGTCTTGCTGCTTCAAATAGTTCCCTGCCCCCAGCCCAGGAGAACAAGCTGCTACAGGGATTTTATTCTTCCTGAGCAGCCCAAAACCACTTTGGGAACTTTATCACACCCACATTGCTCAGAGGTGGCCACACGTGTCATGCAAACCCAGCTGCTGTCCTGGCCTTTTCCCACCCCACCGGCAACTGCAGTGGATCACCAGTACCATGGGTACACACATCTTCCCTCCAGATGAGCCCCAAAATCATATAGCAGGCTTTCAGACACATTTCATGGAGACTGCTCTGGGAATTCCTCCATCCTCTGGGCAGCAAACCATTCCTACAACATTATCCACAGAAACCAGACAGCTAACACTGGTCCCAACACATGCAGACTGCCAGGATCTTCAGCAGATGTTAAATGAGATGAAATGTGGTGCAAGAAAGATGCCTGACTTCAGCTGAGCCAAATGTCCCGAGGCAGGCCTTTCACACGCGCTCTTTCAGCAGCAGCAGGTCTGCTCCCAGCTGACACAGTCCCATCCCGGGGCAGGTCAGCTCTGCATGGAGGCAATATCGGCCATGCATAGACCTGTGGGTGTCACAGGGAAAGAGCAGCACTTGGCTTTCAAGTTAGCTGCGCCTTGGGAAGGTCTCTGCAGCCTTCACTGTTCAGGGCTCCACAGATGTCCTCAGCAGCTCTCTGGTGGAGCGGGACCATCTACAGCTGAGCTGGGGTGGCTGCATGCAAAGACTCTGCCACAGACCTTCATAAAGACTCCACCAGAAATTACCTAGGAAGGCCTGCCTAGGCACTAATGCATTCCTCAGGCCCTCCACATTCCCTTTCGTTACACTATTGCAATGAGGAGTCCTCCTCCTAAGAGCCCAGCCAAAGCACTGGGCCTTGAAAGCACTCACCCTGCTGACCTTCCCTTGTCTCTGGTGGGCTTGGAGACAGAGCTCCCCTGGGGAGAACCTGAGCCCCAGAGCAGCTTTTGTATCTTGTCAAAAGCAAATCTCCTTTAAGCAAAGCTGAATTAATGAATGAAAAGGAATGTAGCTTCAGGGGAAGGACAAGGTTTCAGCCACACTAGCCATGAGGTTTGTCAGAGCTTGTTGAGGACAACAGGTGCTGGTGATGGGCAGCTGGGAGCAGGTCACAGCCCAGCACTTCAAGGGAAACCCCCTCCAGAAAATCACCTCCCACACTAACTTTCTGACTTGTTCCTCCATCTCCAACACATCTAAAAATAGTTTGACCCCACTCAGCAGCCTGGGCTCAACTAGAAGACCAATCTCCATTACACATCTTTGTCAGCAGTTTCCAAGCTTAAATTTAAGGCAATCAGAAGATGGGCGTGAGTCACAACTACACACAGCAATGTGATTTTAATAAAAAAAACAGGTAATGAGTTCTCCCTCTCAAGATGCAACTAGCTTGAGCATTGGGCACTTCTGGTTGTCTCACACCAAGTTTAATAAATCTGCAAAACTCAACCTCCTTAGACATGACATCTACAGTACATGACATCCCCTCCTCTCAGATGGGAGATAATCCAACAGAGCTGAGGCAACCACATATCAGCAAAACCTATTAATCCAAGTGATTCTCTAGAAATCCAAAGACCGGGGAGCATCTTTAGGTATGTCCAAATTTCCAATGAGTTCCCATGAAAGCCAGCTCCAGTTTAGACAGTCACTGCAATGCTGCCTTTGAAAAGAGGTTTCAGTCCCTTTGTGCGTCTTACCCAGTCACTGTGACATTTATCAGGAGCTAGCTCATGGATGAGAAGAGGGACCATTTCCAAGGTCGGGCCAAATGCTGACACAGGGAAGTCAACCTGGCAGGTTTGCTCCTGCAGATCAGAGTTCCCCAAATAGTTTGGTACCTCTGAAATATCTTTCCTAAGGTGTGAGCTTCTCAGCACCCTCCTTGTCTTTGCTATGTCCCCAACTTAGTCTTACATTACCTCTTGAAAAGCAGCAGCAGGATGCTGTCCCAGCATCTTTTATTCTCTAAAAAATCCACATGCCTGTACAGACTCCACACTGGAGGAGCAGAAAGGTAAATAACATGGAAGTACTACTCAACTTTCAGAAGGCACTGGGGATAGAAGCAAGGTAATGAATCTGGAATTGATTTAGTAAACCAGTGAACTGACTTTAAATTAAGACTGGAATAGGAATAGAAAAGACATAACTAATAAAAGAACATGATACAAAAGGTTGAGCAGGTATGGTATCTACTATGAGCAGACCAAAGCTTTAAATCAAAGCTGATATCTCACTCTGGTTTAGGGAGCTGAAGAAAAACCTTGAAAAATATGCATGAGATGACTTGCCCATATATTTGCATGGTCTGGGGAGTAGAGGGATTTCAGAAGCTACAAATTAAAGAAAAAAAGTCCTTGACCTAGAACTGACAACTCAGCAACAATTCTACACAGACATCCCTGAGATTGTGGAATGATTTGGTATAATATGCAATACAAAGTCAACAATAATTTGTACCACTAAACCACACCAGTGAAGCTACAGAGTGCAGCCACCCCACAAGTACACATGACCACCCTTCCAACGTTAGAGCTGGTCTTCTACATCAGGTAAACAACCCCACCTGGGACCAGGCCCCCACATATCAAGCAGAGCTATATTATCTGTGTGGGACACTGAGAAAAAATGCACACCAGATCCACAACATTTACACTTGAGCACTGTGCAAGCCCATCCAGGCTCTCCTTCTGAAAGCAGTACTGCTCAAGACAGGTATGATGAGACATTATGAGATGAGATAGAATCTTCTGCTGTGTCTCCATACATTACTGGTCATTTTAAAATCCCACAGATGTCCTAGATGACAGATATCATATCAGTTACAAGATCCATACTCCTCCCTGCACCAGCATCACTTTCTTCCCATCCTTTTCAGGTTGGTCTGCAGCAATGGCCATGGAATTGAGGTTTTCAAATCCCCTCTGCAGTAACATGGCACTAAATAACTTCTGTGGAATTAAGCTTATTGTATCCTGAGTACAGGTATTAATGATAAAAATAGTATTCAAATCTTGGACAAGGTGCAAGTATCAGAAAACTGAACTTCTCAGTATGCAAGACAGAGCCAGAACATTTGCTTGAAACAGCTAAGTTTTTTGCTGAATCTAGATCACACATTGACAGGGCATTGTTCTTGGAGAAGGAAGCAATTAACCACTGGGTTATGGCCACAAACAGAGACTTGATGATTGCTTATAGGGCCCTCTATTCAGTGCAAACAGTCAACCAGATTACAATTTGATGTAAAATTTGAATGCCATTAGTTCTCCATATTCAAATGCCTCAGAACAGTTCATTATATCTTGCCATTAGCAATGGAATTCCAATCCTAGAAGTTTATATGATGTGCACTCCTCAGGGCTGCACCGAGCATGTGGGAGCTGAAATTTATTATCCCTTCAGCTAAAGCAGAGGGCTGCCCAGGTGCACTTTACATTTCAATGACTGATGCAGACGAAGAAATATAGGATTATTTTGACATAAGGTTTATTTAGAACAAGCTCAAGATAATGCTCCAACTCAAGGTTATGTTGTACATCTGCAGCTCATCTGGTGAATAAACTCACCTGTTTTCCACTTCTCTGCTAACAGTACTACGACTTGGCTTAAACCCCTTAAACCTCTGGTTCCCCTGGCTGGGCATTTACGCCCATCTAGCACCTTTCCATTTGGGATCTCACTGCATTTCTCATCCCAAACATCAGGAGCTCACTGAGCCTCATAACACCTTATCCTTGATGCTTGGAGGTGGTGTGCGGCAGTCCCCACTCCAGCCTCACATGCATTACCTTACTCTCCACCACCGAGATGAGGATCTGTTCCATGATGCTGCTGGTTGTAGGGATGGAGGTCTGGATGTGGCCGATGACAATGCCAATGGCCACACGGGACAGCTCGTAGCTGAGATGGGTGTTCCTGCGCACCAGCTCAATCAGTTCGGCACCAATTGTCTTGGGCACAGAGGCCACCAGGCCACTAGGTTCTGCTGGCAGCGACTCCACCCCAGCTGCCTTCTTATCCTCCAGGCAGAGGTTGCTGAAGGCATCCAGGCTTGCAGGGGGGGGCGGGGCAGTTTTCTTTACCTGAGAAGTCTTCTCCCCATCTACATTGTGGGACCTCTGGGTCCCTCCTTCAGCTGGTGGGGCTGGGGCCGCCCTCTTGGACTGGGGAGATTTGCTGGTATCCTTTGGGGAAGTCCCATAACGGGAATGGGTCACAGAACCGCTGTCCAAATTGCGTGTGATTGTGGTATGGACACTCCGGCTTGGGACAGGGGGTGGAGTGTTGGCAGGACTGGAGATGGCTGTTGGGAGACCGGTCTCAGATACAGAAGAAGCAGTGTACAAGGTATCCAGGGATGTTGTGCTTATAGAGGAAGCACTAGAAGCTGACCCAGGAATAATTTCAACAGCATCTGAAAGGGAACAATTAAACATACCTTAGCAACAGCTAAGGAAAAGAGAAAAAACCCAAATTGCTATAGTGCAGTCCATTAAAAGGCCCATTGTGCATTTCACCAGAGCAGTTTAACTCCTCTTCCTGCCTCACTTATCTCAAAGCAAAATTGTACCACATCTCTCTGGAGCATTCCCACACAATCACCTCTTTAGAAAGGAGAAAGTTACTCTGCTGAGATGAATACTCTTCAAAGGGCTTAGTGTTTTACACAGGGGAAGAGAGGGAGAGATGGACAGAACTAAGAGACAGAAAAGTCTTTTCCCTCTGGATTAGACTTTTTCTGCATTAAGGACGTAAGCCCTCACTTTTGAAAGATGGTGCCTCAGAACTGCAAGACACAGAAGGCTTCACACACAAGCCTGCACCTCCCTCTTGCACAGACCTCACGATTAGCACTGACAGTGGAGGAAACACTTGACTGACAACCTCTTTAGTCCTTCCCTCTTCAACATTTGATCATGAGCCCTGCAGCCCTGCTATCACCCACTGATTTCACTAGCCTCCACACTATTTCTCTACTGTATTTCTCCCACCTCTAGTTTTGACTAGCTCTAGCAGTGGGAGTCCCACCTTTCAAGGGAAAAAATCCACAACAAGCAAAGAGATATTA
Source organism: Brachypodius melanocephalos (assembly GCA_013398615.1). Taxonomy (NCBI): domain Eukaryota; kingdom Metazoa; phylum Chordata; class Aves; order Passeriformes; family Pycnonotidae; genus Brachypodius; species Brachypodius melanocephalos. Next base: position 253,497 of record VZSR01000009.1, read on the forward strand.
TAATTTTTCTTTCCTTTAACCTGGCCTTATATATATAGTTTTGGTAAATCTTATCCATCAGTTTCTAGTGGGCAGAAACATATCCGAGTTCTTCCCTGACTATGAAAACAATTGCTTGGACAAACAGTGGGATTGCTGGAGCTTCCCAAGAGCAGCTGGTGTTAGTGCTGGAAGAGAAGGAGCTGCATCCCATGGGGAGCTGAGCTCCCATGGAAGGCAGTTACTCACATACACATATGCCCAAAGGAAGGAGCAGTGGGATGTGAAATGCCTTTGCTGCCCTTCTGCAGGCAACTCCAACCCTTCCTGCTCCATCAGTGCTTGGAGCCGTCCACTAGTCCGTCCACCATTCCTCCCAAAGCAAACACCAGCTAGGCAGAAAAACTAGGCCCTTCACTCCCATACAGGTTCAGCATCCCTCTTTTTCCTCCTCCTCACAGAGGAGATATATTTGTGAGGACATAAACAGTATAGGAATTCAGGGAATGGATAAGGATGCTCATCTAAGCACAAAGCAGAAGCATTCAGGCCCCATGGTTGTTACATCACCTCATGTCTGTTTCATGGCTGAGACCTGGAGAGCAGTTTGTCCTTACTTTTAATGGCAGCAGCAATCTGTGTGTTCTTGCGCTTCTCTGGAGGTGGGGGGGTGACAGGAGCAGCATGACGACCCTGTGGTGGGATCTATAAGAAAAGATTTCAAAGCAATCAAAGGAGGTTGACAATAAAGATATTCTCTTTTACAAAGACTTCTTTCTCACGTGCATGTGTAGATTTGTCCTTACATCTCTCTCATCAGTTGGGGCAGTTTCCTCAGGAGGACCAGATGCTAATAGGCAGCCTCCTATAAGAACAAAGCAGGACTCAAACTGCCTTCATTCCCTCCCTGTGACAGGCAAAGCAGCCCTTGTTTAATTGCTGTGTTCAGCAGCACATGGCACATATGTCGTGTAGACCTGTCAAGCATTTACTCCTCCTTTATTCCAAATGCAATCCCACACACTTACCATGTCTCCACATTACTCTCGATAGCTGCACAGAGGCTGCAAAAAGAGTGCGTATTTACACACTCTTCTGGAGAGATCCTGATTACATCAGCTACAAATACCCTTGCAGAAAGAAAAAGCCAAGGACAGGAAACATGTAAATGCCTTTTCCATGTTTTCAAAGCTATTTCTGCTCATGCATGGAGAAAATAGGGTTTGACCCTCTATGCAATACTATGCTACCTATAGCAAGACACACTGGGAAAAGCTTTACCAGGGAGCTGCATCAACTCTCCACATCTGGGGTTTCTCATGCAAGTCTCTTCTTCTAGGATTCCCAAGCCAGCAGTGTAAGGCCCCAGACCCAGACTCCTACACTCATCTTTTCCTGTCAGATCTAAACAGCATGATCACGAATATCACATTCACCCACAATTACTCCAGCAAGGTGCAGCCTCAGGGTTAGCTTCTAATCAGTAGGGCATCACTGAATACAGTAGTCAAGCTAGGTGAGAGCACATTGCATTAATATGCCAGTCCCCACAGCCCAGCAGGTCAGGGCCAGGAGACTTTGCTTGGGACCTCTTAGGGCTGCTGGGATTCTGAGCCTGCTGCCTTGTATGTGCCTCTGCTTTTATGGTTATTGCAATCACTGTCTGTGGCCAAACCTCCCAGGGAGTAGAGAAAGGGAAAGGAAGTGATGGTATGAATGTCTTGGGTAACCCAGCTTTCAACATTTGGAATCTACAGTGACATTCAGTCCATCACAAGTGAAAATTTTCCAAGTTTGTTTAGCCCTGGAAGAGAAGCTTTTCTGTGCCCTGCCATTGCTGAATAGACCTATATAAACACCACACAGGGCACAGAGCTCTGCCACCTGACAGTGAAAATCTGAGACAGGCCTCTGAAGGGTCTCTATCTTATGTAGCTCCATAGAAGGAGAATGAAAAATAGATTTTTTCCCCAGATCCACGAAGGGCAAAGACTTCATCTGAAATGGCAGCAAAGGTATTCCTGTAAATAAAATACCTTCAAAAGCCACCTCAAATATTTAAGACTCAATGTCAAAAGCTGACAATGTGTTCACAGCCCGTGAACAAGACATGTGAAGACATAGCAGTTTGCACAAAGACTTCCAAAAAAGGATCTCTTAGTCCCTTTCCCACCCAGCACCAAATACATCCAACCTTATACATGTCATATAAAAAGTCACGTCTTTACAAGCACCTTCAGCTGGTGAATTAGCACAAGACACTGCTGCAGACTCCCTGCCTGCACTCTTGTCAATCCACCCCACGTTGTTCTCTGGGTGGAATGTTTTCTGCATACAGCTTCAAAAATTATCTGTGTCGGTCCAAAAAGAGACTGCACAGATGAGAGAGGTCAAGCAGATCAGGAGGGGTCTCTGCATTTCATGCTTGGCAGGCTGGCCCCCAATCCAGAAAGCTCAGCTGTGCTAAAAGCAGAGCCCTGCTCCAGCAGAGTGCTGGAGCTTGACAGCACAAGTTGGAGCTGCTTGGCACAGCAGCCGTGATTACTGAGGCAGTGGGATTTAGTAGACAGGCAGGCTCAGAGCTTAGCGCATATGCATGATATTGTGTGAAGATAGCGAGGGTTGGATCATTCTGGAGTACTTCCATGGCTTCATTAGCCCTTCCAAATTTACCACACAAGTTTAACACAGTTATTACAGGCTAGTGCTTAAATTAATAGACGTACAGATAATGCTAGCTCCTACCAGTTTAGACAGCCACACACCACAGTACAAGTGGCTGCGAGAAGAACATGGAGCATCACAGGAGTTTCCCTGTGCTTGCCCAAGCCTCATGGTCAGGAGTTGTGAGGTGTAACCAGTGGCCATCCCCTCCCTCCACCCCACATCCTAGCCACTGCTTGGGGCCAACAGGAGGATGTACAACACCAAAACCCCCAAAGGGAAACTCCCCACCTCTGTGCAGCATCTATGCACAAGGTGACCAGTCCTTGAAGTTCAGATTCCACTTGCCCAGAGGGGAAAAGGTGAGGAACCTTATCAAAGGTTTAGAGTGAAGCAACTGTACTTGTGTTGAAAGCCTCCCTTTCCCCAAACCTCTATTAGGGCACTGTGAAGTTCCTCAAATCCACAGATTTTACACATCTGCCTGTTCCTTTACTCTTTTGAAAGGAGTGATAGCAGGCTGTGCTCCCTGCGCTGCTCAAAGACATGAGTTGACTCAACCACAAGACTCCCATTCCCTTTGCAGCCAGAGAACATCACCACTCCTACTCCTGGGAACAATGCTATTTTAGTAGTACCCTTTAAACAAAATAATAAAACAGTAAACCAAATGAACAATCTCCCATCCACCACCTCCTCCACGCAAACTCTGCCAAGCCAGACACACTGGTCTGTAGCAAAGGTTTCTAGAGATGAGCATCACAAACTCACTGAGCATGCACAAATGCAGCAGAGTGACTAAAATATTCCAAGAGCCCAACCTCCACCCTTGGCAGCTGGTATGGTGGCAGCCCCAGCCTCCCACCTTATGCTGACTGTGGAGGAGCTGAAGCACAAATGCCCTAACCAACTATTGCAGCTAACCAACTATTGCCCTAACCAACTATTGCAGCCAGTCCTGGCAGCAAAACCACTGAGAGGAAACCTGAAAAATTGCTTAGGTTTTTAGATGCAAACACTGAATGCACCTGAAAATCCCAAGCAATGAAAAGCACAGGCCAAGACCTCTGCTCCTCTGGAGCTAGTGAGAAAGTTTAGATTTCACTAGGTCTCCTCTTAGGCTACTGCATAACCAATGGAAGAAAGCAATCCAGCTTCCTCCACTTTGTGTTTCCAAAGCACTCAGAAAGTCCACTGAGCTGTTAAAATATCAAGGAGACCCTTCAGCACCGGGCTCAGCTGGAAGCCCTTCAGCTGCATCCTCAGTGCCACCCAGACAGAAACAGTTCTTTGTCAGCCAAGGAAATTCGTCTTCCTCCTTTCTGGCAAGCAACCACAGACCAGATAAAGACAGGGAATCAGCATGGAGAATGGGCTGTAAGGTGCCCCATTTGTTCAGCCCATAATGTACAGGCTTGAGAACGGAGCTAGTTTGACTGCCAAAGAACAAAAATGAATACTGAGGAGAAAAATGGGGTTTGTAGGAATTGCTGTGTTCAGCCAGAGTGAGCCAGAGCTACCTTTTATTTCCTCAAACTCACAGTTCTTCAAGTATAAAACAAGTCTTATCTGCTAGGGGTGACAACAGATCAGTGCCTTATAAACACAATACCTCCAAACACTCAGTGCAGAGAGATGAAGAAAAATTACAGTGCATGTGTTCATCTGTAGGAGCAATAAAAAATCTCCATGCTTATCCTTGCTTGGCGCCTGTAGCCCTAGCATCCAGCTACACCTACACAGGGAAATGTGGCACATCATTCATCCCCAACAGCCACAGCTTCGTCCTGGACTGGTACTCTTGAAGCCTCACTGATGCTGCACTGTAACCTTGGAACTGCATGTTGCTGAGACAAAAAAAGATCTGCTCTAAATCTTATATCCTCCAATTTTCCTTTAATTCATCATGATAAGCAACCTTCAGACAAAGCAGGATCTTTGGGGTTTTTTTAGCTTTTTGTTTTGAGTAGTATAAATAGGCAGCCACAGCAGATAAAATGCTTAAGGACCAAGGATTTTGTGCAGACATAAGAAGGGGGAAATGAAGCAGTTCTGAGTGCTCGTAGGGAGCTCTACTGCTCATGTCAAAACTGCATTTCAAAGCATTCTCCAGGGAGCCTGCAACTGAAAGTTGCCAAGAGATAGTCACACAGTAGAGTAGATTTCACATGTTACCATAAAATCATGGACCCTCAAAGATTCCAAAAAGCATGACAAATGTAAATGGCAAAGGGACTGTTCCAGATTTCTTAGAGACACCAACATTTGACACTGCAGTAATCCCAGGCCAGCAGCACAAACATCTTATTTGTAACTTCAGCTGCAAAGGCATTTTATTCAACAAGACAAGAAATGTCACACCACCAAAGGAGGAACCTAGCAAGTGTTCAGCCACTGTTACCTGATAGAGACCTTCATCTTCCTCCTCAAACTCGGTGTTGGGAAGACTGTGGTGTCGCTCGTACCCTGTCCGGCACACCCCGTTGGGCTGCCGGGACACATCCAGGTGGTGATCACTGGAGGACTGAGTCATAACTGTACCCTGCGGGGTGGGAGAGTGGCTTTTACGGGACACAGTCTCCTTCCGGTGATGGATCAGCTTTCTGAAACAGAATGATGACATCAGGAAGAGCAAAGCTCAAGGGAGCTTAACATTTAAATTATTCTTTAATGATTTATTGCATTTGGGCTATAGATACAAGAATGGGCTACATTACTCTGAACACCAACTCCAGTTTCCTTAATAACTAAGGAAGCACTTCTTGGAGAGGAAGGAAGAGGCTTTGCAAGAGCCCATAATTTATTCATCAGTTCACTGGAGAAAAATGTCTCTTCCTCAGGGGAGAGTCACATATTGCATTGCAAGCTTCAGAAATTGCCTGCACTTTAGAACTGCTGTTCAACCAAGATTAAACCAGTGTGCCTCAGTAGAGAGTCCGAGGTCAACAAAAATTCTCCTCACAAGCAATTATTTGAGAGAAAATTAAAGATTTTGTGTCACATGCCAAAAACCTCTACAATTCCTGGCTGGTAAAGCAGAGAAAATGCAGCCGGAAAGGTTTCATATTTCTCTGCCAAGCCTATAGTGTGGCTGAGAATCTCCTTTTCTTGGCATGCACAGAGATAGAGGATCAAGGCCAAAGCTCTGCTTTGTTGGACACAGTTGTCAGCAGGGGAGGCAGCAGCTCAAACACTGGGAAGTTCTGAGTGCAGCAGCACTTTGCAGCACAGGGGCCAACAACCACATCCAACATGCCCCCAAGGACAGAATGACACTGATCACCCTCCATCTGCCAGCTCTCCTAGATCTCCATCCTACTTACTGGAGGACATCTCTCTGCTCCAGGTTGTATTTTCCCCCATTCTTCATGGCTGCATTGTGCACAGCCTCAATGGCACGGTCGATGGACTGGAGAACCACATCCTGCTCCAGCACCTGAGAAACAATATCCAACATATTACTGTGCCCTTCAGCTGAGGTTCTTTTGCACCAGAGGTTGTGGCAGGAGAGACCACAGTATAGTAAACTCCCAGAGTTTATGTTTGGGAAAGAAAGTCACTGTTACAAAGTCCAATGATCCCTACAGGGAGACCAGTGACAAAGCTTCAGGACCATGCAGTAGCCTTGAATATTTAGCCTGCTGCAGGAAGGTTTGCAGATCCCACTGAAAAGGCAAGCTTATCCCAAGCTAAATTATTCCTGCTCTTGCTGCCTTACTGTGGAGCAAATTCACAACTGTGAATGTGACAGTTAAAATCTGGTGGTCTTCAGCATCTATTGGCTCTGGATGTTTTGAGGTTTTTTGCCCACTTTTTTCTTGATGGTTTTTATATTTGTTTTATAACTTGAAGCATCTTTTCCAAATCACAGAATCACTAGGTTTGAATAGATCTTCAAGATCATTAAGTCCAACCCATGCCCTAACACATCAACTAAACCATGGCACCGAGTGCCACATCCAGTCTTTTTTTAAACACAACCAGGGATAGTGACTCCACCACCTCCCTGGGCAGACCATTCCAGTACTTTATCACTCTTTCCATAAAAAACTTTTTCCTAATATCCAATCTATATTTCCCTTGGTGCAGCTTAAGACTGTGTCCTCTCATTCGCAGCAGAGAGACCATCCCCCACCTGACTACAACCACCTTTCAGGAAGTTGTAGAGAGTGATAAGGTCACCTCTGAATCTCTTTTTCTCCAGGGTAAATAATCCCAGCTCCCTCAGTCGTTCACCATCAGTGTATGGATGAGAGGCTTCTTCTGCAATACTCAGCTTTGAAAAATGTAGGAGGGTTTTGGTTTGGGTTTGTTTTGTTTTGGGGGTTGTTTGTTTTGTTGTTGTTGTTGCTTGTTTTCCCAAGAAAGACACATAGGGAAGAAAGCAACTGGGGAAAACTTTAAAAATAAAATCAAATTTGTTAAAATATCAGGTCAAGAATGAAACCAACACTCAGAACTCAGCTTTGGGATGAAGCCTCCAAGCAGCCCCATGTGGACTAGGGATATGGCCTTCGGAGCATTTCACCACCTCTAACTGTGGAACTAAGGAAATGGAGCAAAGTGTATTTGAACACATTCCAAGGAGGGTTGGAAGGAACAGCAAGTTATTTCAGTGAATTCACCTCATTTTCTGAGAAGATAAGAGAAAATTACAGCAAGCTGCATTTTCTCTCTGGGAAAAGGGAGCAGTGCAGAAGTCTCCAGCACTGTTGTCTCCAGGGGAATGCCAGTGTTGCTGTGAGTGCCACAAGACCCCTGCCCTCTGCACACCCCACCTGAGACCCCCCCAATCCCATCCTCCCCAGTGTTCCATGCTTTCCCCAAATGTGTTTAAACCCTTTCTCAGTCTGATCATACTGTGAGACATGAGTAATATAAATTCGGGTATGAAAT
>VZSR01000009.1:261135-309665 GCA_013398615.1 Brachypodius melanocephalos
TTTTTTTATCAATTTGATTCATAATTCGTTTATAACAATACCAGGGAAGATAGCAGTACAGAGCACTGAATTCTACTGAACGGCTCAGCATCTTTGCCCTCTTCCACAGGGCACATCAGCACAGTCCACAGGCATCCATCCACAGGCTGGAATCATAGAGTGGTTTGGGTTGGAAGGGATCTTTTAAATCTTCTAGATCCAACCCCCTACCATGAGTAGGAGTGTCACTCACTGACCAGATTGCCCAGGGTCTCATCCAACCTGGCCTTGAACGCTTCCAGGGATGGGGCATCCACAGCTTCTCTGGGCAAGCTCTTCTAGTGCCTCACCACTCTCCAGTTAAAGAATTTCCCCCTAACATCCAACGTAATCCTCGCCTCTTTCAGTTTAAAACTGTACCCCCTTAGCCCTAACACTATCTGCCAATGTAAAAAGTCATTGTCTATCTTTTTATAAGCTTGCTTTAAGTACTGGAGGCTTCCTTAAAGCCTTCTCCAGGCTGAACAATCCCACTCTCTCAGCCTGCCTCTCCAGGAGAGGGAGCTGCTCCTTGCTGTGCAATGCTATTTATATGGAGAGAGTGCTTCCTTTCCGATAAAACACAGCATTTTCACAGTAATGCAGCAGTGCTGTGGAAAAAAATAAAAAAGTTTGTGAATTCAGTTGCGTTACTTTAGAAGTGCCTTTTCAGTTAGACTGTTGAATGTTGTTTACCCAATGCCTATTGGTATGGTAATTGTGGTTGCCTCCCTAAATGTTCTCTCTGTCAAATGCTAATTACTCAGTTCTTTGTGACTGTCCCTCCTGTCCTTCCCGGTCAGGTATCAGGTATCGCCCCTGCCCCCGGCCGGCCGCATAGCAACTGAAGTAACACCCCTGCTGCTCCCCGCCCACCATGGTAATCAGAGGATTCCCACAATGCTCAGCGTATTGAAGGGACCCCCAGTTTGCACCAAAAAGCCCCTAAAGCAACAAGCCAGCACAAACTCCAGGCCCACGAAGAACACCTCCATGTCAGCAGAACGTCCAGCTACCTGCTGGGGCTTTCTCCTTATTCGCCATAACCTAGAAACACTGAAGAAAGGAGACCCCCGTGACTTCCAACAGCCAAGTGGATGCGTGAGGGACTCCTGGGAGGAAGAGACCTGCCTAGTCTGCAGCGTGAGCAGTAGGCTTGGCTTTGCACCTCCTGCTCTGGGTTATCTGGCAAAGAGCAGCAGTAGTGTGCACAGCCCCTGCAAACTTCCCTCCCACAGCTGATCCTCATAAAAGAGCTGATCCTAATAAAGGCTCTATCAAAGGAGAAAAAGGTCTCCTTGCCCATGTTTTTATCACTGTGACAACTGGTTTTTAGCTGCTGTGCCCCTTCCTTTTGTTTCTGTTCCCAACTGTCTCTTAACAAGGCCCTGTCAAACGGCTGGAATAAAAAAGCAGCATTACCTTGCCACTTGCACTTTATAACATTGTTGAGTCTGCTCATAAACCACCTCCTTTGCTCAGGTGAGTTGGGAGGGTGCATGTTGGGTGAGGGGGGGAAATGGCAGGGTCTTCCTCTCATTTTGGATTTGTAGGACACCCAGCACCAGGAATCCCCTGCACTGTAGTCATAAAGTTAAAAAAAAAATTATCAGTATCTTGGATAGGTCATGTGATTCAAAGGAATCTGCACACTCCTGAGGTTAACCAAAAGGACACTGCTTTGTTTAAAGGGGGATGGATGAAAAAGCAGATTGCAGTTGAAATGAGTGCACATTACAAGGGAGCAAAAGTCTGGTTAGCCAAGATCTCACCTATGATCTCCTCTTTCCTAGGATTCAAGGGATTATGTGCTCACAGCAGTTCTGGGCAGTGCATCGCTGTTCTCCCCATGCAGTCTAGGGAGATCAATTACTCTGCAGGACAGAGGAATCCTGCCTGCATCCAGCACTCATTCCTGAGGATGCTGGCAGTTGGGACACAGGAAGGCAAGAGGTCCTGAGCAGTAATCCAGCTCACACATTCACAAGCAGCCCTGGCCCTGCATGGTGTTGGGGGTTAGGTTTTTGGTTTTTTCCTTTTTACTTAAGGAATTTGTTTTCCCCATGGTTACTAGGAGACAAATGCGGGGTACTTAAGAGTATTTAAGAGTGCTTGACCAAAACAAAGAGTTGCTCTGAGAAGGGGGGGGGGGGGGGGGGGGGGGGCAGGTAAAAGGCAGAGCTGGAGGAAGCTTAGTCTCTTCGTGCTGTTGGGGCACTCATCAGAGAGGACACGGCCAGGCTGTTCCCCTGTCACCAGAAAAGCCCCGGTCCTGGGAAAATCCATCATCTGCTCGCGTGCCTGGGAATCCTGAGCTCCTCGGCTGCCCTGGCAGAGAAGAGCCAGCCCTGCCCCACCACCGCGGCTCCTTAGCCCTGCTCTGTTCTGCTACAGTGTGACTCTGCACCTCCCCACTGCCTGCCGGGGACCTCTTGCCCTTCCCAGCTGCCAGCCCGTGACATTGCACCGTTTCTGTGCTCCAAGGGTCCTGCAGTGGCACCGAGACCAAATTATCCTGAGTTTTGGGAAGCAAGGCTTTCAAGGTTTGTTTTGTTGGGGTTTTTTTAGTGTCTTGTTATTGAAATAAAGTGTGTTAATTCGTGTTTTTAATAAATAAAGTATTAATTGAAAAATAAGAAAACTCCAAGCCACACAGAGAAAAGGAAAAACCAGGATTGTGAAACTCAGACGGCAGCTGGAGGAACCCTAGAATTTGCAAGATAAAAGCAGTGTCCACCAGAAAGATGGGCCATGAACAAAGGTAAAACCAGAAACACCCTGGTGATTAGGACCCGATATGGATCAGAAATAAGAAAATCACTGTCGTTAGTGATGATCTCCCTACTGATCGGTTCCAGGAAAGCTTTTCAGAATGAAAACAACGAGGGAAAGAAGTACATGAATATGCCCACTGGACAGAGACACACAGTGAACTTGCCCCAGGGCAGAAAAACTATAAAAACTAGACCCTAGAACCTGGGGTTTGTGGATGGGGAAGGTCAGCTCACTTGAGACTGTCCCCCTGCCCACCCAACACCGGTGTTGCTTGCTTTTATTGTGGCTGTTTCAAATTTTATTTTGGAAATGGGAAAATAAAACTCTTGGTATCAAATTTGGTGCTAATCATTTATAGCATTATTAATGCTGTAGTCGTTGTTTTTTTGTTGTTTGCTTTGTTATACATACTAGTAAAGAGCTGTTATTTCCTATTCCCATAACTCTGCCTGAAAAAAGCCCCCTTTAATATTTCTTCTTTTTCTAAATTATAATAATTTGAAGGGAGGGAATTTGAATTGTCCAGTTACCTGTCCTTCAAACCAAGGCACATGGCTCTACAGCCTGCAAAGGAGAGAGCCCACAAAGCGGCAGCAAGAGCAGAGCCCTGGAGAGCAGGCAGGAAGCTCCAAAGTATTGCAGAGTCCTGCACTGCAGTCCTGCCCCACCCTATGCTCTGGGCTACAGAGATGAAACCCTGTTCATGAGCTCAGGCTCACATGGAAGCAAGAGAATGCATAAAAAGAGCATTGCTGTACAGAGGGCTATCAGGGGAGATGTACCAAATAAAGCCCAGGAATTCAGCTGGTTTTACTGAGGCTGCACAGTGAAAGTTAGAAGACCCCTGAGCAACCACTGCAGCATGCGAGCTGTTAACTGCATCCTTCAACAGTTACCAGCTCACCAGGCACAGGCATAGCCATGGCAGCCACTCTGGGAAGGCAGAGAAGGTGGCAGGGACAGGCCAGGAACAGGACAGTGATGGCAGTGGAAGGCATCAGTCCTCACAGGGTGAGCACAGGGGTTTCCTTGGTCAGCATGGCGTGATTGTGCCCAGGCCGTGGCCAAGAGGCATCAACCTTCTGCCCAACATACCATGAAGATCAAAGAGTATTTTCTGAGGTACTGATTCTCACCAGTGCCTCAACTCAGAAAGGAGTGGCTGGCACACCCCCTCTGTCAGATATTTCTGGTTTAATCAAACAATGCTGCAGCAGAGAAATGCTGGGCTCTATAAGCAGCCTGTTTCCAACAGCCTGGCAACGGCTAGCAGCAGGGGAAGTGCAGAGAAGTGACCCTTGGTGGTCACAGGCCATACTGGTTATGGGGCACTGTATCAGAGAACCAGGGGTACTACCAGGACCCCACGGGCCAGCTGTTCTTCAAGGAACATGGTACTGCTCAATTAGAGCAGTGATTATCAGCCAGGGAACGGAATTTCTTCCTTCATAGCCTGGTGTAGGAGAATCACAGAAGCATCAATAAATCATTATTTCCTCGCTACTTGCTAATAAGCAAAGCAAATAAAGGGTCTCCCCAGAGCTTGCTGCCAATTTCCTCCGTACCTGATGAGTACAGAGCCAGACCTCAGCACTGCCTTGGGGTGCTTTGCACACACCAGGGTGGTTGGGTAAGGATGCCCTTCCCAGGGCCAAAGCCAAGCTTTTCAGAAGTACCCTTCCAAAATGTCTTGTGAGTACCTAACCATAGCCAACCCAGGGCATGGCCCTGCAGAGGCAGGAACACATCTATCCCCATGCCTCACACTGCTCTCATCCTCACTGCCCCAGGAGCAGTCTCCCTAAAAGGGCACACCTGCACAGCATGTGCCACACAGGCTGGTGAGAGACATGAGCAATTCAGAAGACACTACAGGTGTCCTTTTTGTACAGGCAGCATAAACCTCCTCTCCTGCCCTCCCCAGGTTATCGAAAATGTTGCCCCCTCTCTTTGTTTGTAATCTTTCCACATGTACCACTGGTGTTGTTTAAATGCACTCATAAGATGAACTTGCTCAACAATCTAGAATAATCATACCTTTCAGAAAAGCATTTTCTGGACAACCAAGCTGACAGCTGCATTAGCTCAGACAGGCTGAGCCACTCTGTGTGCACCAGGCTTTTATGAAAGTGGCCCATTAACATATGGCAGGCTTTTCTTTGCCTCCACAAGGGGCTGATCCAAGAAAACATAGCTTTTTTTTTTTCTCCTCCTGCCTCCTCATCTTTTAGTGATCAAGGGCATTTACTCTTCTCCATGTGCAGGAATCAGTGCCCTCATGCCTGCAGCTGCCTCTGCAGCCAGAGGGGTGCCCAGGCAGGGCTGCTCATCTTCACTCTCATCTCATTGCCTCAGCTTTCACAACATGACAACAAAGAACAGACGAAGTTTTGTCTCCAGTGACAGCTCAGTTTTCACACAGCTGCACTGACACGGACCACTGGTGAAATTAATATATTTATCCTGCTGGCATACACAGGCACAGGCTGGTTCTTGTTATACAAATCAAGAGAGGAACGCCACCTCTTAGGTCACATGCCCTTCACCCCCAGTCACCACCGGACTGTCTGCATGTTTATTCCTTCCAGATTGAAATGATTGCAGCACCAATTTACAAAAATCAACTATCCTTTGTGGCAGAGTGGTGTGCCAGACCAGAGTTCCCCCTTTGAGACCACACAGCTCACATAAATGGGCTGAATTTTGTTGTTTTGCATTTCAGCTCCTTTCCCTTCTCTTATTGCAGCCCAAATCAGAAATTTTTCATCCCCAGGCTGTTGGCTAAGAGAGATGCATTAACTTATTCTTTCCAGCATGAAGATACTGTGACTTGCAGCACTTAAAAACACACAACAAAAACGCATGTGAAACAAAGGTTTCTGAATAAATAATATGAGAAAAGCTCCAAACAAACCTGCAGCACCTCTGACTCGCTAGCAAAAACAAAGACAGCTGAGCTCTTCTGACAGAGGCAGCCCAGAAGCAGCCCAGGAATTCCTGCTGATATGCTATACTGCGTTTCTCATGGATCAGTGTTTTTCCACTGTGTGCTGACAGCAGCCACTCAAGCAAACAGCCAGCACAAATGGAAAATGAAAAGAAAGGATAGCCAGGGAAAGGGCTTAAGCTGTGCAATTCACACTAAAGCAAAAGCCAGAGCTACTGGCAAAGAGATACACTAACTAGAGACAGTACAGGCACAAGAGGCATTTGGAACAAACAGAACTCGGCAGAGGGATGCGCACCAACCAAACCTCAACCAATTTCTCTCCCAAGACAGGAAGCCTCGGAGTCAGGGAGAAGGGGGCTGAGACAGGCTAAGGGACAACAGAATGCATGCAAGCCACCACTGCATGCTTGTACTTCCTGAGGTGGACATGCTTTATGCTAGGTCTCTCCAGCCATGCTCAGACCCTGTTTACTGGCCATGATGGCCAGAATTGGCCACTGATTCCTTCCCCTCATAATTTTGCGTTCTCCAGTAACCAGAACATGTCTCACTGCAAAACAGTCTAAGAGGATAAAAGCAGAGACAGAAATTTTTAAAATAAAACAATCAACATATACTTACATATCTTGCTGTTCCCTGCTGCCTTAATTGTTACTGCTCTCAATGCTTCAGGGGATTTCCCTGGCTCAAGCCTGCCCCAGGTGAACAGCTGCCACACAACAGAGCTGCCCCTCTCTTTAAGATCACCTGTTCAGCATCATTTTTGCACACAATTGTCAAGGCAGTATCTGACATGATCAGTGTGGCACCTGTGCAGGAAAATTTACATTTCTACTGATACATATATAAACATAAAATGTATATACATACACATACTAGAGTATCATCTACACTGAACAGTAGATAGCCTCTGTGTTGATAAAAACTCAGGATTATGAACCAGGATGTATCAAGGTGGAAGGAAATCAACTGCAGGGCAGTACTAGAAGTATACCAGGACTTTTGACATTAGCATTTGAAGTGGGAAAAAAGCCCAACAGAAGGGGTTTTGTCAGACTTTGTGTAGTCTTCAGTGTGGTAGCCCAAAAAACTGCTACAGATGTTTTTTCCTCACTGAGATTCAGCACAGCTCCAAGATCACTTGCACAAAATTAGCACAGGACTATAAGAAAGCCCCTATATTAATTATGATCAAAATGTAACTAATTTCTAAGTTCCCAGAGTGCTGGGAAGAGTGCAAGGTGCTAATCTCAGCCCATCTTTGTTTTGATTGAGTTGGCAAAGACATGGATGTGAGATGAAGATCCAGCCACAGAAACTCTCTTTGCAGTTAGTCAGGTTTGCCAAGAGTTGCCAGAATAAGAAGCAAGGTCAGAGCCCAGAAGAAAGAACAAGACTGGAAAACTCTTCAGCTCCTGGCTCTTCTTCTGGCATTCAAAGAGGAAGGCTCAGTTTCCCCCCACAATTTATTTCCATAGCAGAGATTGTAGCAAACTGCCAGGAAGGGGACAGTTATATAAAACATAGGATGAAAAAAATTTCAAATTTCTACCACAATCAAGAGAAGTCTTTCCCTTCCCATTCACTCCTGCCTTAGAGCACATTCCAGTACATGACAAATAAGCAAGTAAAGTTCCCAGGGGTCAAGCAGGAAAAATATGCAATTACATTGTCAATTCATCTGATGCCCAAAGACAGATGCAGAGAAGTCCATATGTACATGTTAACCAAAAGGGACTTTCCTCCTGCATGCCACAGATTGGTACTGATGTAACAGATTGCAGTTATGTGTTTGAGAAAGAGGTAATAATTCGTGATTCATCTTATACAGGAATTTATGATTTATCAGCTTTTCTTCCCAAATCCTCCCTGTCCCATGACCAGCACTCTGGCAAGAGTCAGAAGGCAGCACATTGGAGTTATGATGTGCTTTGGGCACAATAACTGTATTGCCTAAACCTCAAACCATGGGCAAATTAAAAAGTGTCTCTTATACAGACAGAAAATGGGGGAATGCAAAATTAATTGGACCTGGTGTCTCAGTCCCAATGAACATGGGAAGACAGGGAGCAGGCAGAGGTGTAGAACCCAGGAACACTGGACAGGCAAGAAGGACAAGGGGCAAGGAGGGTACACAGGCCACCATCCAAGGAAGTGTAGAGCCTGTGGGCTTGGCACGAAGGATTTGAGTCTGCCACATGGAAAACAAGTGCTGCTTTCTGGTATCCATTGGATAAACAGCTGTATGTACTTCATTAAAGCCACGGATGAGGGAAAAGAGATTCCATCCTTAAGGGGCAACCACAGAAAAGTCATCAGCTAGTTACAGTCCTGGATAGTTGTAAATTGCACAAAATAGTAAACCAGACATGAATCCCCAGGATGTCTTGAGTAGCACCAGGATCAGAACTGCCAGGCCTGGCACAGCCTAGGCTCTTTCCTGCTAAGCTGTCACTGTGAGCTGAAAACCTGTCTTGCATACTGTGAGCAAACCTGAGAGTGGCCCTGAAAAGTTCTCCCCTAAGATCATTCTAGTTGGGAGGATCAAAGGCAGCTTGCTGCTATAGGATCAGTTAAAAGTCTGGATAGAAGAGATTTTTTTTTGTGTTTTGGACCCTACATGCAGAATTACCATTGCTTTCTCTGCCATGAAGGGACACAGCTCCCCTGCACACTGTGGCGGGATATCTACACCCTCCCTCCCCTTTTCTCTACTGCAGAGAGTTGGCGCATAAAGAGAGAACCTGGGTTGAAAGGCCCAGCAAGGGATCATCTCTGGCACCAAAAGGGCTCAGACCCCAGCTAAGAATAAACATCTTAGTCTGGAGAGCAGACGTGGGAAGAGATAAAAGAAATATTTGTGACAGAGAGACACTGTTTTACAAACTATAAAAGACACACAAGTTAGCAAAGAGGCAGAAGCCTTTTACACACACTCTGACAAGCGTTCAAGACTTCTCCCTGGAGTTTGGATTGAGATTCTGTGGTTACTTTCCTGGGAATTGAGAGGAAGGATCTCAATGTGTGCCTCACCAACAATTGGATGGTAAAATACATTGAATCCTAAGTTATATTATTTCTTTACTAGCTATAAAATTTATAGGTAGCTTGAACCCCACACTGTATGTATCTACTAGTAGTCTCTTTTTGTCATTATTCCTGTGTAGTATTAGTTTGTTTTAAGTCTTATGTCTGTTAGTTTTGTGTCTATTAAATAAAGAATTAATTTTATAATAGACTGAATCAGCCATTATTAAAGAACTTGTGAATGAGAGTGGGTTTTGGGGTGCTGACTGCCTCAATAAAGCTACTGCCTGGTGCCAGATTTCTGGGCAAAAGGCGAGGACTTATCTAAACCCCTACATCCATTTGTAACAAACAAACCCAAAATAAAGAGAAAGCCAGCAGGACAGGATCAGAATACACTAACTTATAGCCTTATTTTGGTTGAGGTTTGGTTGGTGCACATCTCTCTGCTGAGTTCTGTTTGTTCCAAATGCCTCTTGTGCCTGTACTGTCTCTAGTTAGTGTATCTCTTTGCCAGTAGCTCTGGCTTTTGCTTTAGTGTGAATTGCACAGCTTAAGTCTTTTCCCTGGCTATCCTTTCTTTTCATTTTCCATTTGAAATATACAGAGAAAATCCAGTGTTTTCTTCTGTAATGAGCATTCCCCTTCCTCAAATTACTGGTGCATCCTACCTGAAACTCAGCTTACCATGTTGTGTTATAGATCACATGTGTGAATGACCTCCTCTGAAATAAAATGACCCCCAGATCACCATATGGAAAAGCCTGAGTATTTTTTACCACGAGTAGAATTGTTGCAAGCAAACACAAAATGGCTGGATTTATGCTGCCCCTCTGTTCAAAGAGAGCAGCTCCATATTTTCATGGGGCAAAACTTATCCCAAGGTGGAGGGATGATTTGCCAACAGTACTTTTACTATCATCCCTTCACACAAATCCTAAGCACAAAAGGTAAACCAAGGTCTTTGAGGACTTCTCCCACTAATGGTGTTTCTGTTGCTATAGGACACGAAATGAATGACAGGCACATAATCAAGTTGTCAGGGCAAAAAGAGAGAAGTTTATTTTCCTACTTGGGTTTATGTAGTTTTTTAACAATGACCATGGATTGGAGGATGCAGTTGCCACCTCTCCAACCACACTAGCCAAACTAGAAGTCCATCATTTGTCTCCTCCTTAGAGAGAGGAATGAAAACAAAAATGAACAGTTACAGTAACATTACTTGTTTACAAGAAAATCTGTGAGAAACTCCATTGCAAAAATGCAAACATCAGAAGGCTGAAAAAAAGATCAGGGTGACTGTTTCAGGCCAGGGACCCAAGAGAGCAAGCATATTTACAAGGTTTCTCCAAAGCAGATGCCCATATAATGTTCCCACAATATGGATCGCACAAGCAACTTTGCTTCTCTCACAGCCCCGTCTGGGTCACAGGCACAAAGAGTTGAAACATCAGTATTTGGTAAACCCCAGGATATCCAACCAGCTTCTCCCCAACATTTTCAAACTCTACTGAACAGCTCCCATCAGTGTGGAAGAAACACATCTCTTTGGTGGGGACATATTTCCCAACATGGGAATCCCAAACAAGTTCTCCACCTAAGCAGAACAGCATGCTCAGACCCAGCAGGCTTCTTCCAGCCCCCAGGATCCTTCATGACTTTAGATTGGTACAGATTACTCATTCTGGAATTTAAACAATGTAACAAGAAGACTCATTATAAAAGATAACCCTCACATACTCATTTGCTTTCAGGTGGGTGACAGTAAAGCTATGGCAAGAAGGAACATCCTCCAAAAGAGGATCCTGTGCCATGGGTTTTGGTACCTGTATATTTTAAAAACATGTTCAGAGTAGCACTATGGAACAGGGGATGTTATTCATGCTTCTGGCTTATCAGTGCTATACACAAGAATTACACAAAGTTAGGCGTGCCAGCTAATTATAGCAAAGACATTTAAAGACTGTTGAGGGCAGAAGTGTAGGAGAGCAATGGAGAAGTTATCAGAGGGGCTGAAATACTCCATACATGCTGCACTATCAAGAGGAAGATCATGCTATTGGTTCACAGACAAAATACCCAAGTGTGCACACATCCTTGTTAGCTGAGAGCTGCTCCTGCACGCACAGGTATTCTTGGTAAAGTGGATGTTTCTGCTCCTGACCCTCACCAAATCCAGCGAGTCAATACAATCAAGCTTTATTGGGACAGTGATAAAACTAAAACTAATTCATACCCCAAACCCAATTAAAAATACTACTGCAATCTGCAGCAGTGTCTTACACTGTTACATGTGTGATCACAAAGACAACAGCACAAGCCAAAATAAACCCCAGAAAATTTTGAACTAAAGATCCTGCAGTTGTTTTTGACTGGCAGACAGCAGAATACTACTTTTCAACACATTGTCAGTTTCAATTGACCTACAAAAGTACCTTGAGAATTGCAAGTTTAGCTTTGTTTATCAAAGGAATGAGGGTAACTTGCTGTTTTCTCCATATTCAGTTCAAGAACAAATTCTGGGGTTTGTTCAGTGAGCTTTTTTTACTTTAAAAAATTAAAGGGTTCGACTGGATTTGCTGACGTTTCACCTATAAGGAAGTAAGACATGAGTAATGGAAGAAAAGCAATTTGTTAGTGTCTCACACTATCTGCAGAAGAAAACCAGCCTCTGCTTTAGCTGCAATTTATAACTCCATCTCCTTTTGCAGCTTAGAGTGGCACAGGCTCCCCAGAAAATACAAAGAAATGGGGACAGGAGGGGAATGTCGTCTTAGGACATTGTGCTTCAGGCAGCAAAACAGCCATAATCCTGTTTTCCTCACTTTCCAAAGCAGTGAACAAAAAAACCTGCATTTGTTAGACTGTTCATTTCCCATGTGCAAAAGTTCCAGCTCCCAGCTCCCATGGCTCATTAAAGGATTGATTTCTTGCATCTGCTTCTTCTTGTGCTACATTCACCTGTGTCAGCACCCATCTTGCTCAAAGGCATCAGCAAGAGTAAACCACTGTATTTCAGGAAATCTTCCCAGCCCATATTGCATGGGACAAATCCTGCAGAAATGGAGATGGCCAGGACTCAGCTCACCTCGTGCTGTTTGGTGCTTGCCTAATAGCAAGCAAAGGGTGACAGTAAATCTGAAGTTGCATGGTTTGCACAATTCATGTGCATGTTTTCTCTCTCTCATCCCTCTAAATCCTTCCAGGTCAGGGCTGATCACCCTTCATCACTCCTATCTCCCTTCAGCCCAGCTACAAGGTTTGCGTGGTCTTCCACATCCATCCACAGTCACATGAGACTGAACATTGCCAACAGGGGATTTTGTTGAGAGAACATTTATGCTGAATCATTAACAAAGTATTAATAGTATTTAAAAGGTTTTAAAGTGACCAGAGCTCAATATGATTTTGAGATCTCAAGCTCAAAAATATAGCCAGTTCACATGTGTTCATGCATGTAGAAGGCTCAGATGCTGTCCCACATCACTGGGCAATGCTTCTTGCCCAAGACCACAGGCAAGATGATGCTTCCCAAAACTCGATGTTGGAGGGGTTTCTTTCTATCACTGATATAAAAAATTATACTGTGCAGGTCCCTTGATAACAACCGCACAATTATTTCAATGCTGCTGCTATATCTTGTCATCAAGCTAATGGAAGACAGACACATGAAATCAATTCAAAAAAATAAACTAAAGGGGATGCATTTTTCAGTTTAATAAAGGTGATTCTAGGGCAAAAACTTCATTATTTAGAACTCGGCACATCAAGGGACATTGTTTTTTTGATGTCAAAGGGAAAAAGTCTTCATCTATAAACACTTTGATTTGGCCAGCCTCAGGGAAGTCCCTAAAGCTTCTGCACTAAGTAGGTAATGAATTTTTTATGAGCATCCTTCTTACTTGAGGTGCTGGGATTTCATGCAATTATTCTTTTAGCATGCTAAAATGTGAACTTTCCTGATACTTGAACTCCTCCCCAAATATTCCCCAGGGACGGCTAAGCCGGAACATAGAGGGAAAGGGCCCGTAGACCTGCCTTCTGGCTGGTCACTTGGATGCAAATCATTGTTCAAAAAACGGTCTGTCCATCCCCCTGCAAACACGCATCCTTTCCTCAGGAAAAGGAAATCTGAAAAGACACAGAATTCACAGTTTGCACAAAAAGGAATTGTCACCACATCAGATTCAGAGACCACGGAGGTTTGCATTTGTCTGCTCAGTGGAGAGCTTCAACTTGATGTCTCTAGGTGGCCATCTAGTTCCCACAGAAGCTGCCCACAGAATTGCAGTTCTCATTGCAGCACACTGAAACCAATTGAACTCTGCTGACAGAGAGCCCTCTATCTCAAAAACCTGTCCAACCACTTCCATTCCCCAGGTGCAAGAGGGTGAAAGGCACCTGTGTGGTCCATCAAGGCTTTCTTCCCACCTCCAGAGAAAGAGGCTGAGCTCAGCCTCCCAGCCAGTAAGCTTAAGGGCAGTGGAGGGGGAGCAGGCACCAGGAACAGTGGGAGATGACACATGAACTACTCTAGAAGCTGAGGGGGTATGGCCCCAGGCACAAACCTCATGGACAGGCATTCAAAGACCTTTTCATCAAGACATCATCCCAGCAATTCCCACCTCCTTGTGGGCGGGTGTCTATTTTTGCAGCTCTTGCCTCCTCTTCTCCCCCAACCCTTTGGTTTTTGTTCAATATAACAGAAGATTTGGAGTTGAGGGCTGCCCTAAGGTTTCCATACTACAAGGCACTGTCCCTATTTGTACTACAAAAAACCCCAAGAAATAATTAATAGTTATTACTTAGAAAATATCTAATTGGAACTTGAAACCAGTGATTTAGCAAGAAACAACCCACAGCCTGGAATTATCTAGCATGCCTAGTCCAACAGCTTAATTTTAAAAAAAAATTAATTATAACTCTTGAGCAGCTGAACAACCTAAAATATCAGCCTGAGGTGACATTTCCAGATCACAGAAAAAATCAACACCTTGCAGACCACTTTCACACACACCACCCCGGCCTGAGCAGTGAAGTGGACAAAGAGGCACAGATGGTTCCCCCCCACCACCATTGACATGACAGGAGATCCCTATTCAAAAGCACATCCCACTAGCATGAAAGGCAGCCTGAGTCAGAGGAATGGGTTCACCAGCACTTGCAGCTGGGTGACACTGCCCTTTTAGCTAGTCCAGATGGACAGGAGGAAGGACACAGGCTTCACAAGAAGCAAGCAGCTTCCAAGGAGGAAAGGAGTAACAACTTCTTCTAAATAACTTCAACAGGCAAGTAAATAACCAGGAAAAACAAACCCATGGACTTCCCACCTCACTCTAAAAAGCTGGCAAAATCTTACTTCCCCTTCTTGCCCTAAGCCTCATGCTATAAGAGAACAAGTTTTAGTTTTTGCTCCCTTGAAAGGGAAGCAAGCAGGTCTGCCACAAAAGCTCTGCATCACAGGGCATGAACACAGATGATCTCACATGAAGCTGAGCCTCCTCTCCCAAGGTAATGGGTCTTGTCTTTTGGACAACTCTTTGCCCTGACATCTAGTGAGCACTGATGGAGCTTTCTCCAGAATAGTGCTCAATATACCAGTGGTAAGAATGCAATGAGGGCCAAAGGGGAGCAGAGACAGAGGCAGTCATGAATTGCGTCCTCTGTTCTGCTTCTCACATGACAAGCTTCAAAACCCTGGTTTTAAAATCAGAGGTTTTGCCATGTGATAAAAGTCAAGACAAATAAGGTTTGACAAGGCCTTCTTTTAAAGGTCAAAATTTGATTTGTGAGCCACTGGCTGGGGAAACAAAGTGATGCTACTCTAGAAGCAGGACCAGGACCCACAATTCCTGCTGCGACTCAGACCTTGAGGCGATGAGGTCAGTCGGGGTCCACAGAAAGGATTTCCAGTGGACTGCCATTTCAAATGAGAATTTTTCCTCTAAATGCAACAAAGATTTTTCAGATCCAGGTGCCAATTCACAGAAAAAGGACAAACTGGGGTCCTCCAAGAGTGCCAGCACCCACTTCTCTCTGGAGAGTGTCAGCCCTGGAAACAAGACCTCCTTCCCACCAGAAGCTGGCACCCATCACACAGCAGTCTGCCCACACAGCAACAGCAGCTCTGGGAGGCAGAGATTAACAGCCCTGCAGGACAAGCAGATTCCCCAGTCCAACACCAAACACTTCCAGCCCTCACAGCCCTTGCAAGCATGCACAGAAATACAATTCTTCAGTGAAATAAATTGAGCCAACTCTTACTGTTATTGAAAACATGAAAGCCTCATTTTAAGTTTTGCCTCAGGAAGAAACACAATGTACAGGCATTTTAATTTAAAAATCTCTGCACACAGAGCTCTGTTAGAACCTATGGCTTGAAAAATTTTGGTTATGGCAGTGGCCATGTAGAATGTTAGTATCTGTGAAGTCTAATTTTCTTGCAGACCATCTAATGCTACTGTTGCATATAAGGCTGCTTGTACTTCCCTCCTTATAAAACCATTCTGGAATTCGTCCTTCTTCCAATATCCAGGCTGAGAGCTCACATACTGAATACATAATCCTGTCTAGAAATCACAAAGCTTAAATTTGTTCATGAGGGAGTAAATCTGGGATGCTCTTATAAACTCTGTTTTTGTGTACATCTGAAATACAAAAGAAACAGAATAAAAAGGAGGCTGCTTCTGTTCCAAAAGTAGAGCTCTCCTCAACAGAAAGGTTCAGCTGTTTTTCATGTTTCAACCATTAACAGATGTAAATACCCACGTTACACCATGGGATTTAACCTTCCCCATGGGTATAAATATGCCCAAGGTCTTGAAAGGAATCTTCTTAGGTCAGCCAGTGACCACAATATAGTTTGCTTTTGTTAAAGCCTTTCCTAGTTTACAGGCTGCTCCAAGCACAGACATTAATCTTTTCTTGCAAGGAGGAGGACTCTTCACATTGTTTTCCCGTCATCACTAACAGAGCCCATTTTTCACCAAGGACAAGCAATATGAATTTCTCCTTGCTCTTCAGTGTCTTGCTCCCTCTGTACTTCACACAGATCAACAATCACAAGAAAATCAATTTCCATGAACTTTCTCGTTTATTGGTTACCTATTGCTTTCAATACGAATCCCTCCTTCTTTGTTTTTTTTGTGACTTGTGTTTGTTGTTTTTTCTGACAAGAGTTCACCTGATGGGATGGAAATCCTCAAAGGAAACACAAAAGTGGGATTGTGACAAGTGATGCAGAAGCACAAACAGAGCAGGATGTTCCTAGTTCAAAGTTGGCAGTTTCTTCCCCTTGCAATAAGAAGCTCATCATCATCCAAATGTAAACAAGGAGAGAGTCTAGCCTCCGCCTCCTGATGAAAAGCATTCAAAAACCATACAGTAGGCAAAAAAAAAAATCACATATTTGATCAGTAAAATTGCAAGGTAACAGCAGGTGATCACCTGTGCAACACTTTGAAATGCTCACAGCCCAGCACTAGAAAGCAGGGGTGCAATGACCTGGCAGACACTGTGACCCCACAGGGAAGTTGGGTATCAATCTGCGGCTGTCTGCTCTGGGCCAGTGCCTCTTCAAAGGCTGGGAAGAAGATGCCACATCTTCTTTCCAGTCTGCCTCCTCACCTTGCCTTTCCTCCAAGGCAAAGAGAGCTGCAGCCACATTGCTCGAGTGGACATGGACTCTCAGACATGTCCCAACTGCCTGCTCACTTCTGACCAAAGCAGCCTTCAAGTTGTTCAACCCTGAAACAGGCTTAATATTTCCAGCCCAATGGAGCCATCCATGCATCCACCAGTGTCACTCCACTCATGACACAGGAGTGATAAAACCACATCACCAATGCTTCTCATAGGTGGGTATCCAGGCCAAAAAGACAAATTTTATCTGGTATCAAAAAGCTTAGTTATTTTTAATTGGAGTAGAAGTGAGAAGAGTATGTCTTCACAGCCGAGACTAAAGATCATTACCATAACTCTAATCATTCTGGATCATGGAAGATTGTAGAACTTCTGGCTAAAATTTCAAATGTTTAGCTACAGTAATTAGAAATGGTTATAATTCCCCTGACTGTGTAATTTAGTCTCAAGAATAAAATTTCATCTCAAAGCACAAGCAGCTCTGACATGACAGCATCTCTGCTACAGTGAGAGCCCAGAGAAAAATGCTTCATTCTTTCACTTTCTTGCATGTGCCAAGAAATGCAGCCTCAGCTGCAAAGCACTACCAGCTGCTTATTCTCCAAAATAAAACTTTATTTTTAGCCTAAGCACTTACTCAGGATCTGTGTGAGTATTGCAATTAAGCTCTCATGCCCATTGAAAGCTCTGTCAAACCTGCAGCAGATGACAAATAACGCTGCAGGCTCCAGCATAGGAGACAGTCCGTACAACAGTCTGCACAATCACCACCTGTTCAGGAACAATGAGAGCAACTCTGTCAAGGGTCAGGAGCACCAAGTTTAAAGCTGGATTTTAAGCAGATGGAGGGAGAAACTCTTACAGCAAACAACAATTGCCAAAACTCAGTTTCTAGCAAGCCCACAGAGGTTGTAATATCTCCCTCTCTGGAGACATTCAGAACTCACCTGGACACATTCCCGTGTCACCTGCTCCAGGAGGCCCTTTCATGGCAGGGTGTTGGACTGGATGATCTCCAGAGGTCCCTTCCAACCCAAACTATTCTGTGACTGGCAATGTACAACCAGCTGAGGAGTTAGAACTCAATGATCTGTAAAACCCCTCCCAATTCAAGCTATTCTATGGTTCTAACTGTGTTCCACAATCATCATTGTCTCCATGGCAGTGTGGAAGGTTTGACAGTACCTGAGCTGCCACAGTGACCCTACACAGCACCAGCTTTGGCACATGCTGCTCCATCCCTGAACCAATGCACATGCAATCCTGGCAAAGAAGCAACATGATTAGAAACAAGGAGTTTTCCAGCAAGCTGGTGAACTGAATTAATTGAGACTGGGGTTGACAAGAGCAGAGGTAGCTTAGGAGAACGCTGGAGAGCAGGGCCAGGTGTAGGATGTGGATCAAGCTGGAGGAGTGGCCATGAGCTGTGAGACCCACACCCTGAGCCCTAGCATGCTCTGGTCTGCAAGGAAAGGCAGCTCCTTACACTACCTCACTCTGCACTACACAACTCCAGTCCTGAACCCAGGTCAATGCTACAACATAAAATAGGACAGAACAGTTTGGGCAAACAGAGAGTGCTCAAATTTCACTCCTTCACAAAAACCTGTCTTCTTTGCAGCTGGGGAGGTGACACACCCCTCCTGTGCCTGCCTGGTCAGGACTACCTGTACTCTGATGCTATGCACTTGCTCATGCTGCAGGAGAATTTTAAGTTGTTGCTAGGCTGCACAAAGCAGTCTATTTTCATCATATGCCTGTTTATTCTTGTAGAAGAAGATACAGCAAACAGCAATACAATGCATCCTCAAAATGCTTGTTATAGTCTTTGCTTGGCTCCCTTTTCTCACCAGACGATCCAAAGCTTCTTGGCCATCAGCATACACACCTTTGCACCCAGACAGACCTTTTCTTGCACCTCCAGAGGTACAATGTGAAATCATGAGAGACTCAAAATCCACATTACAAACAAATTTTCAGTTATTCCAAATAAATTTCAGGTAATTTTGAAAAGGATATTAATAACAATTTCAAAGCTGTTTCCTAATGGCTTAATACAGATGAGAAGCTGATTTGTAACAGCCAGCAGGCTAAAGCATTCCCATTTCATCAGGAAACATTTCCCTGCAACTTAGCATGTATTTTTGCACCCCTGACATTTACCAATATAGCATTTTAAAGCTGCCTTTCCCCTCCCCAGCATTTAACATCAACACTTTCATTGACAGAGAATGCAGCCTGGGTCGGTGCAGACATGAGACAAGACAAGATCAGTTGTGGCGCCTGGTGAAGACGAGAGCTGAAGCAGTCCTGCTACTCTGGGACGTGGGTCCCATAGCAGGAGCAAACCATCACGGCCAGCCCCTGTCCTGCCAGGAGCAGAGCAGATCAGCTTTCCTGGCAGGCCAAGTGTCACTCATAGCTCAGCATCCTCCAGGACAATCACTCCCTCTGTGCTCCTGGTGCTGCTGTGCTACAGCCTGAAATCTTCATCCAGAGCTGCAATAACTCCACATTCCCATTACAAAATTCCCGGTTCCATCATAGTCATAGCAACATAGAGCTATTTATCCCACAGAAAGGAACCTTATTATTTGCTAGACTTGGCATTTGTCCCTTCCTGACACTGAGTGAACCTCCTCTGCCTAAGCAAGCTTACCAAATTGAATCTTTTACAGCTGCACATAAAGCTTTGAAAAGCCTGTCTTCTGGAATGACTGTCTGACTCCAGAGACCCTAAACTCCATTTTAATCTCCACATTTTTCTGCCACTCATACATTACTTAAGCATCAGCACACAGCTGGGGACAAAAGACCAACCTCATACTGGCGGGCACTTTGCAGTTCAACAGGAAGGCCTGGCTCTTGAGCAGACAGTTTTGCTGCAGCAGTGTTCACCTGGCATTAGATATTAGCACATTTCTTGCTCCACCAGTAGCTGAAGGCAACTACTCTCAGGCTGTCACCAGAACAGTACATGTTTTCATTTGCGTGGCAGCAGCACCCACAGCCCCAGAGTATATGACTTTACTGGGCACCATGATGCCTGCTGGTGTCATGGCCTCCCAAGATCTCCACCATGGCCATGCAGAGCCAGGGCTATACACAGTGTCACTGTTTCAACAAGCAACTCTCTCTGTGCAGTCCACAAGCTGCCCCATTCAACAGCACAGCCCAATCCTCCCCTCGCGCTGTTTGATGGCCTCAACCTCTATCCCCAGAATGGCACTCAGCTTGAAATTACTCTTAATAACCCCAACAGGAACTAAAAGGGAGCTACAGAAGGGTAAAATCAGCAGGAATATCAGCTGAAGTTGGCCATTTCTAATTGACTCAAATTAACTTCACATCATGTGTACCTTCTGGTGCTCTGGCTGGGCCCCAGCTTGTTTCTTAGGGGCATTCTAAGAAGGATTTGTTAGGTGGAGCTTTTTCCTCCCCTACAACTAACTCTCCCTTAACAGCAATACTGAGCCACAAGGATTTCAGTACAAAATCCTGCAAAAAGACATCACACACAAAAAAACCCCATTAAATAATAATTGGGAATTATCTTTTCTTTGAGAGATGTCAAAGCATCAATATCCCATATCTATGAAAGCTGAGGAAAAAAAAAAACAACCTGAAACTCAAGAGGAGCTCTGAAGAAAACAAATGCTCCTAATACTGCAAAGCAGCAACAGTAGCCCAAGCCTCCCCCATGAGCATCCTGACTGCAAGTGCTGTGAGGGGCTATGACTGTTGTCCAACCTATTGCTCACCTGGAACCTAACTGCACTGCTAAGGAAGGCCAAGCTCACCTTTACAATGGTGACTCCTGTTGGCCACTCTCTCTCACTGCCAACACTAATCATTAGCAGTGTTTTTCCCTGCTGTGATTGGGGCAGCATTAATTGCCTCCCAAACCGCTGTCACTAATTGGTCTCAGTGCTCTTATTAAATCAAAACTGGGTGACAAATTGTTTGCACTCCTCTTGAACATTGAGCAAACAGTCTCAAGCACACTCCCAGTGAGAAGATACTTTCTGCCATGAATAAACACACGTTTTGACTTCACATCAGCTCTTCAGAGCTGGCAGGATGCAACAACAGAAAGTCAGTAACAGACACACAGGATAACTGCAAAGTGGCAAATTAGATCCTGCTGCTTCACGCATCATCAACAAATTCAGGTGTTGGAAATTTAATGGCCAAAACAGAGATGAGCAGATGCAGGGAAGACTGTTTCCTGCAACAAGGTCCAAAAGTATTTGGGAAAGTTACAGCTGAACTAGAGGGAATGCTCACAAAGTCATCAGCAATGATGCTTTAGTGTCAGTGCATTACTAACATGTCAGGAGTTAGCGTGGCAGGCTGCAAGCTGTGTTGAGGCTGTAGCGAAACATAATGCTAGAAATTACTGTAAAGTCATAGAGCAAACATTTTTCCTGTAAGATTTTGAGATGCATACTAGCAAGGTACCTGCAAGAAAAAACTGGTATGAGTGAGCAGCCTAGGAGACGGCTCCTGCACCCACAGCAGTGAGAAGACGTCATGCCACACAAGCAAATGAAGCAAGAGACTGCAGACAGGAAACTCATGAGCAGCAACCTGGAGCTATGCCATTGTGGGGTTTTAAAATCTAGCAGTTAATAAGGTCTTTGCTCTGTAACTAAATAGCTTCTGTAAATAGCTTATTAAGGGCTTATTGATACACAAGATGTTCCCTTCTGTCAGGCCATCTTGCCAGGCTGCACAAGAGCCCCAGCTTCACAGGATGGACAGACCAAGTGGCCATCAAAGGGACCTGGTGCTGCCCTAACACACGTACACTCTGCTGTTAATGCCTGTCTCACTGGCGTGTTCTGCAAAGCTGACACCCACACGTACTTACAGCCTGAGTTACTGCTAATCAGAAATTCAATGGCATCTGAAGGAGCAGCAGCAGCATACTAAAAGAAAAGTGGTTGTCACTATTTTCAGACAGACGCCAAAAGGCCCATTTGTAACATTCACATGCATTTCTGTGCAGTTACCCATTCACTGAAGCCAAGAGTCTTCAGCATCTAGGTCCCACAGCTATCCTGAGGCCCAAACGTACAAAATCCCCTATGAATTAGTTCTACATGAAATCCCTGTTCTAATTTTTAGAAGCCATGCTTTCCCTCACAAGCCTCCTCTAAGCAGCCCCTGCACAGTACAAGCCACATGCAACCTCTTCCCCATGACACATGCATGGGCACAGTGCTCACACCCCAGCAGCAAAAGGTGTACTCCATCCTCTGACTCCAGTTAGGGCCACAGCTGGTGCTCGGACCTTCTGTAATTCCCACTATCACCAACTTGGCTGTAAGTGCTGCCATTACAGCCAGCTGCCATGGCTTCTCCCAGTCCCCAGGACAGCAGGGGTGTGATGCGGGTGTCACAGTGTGTTAATAGAAGGACAATCACCCCTCACTATCCTCTCAGTGTGGAGGCACCACACACACGGAGCCCCCAGCCTGAACAGCCAGCACAGAGATGGCCATAGGAGTGCCACTAACTTACACCAACCACGGCTGCTGGCCAGGAGATTCCAGTTTACCTGTAGTCATGTTTACTCCAAGGAAGGGACTCCCCCACAGCATCTCCCAGGGATTTTCCTATCTTCCCCTCCCAGTTCTGCAGGAGTGAAGAGCCCATCAGACTTTCAGGCCCTGGAGATGGCACCCTGGGTATCCATACCCAAACCCCGTCCTCCGGATGAGCCTGCTGAGCACTCACTTTATCCCTAACCCGTAGGGCTGGAGCTCTCCAAACCTGACAGGACCACAGGAAATGTCTCCTGCCTCCTTGCAATCACAGGATTCCCATCCCACAGTATCCCAGACCGTCCCCACCTGCCGAAGACAGTGCAGGGAAAGTCACGGCCACAAAAATCGCACACCCGTTTCCCCAGCTGGGCCAGCGGCTCCCAGAGAGGTCACACGAGGGACCATGAGCGGCTGGGGCTGAGCTGCTCAAAGCAGGGGCAGGTGCTAAGCTCTGCCACCGCGTCGGCACAAACCCAGCCTGGGACAGTCAGGAAAGCCCTGCTGCCTGCGAGGGGCCAGGGCAGAGCCGCCCAGCCCCGAGACCCCCGGCAAAGCCGCTCCCGCCCGGCCCGGCCCACCTGCAGCCGCTGGAGGTAGGAGGCCGGCGCGTAGCCCGTCTCGCCAGAGCCGGCGCGGGTGACGAGCCACCAGTGCTGGTTGCTGCGCTCCAGCAGCAAGAAGGTCTCTCCGGCAGCGAAGGGCAGTGAGTTGGGCTCGGCCGAGCGGAAGCTGTACAGGGCCCGGTACATGGCGACGGCACCGGCACCAGCAAAACCGGCACCTCCGCCCGCCCGGACCGGACTGGCCCCGCCCCCCGCGTCCCGCCCGCCCCGCCCCCCGCGTCCCGCCCGCCCCGCCCCCCGCGCTGTACCGCCCCGCCCCCCGCGCTGTACCGCCCCCTGGCGGCGCGGCGGCGCCCCTCCCCTCGCTCGCCCATGCCGGCAGGGGGCGCCAGCGGCTTTTGCAGCGTCGCTGAGGCGCCAACGACGGCACCGACCAGCGGCGCTTGCACCGGGACTGATCCCCAGAACTGACTCAGGGGACTGACCCCCGGCACCGACCCCATGGGGCCGTTGGCAGGATCCATTAATCACGGACGCTTCCCTGGCACCGGCCCATTTGTGTTCCTCCTCAATCACACAATTGCCTGGGTCACTGCTCCCGCCTACCGCCCATCACCAATGCGCACCTGGTCCCATTGACCCCGGCTGGCCGCAGACTCAAATCGCTTCCCCACTAAATCCGCCCGTCCCGGCGAGTGTCCCCAAGCAGCCCCTCCTCTCGGAATGCCGTATTGGAGCATCCGGCACCACTGTGTCCCCAAAGTCCTTGTGTGCCCGCCAGCCCTACCCTGGGTGCCACGAGGTCTTCCCCCAGCGAGCTCCCCTGGGCCGGTCCCGTTCCCCACCACTCCCCCAGCATGGGACCAGGGCACGACCAGGGCTGGCTCTGACCCGCAGCGGGCACAGTGACCTGGCACGTGGCCGTGGGGACGTGGGACACAGCCCATCAGGCCTGGAGCTCTCCAAGAAGACACAGTGGCCCCCAGCCCCATTCATCTCCTTGCTCCATTCCAGGAGAACAACCCTTTGGGACACTACCCCAAGTAGCCCAAGACCCCTGCAAGCCCCCTCCCACCCCCCTCAAGATATCAGCAGCTTCCCTTGGTCCCTGCTGCCCAGTGATCTGAGCCCTTCTTGCTGTCCCGGGGAAGTGGGCGGCAGCAGGGCATGGTCCCCCCTCCCTCTTCCCCAGCCAGGGCTTTCTCCACGCTGACCTAGGAACAAGACAAATTTTCCACCTGGCAAAGCCAGCACAGACAGCCTAGGAGCAGGGTGGGTGGGGACCTGATTACAACACCCCAGTGGGAGTACTACATACTCTGCAGCAAAGCCCACCAGAAAGACATCCCTCACCCATCCTGCCCACTCTGCCATCCTGCCAGGATGCAGAGATGGAACAGTCCACAGATCCTCGCTCACAGTTATAGAGGAGTTAAATTAATCCAGAAACCATTCACAACCCAATCCAACCAGTGGTAATACAATGAAAATCAGATTTGGAAAAGCCACAACCCCCTGCCTGCTCCCAGCAGAGCCCACTCAGGTCCCCATTTTTCCCAGCACTGGCAGTGAGATAATTCTGGCTGATCCTTGTTACGCAGAGATGGAGGATGGAGTGGGAGTGAGAGGTTGCCTAGACTCCCGCACTGCAACAAGTACTGGGAATCACTGCAGTGAGCTGGAGTTGGGCACGCTCAGGATGGAAAAACAGCAGGGTGCTTTGATTGGGAACTGTGAGATGTAATTGGGGCTGATTCCATCAGGAGCCTTTTAGGTCTGGATTTCCTGGCTGGTCATAGTCCTTTCCAGATGCCCAGCAGGAAACAGCATGATGGTAGGCAAGGACTGGGCAGACAGGGATCACCACTGCAGGAGAGAAAACTTTCTCATTTGTGGAGTCATTATTCTTGGCACTATCCATATCTCATGGGAACAGGATTCTCTGCTTGCCCATCCCCTGTCCAGTTTGGCTGCAGTGTTCACTCTGCCGCTGTGCCCCCACTACAGGTGAGCCCTGGCCACTCCCTGGCACGAGTCCACCTGTTTCTGCTGGAATAACGGCGCTTTGTTTCCACGAAGTCGGCAGCACAGGCTATGCTGGCAGGCAGAGGCAGCTGAGGGGGATGCAGGCAGAGGCAGCTGAGGGGGATGCAGGCATCCATCACCCACCTCCCAGGTGCACAGCAGCAGCAGCACCCCAGTCTCTTCCTCTGCTCAGCACAGCATCCCAGCTCTGCCAGACAGTGGCTGAGAAGGATTTCCTCTGTAAAGGCCCCTGCAAATCCTTCTGCATCTGGGTAGAATGCAGAGCCCAGGACAAATTCCTGCTGCTGATGAGTCAACTTTGAATTGCAAATGCCGGGTGATTTATACTGGACAGGGAGGGGCAACAAACAAGGATCCTGCTGTGTCACTTGCAGGTGACTTTTAAAGCTGAACTTGAGACCTCAGGACATAACACTTGCATCCCTTGCCCTCAGAACCTTGAGGACTGGGATCACTGTAAAATATGAAGGGCTCAGTGCATGCATGGCAGCCCCCACGCTCCTGTTTTCCTCCAGAGCTGTGGAGGGGAAGCATTGCACAACAGCACTCATATGATTGGAACACAAACTTGCCAGCTCCACATACACTTATATAATTCTGCACCGTCTGCTCGTCAACACATTGCAAAACAGCAGTGGGATCAATCGCTCTACTTTTAGGTGTACAAATATTATTGCACTCCCACCAGCTTTCTCTGGGTGAAAAGTCATAGAGATGTGAGGTGTTGTGAGGATCCCAGGCCCACAACTCTGTCTTTAGTGTGTCCTGCAGGGGCTGGGGATGTTCATGGCCAGGAAGACCAGGAATTGGAATACTTTGGGCATGTCCCTATTTCCCACTTTCCTGACAGCTCTGCCTCCTGGAAAACCACATTAAAAGGCTGTAGATAGGACCCCCAATAGCATACATTAGTATTGCTTCCAGAAGGTCTCACCTCTCCAACTACATCTACTGCCTTACAGGGGAAGCCTCCAAACCAGTGCTGCCTGCCAAAAAACCTGGAAGGGTGTTCTGGCCAGCAGGAGCAAGCCCTGCTCCTGCCTCTTGCAAGGAACACAGTGATCCGTGCTGAGTCCGAAAACAACAGCGAGGGGCTGTTCTTTTAGCGGCCACTTCCCCGTAGAGCACAACATGTGGAGAAGCTGAAGCTGCCGGGACCGTGGGTGGCTCTGGGACCGTTCTGTTCTGCCTGCCTGGGGGACCGAGATGCCCACCGGGCTCCTTGCGCAACCCATCCTGCACAAAGCCGGGGCTGGCTGGGGCCCAGACCCCTCCTGTGGCTGGAGGAAGGAGCAGCCAGTGCCTGCCAACAGCTGCACTTCCTAGAAATGAAGAAGACAGAAGGTCGGGAGAGTTGAGGGCTGGTGGAGGGGGCCCAGGGGATGCTGTGGGAAGGATTGAGGCACTGCAGGTCACAAGGCGAGCAGCACACAGCCCAGCCTGTGCCCTGTAGCTTCTCTTCAGGAAAACAAGCTCTTTGGCTTCACACAACAGCTCTCTGTTCTTTGTTAAACTCTGCTCGCACCCAGACCTGATAAGCCCCTTGCCAGCCCACGCATCCTGTGGACCAGCACAGCCCCGTCCCAGCTCTCCCTGCCGGGGCAGCTCTGCAGGCTCCAATGCCATGCTGCGTGAGCACCACTCCGTGGGCTCCCCACACTGTCCTTCCAGCCCCAGGGCTGTCAGGTGAAGGACGCTTCCTGACTTCACATCTGTCTCCAAGCAGGCCAATGCTGCCTTGCCCAACACCCCCCTGCTCACCTTCCTTGTTGCATGTGGGAAGAGCTGGAAAACAAGGGGTTGCCTGGGGTGCAGCAATGGATCCTGCCTCTGTGGGTTGCAGGAGCTCCTCTGCTTCTCTTTCAAAGAGAAATTGAAAAGATTCCACGGGGCCTATGCAGCCTGTCATAGCTGCTACGGTGAAAACCCAAGAAAGAGAAGACATCACCTCATCTGGAGCTGGCAGCCCAGCATGGCAGGCACCAGCATCACCATGTGAGGCTGCTACTACTGTCACCCTTTGTTGCCCATACAGTTTGTGGGGCAGAAGGGACAGGGACCATAGCCCTGCTTACATCCTCTCCATGAGAGGGAGCTCTGGGCTGGTGGGTGGATGCAGTGGGCCTTGGTGAGCAGGTGAGGGATGCTGGGATGGGGATTCCTCGCTGATGGAGCAGGGTGCTCAGCCTGGTGGGGGCTGTCTCCAGGGTTTGCTCTGCTCTCATTCAGGTGTCCGAGTTACAAGCTTCAAACAAAGGCCAGACAACAGAGGGCTGCAGGGAGGCCCCTTAGCCAACACTCATTCCCACACAATTGAAGGAAGCTTTGCTTCCAGCCAGCGACACAAACCATTCATTCCCTGCCCTCTCTGCCCTGCCCTACTCGACTCCAAGGCTTGGGCACTATTGGAGATGGCCACAGGGCAGTGCAGGACTCTCACCTTATGCCAAGGATGGATCTATACACAGGATGGACAGACAGTGGCCCTTAGCCCCACTACAGCATCACCAGATTTGTTAGCCTCCAGTCACACAAACTTAAGTCCACCACCATTAGAAACAGGGAAGGCACAGCTGCTGGGCCACATACAGTCTCCAGTACTAGATGCCGCAGAGGCATCAGGGCACAGGATCCTTCTGCCCCTGTGCGCTGAGAACCACCGTGTCCCCAGTGGCTCAGGTCTGAGCCCTTTGTAGGCCCAGGGCCAGAGTGAACCATTTTCCCCTGGGCAGGGAATATGGCAACTTAGGGCTGCTGCCCTGTGAGGTGTCACTGCTTGGCCACAAGGAAATACTTTGTTCTCACTACGTAAAAGGTATTTGTGTGTCTCTCCCCACTGGTACAGACCCAGCTCAGGGAAAGAAGTCCAGCAGCTACTCAGGAGGCAGCAGCACAGGATGGGGGCAGTGCAGGGACAAAGGTGCCCTCTCCTCCAGCAAAGCCAGGGGCTTTCCCCTGCCTCTTCTTGCTTCTGCCCTGCCCAGCCCCAGTGCCAGGGAGGCCACCTACCAAAACATCCCAGCAGGTCCACAGAGCACCACTCACCTCAGTCCCCAGTGCCCTGCCAGCAAAGCAGAGCTCAATTCACTGGAGAAACTGGTGCCAGCTGCTGGAATGTGTTTCATCTCTAGCCAGCTGATGCATGGCAGTTCCCATCAGACACCCCAGTTTTGGGCTAGGAGTGACCTGTTTATGTAAAACAAGTTCCTCACAAGCCTGAGGCTGGTGCAGCATCCTCCAGGGGCAGCCATAGGAAAGCAGAAGCAGGTGCTTAAGGGCCTGGACCTAGCCAGGCTGGACCACATGCTGTCTCTCACCCAGCCCCTGCAAAGTCACTGGTGCAGGGTCAGACCCAGCACACTGCAGCCACCCTGGGAAATGGTGCTGCTAGGGCAGGGCTGGCAGGAAAAGGTGGGTCTTCTCCAAGCATCAGGAAGCAGATAGGGAAGAGACCAGACACAGGGGAGCCTTGAGGAACAGGGTCATGCACTCAGCATTGTCCTCCATGGAGCAGAGCCTATAGAAATTACAGAACGAGGGGTCCCTGCCAGGGCACAAGCTATCCCAGCTCCTGTCCCTTGTCCCAGCATGAGGGATGCTCTGTGGAGGTACCTGTCCCATGGTGCAGGGCTCCCCAGGACATGAGGGAACCAGCCCAGCTGCCCCCTCCCAGTGCTCTTGCTGGCACAACTAGCACAGAGGGAAGCTTACAGTCCAGGGAGGACCAGACCTGTGGGGAGCCATGCTCAGACCATGTACAGGAACATAAAAAGCCCTCAAGTCTATTCCTGAGTGCAACTGCTGCTTTCCCATTATTCCATCACTCTGTCCTTTGCCATGGTCCAACAGGCAGGTGACCACAAACACCCTCCCCAACCCCTGTTCATCCCATTTCTGTCCTCCAAGAAAGTCAAGCACAGGGCTGGGGGGGGCCATTTACAGGGAGTGTGGGAGCCCCATTCCCACCCCAGCATGTTGGCAGTTGCACAATTGCCTTTCCACAAACAAGAAATTGCTTGGAGGGATGTGTGGAGAGCAGCATGGAAGGAAAAGAAACTTGCTCTTGAACTTTGCAAGATAGTATGCCATTTAGAGGTACTTGCAAATGGGTTGCCCCTTTTTTAACTTTAAAGGATGAGGCGCAAGGAAGGGATTTTTCCTCCTGATGTTTTGCTGTTACATATGTCAAAGTAACTAATGGAAAAGGTCTTCACTGTTCCTGCTCCCCCACTCCCAGCTGCTGCAGCCCAGGAAGCTCCCAACCACTTGTTGCTTTGGAGCCCTGGCACAGCATCTCTTAACCCTCAGACAATATTGGCAATAGGATTTTAGCAGTGCTGGCTTGAGCCCACAGGGGCAGATCCCTCCACCTTCCTGCAGCAGCAGCAACTGCACCTGAGGGTTTGCTATTATTCTATATGGACACCCCCCCCCCCAGTGCTCCAGGTCTGGCTGCTGACACCATACTGCTGAAACTATGTATAAACCAAGCTTACCCCACTGACAGTGTTTCTGCAGCTCCCTGCCTGTAACCCAGAGCCGTGTCTGCAAGCCTGTTCTGGAGGCAGCCTGCATCAGAACAAATGGAGTTCTTCTTGTCGGATTTTATTAATTCCCTCCACAGTTCCTACGTAACACACGTACATTAGGAGACCTTATCTCTGCTAATTTCAGACTACATAGTCAAACCATGTATCAGATGAAGCTGCACAGGGAGGCTTATCCATAAGTAGCAGCAATGATAGGTGACTACAGTGCCTGCCAAGGGACTCGTCATTAGCTCATCAGAAGAGGTCATCACATCCTAAAGTGGAGAACTGAAAAGGAAAGACCACCTTGCAGCCTTGGCCACGCTCCTCGTGCTGGGCACATCTTGGGAACAACAGGCAGGAGTGCTGCTCATCAATGCTGAAGACATTTTGCAGTTGAGATGCCAAGAATAAGAAGCCCCATCTTTGCCCCTTGCCCAAAGCTTTTTGCAGCCAATGCCAGGAGTGGTTCACAGGGCCCTGTCAGGTGCACTCACCACTGGGGTCTCACACAGAAGCAACATATGGCCTGTTCAGGCTGGACAAGCCCAGCTCCAGAGACAACAGCCCATGTACTGGCATAAAATATTGAGGTGACTGCAAGATGTAAAAACCTGTTTAAAATCAACATCAGTTGGTGCCTGAACACTGTGGAACACAAACCTGAACCAAAACCAAACAAAAAAAAAAAAAAACCCTTTTACAAGCAAAGGTAAAAAACTTTTAAAACTACAAAGGAGCACAGGAGAGCCATCAGATAGACTTTGATCAGGACAACTTGATAGCAGCTGCTGGGAATATGAAACTGAAGCTACAGGGCTACAGCCAACTGAAGAGGGTGACCTTCCACAAGCAGATCTGCAGCCTTCCTATCACACCCCACCTCCCCTCTCCTAAGCAAGCCTGCAGGCAAAGTATGGGCCAGGGAGATGATTCACCTGACTCATCTGCACAAACTGACTCCTTCATTCTGGTTATTTGTAACAAGAAGTTCACTCTTACCTCAGCACTTCCACACCCATTTTTCTCTTGCACTGTCATGATGACGTACAAACCTCTCAAGGGGAGAAGTCCTGTATCTAAAAATGGTTAGATAAACACTCTCCTTAACAGAACCTCTGGTTTAACTTGGTTACTTCAGCTACTCACTACCCTCTCACTCTCATCCTTCCCTTCCTGTCAGTTTGTCCCAAGTAAGATTTTAAGCTGCTTAAGGTAGTTTTCAGGTTTGGCAGTTCTGCCCTGGTTGCTGCTGTTGCAGCTATTCCTGTACAAGTTTTACACATTTTGCCTCAGCTTCAGTTAAATAACATCTATAGCTCTCTAGAAATAGGTTACACAGCATAAGATCTATTTACAAGACCTAGGAACAAGAAATAGGTTGTTGATTTCGAGAGCAAGTTCTCACTGATCAGTTCTCATTCTGGCTGGAAGCGACCTCTGGAGGCCTCTCAGAAGGTGCCTTTACCCCATCTATGCAGGCTCTGTCATCTCAGCCTCTCCTCAAAGAGCAGGTGCTGGGCCTTGCCAGCTCAATAGCTCTGCTGGGCTTGCTCATCACTCTTGACAGGAGGCCCAGGACAGACATGGTATCCCACAGGTGGTCTCATGACACAAATAAGCCTTGCTGTCCACATGCTGCTTCTGCATTACACCAGAGACCAGAGATTTGAGCTTCCTCTCCTCCTCAGTCACCAGCAACAACAGAAGCATCATTTACAATGAACAAAAAGAATTTTATTGGAACATATACACAAGGAATAACAGAGGTATCTGAGTAATCAAACATGGAATGTTTAAGAAAGTTAAAATAAATAAGGATACCAAGTTTTGCCAGTGCTAGGTCCAGCACCAATGTAAGTAAATGCCCTCTGAACAAGTCTGACTCTGACAGGCTGACTCTGACAGGACCACCTCTGTAGAGGCTGTAAAGATTCCTACCACCAGAAAGTGGCCAATAATTTTGGAATACAAAGAGTCAAATAGTGCTTTCTACTGATGTGCATTCACACTGTTTATTCACTACTTTCATCTCTTATTTCTTTAATAATATCTATTAAATTCTGGAGTCCAAAAACATAACCCGTGTCTTGGCCCTCATGCACCACACTATCTTCTCCATAGTACTTGCAGGTTGTGTGGGCAAAGTCTATCATGCGGACATCAACAGTACTGGAAGTTGGTTTATAGGCATAGGCTCCTGCTGACTCATCTGAAGATTCTTCTGAAAGGTCCTCTAGGTCCTCTGGATCCGAGTCAACAGCAACTTCCTGCCTTTCTTTTCCATCATAGATGATCAGCAAGGAGCTTGAATAGAAGCGATAGGACTCCTGTTTCTCCAGCACAGATTTAAGTTCAGTAAGTTTTTTAATAACTGACTCAAAGAGTTCTCTGCGCAGGTATTTGCCGTTATGAAAGAACTGGTAAAGTGCTTCTTTGAATCCCTGGACTGAGAGTTTTCTTCCATGGTATTTATTCATGAACATCAGCTGGCCAGTGCCTGCCTGGTAGACCTGCATACACAAACACAAGACAAGAAAAAAGGAATAGTTAAAATTGCTGGTACACTGACAACAAAGCCTTGAGGGGACACACACACGAAAATATAAACTAAAAAAGCACATTCCTTAAAGCTTTTATAAGATGACATACTACTCTCTAAAATTGCTCTTGTACAATTACAGAAATTGCTATCAACAGATCCAGTAGTGCCTGTGCAACTTAGAGGAAGTGGAAAATTCCTTCCATTTAGATTTGAGCTTTTCCACCAAGGATGTAAGAACAAGGACTTTAAGTGAGATTAGGAAAGCTGCAGCCAAGATCCTCAAAGTCAAGCTACAGCTTGTACCACAGCCACTCATTCAGCTGATTACCTGCCTCTGCTCTAGCATGCACCAGTTGATTCTCAGCACGCTGAGATCTGAGTGGCAGATTCCTAAACAAAACTATACAAACATTCCTATACAAAACTAAGATGTACACCATAATTATCTGTATTTGAAGAAGTCAGAGGTGCTCCTGCAGGAAAATGCCTTCCTGCAGGAAGGCATACGAGAGTGGTTTATACAACCCATAGTTCAATAATGCCTAAACATCTGAGTCAAGAAAGGACAGCAGGTGCTTCCGAAGTTCCTCTTTATTCTCCAGCAGAGGTCAACACTGGAAAGTGAACAATGGTCATGCCATGCTCAAATCTCAGCACACTGTGGTAGAAATGCAGCTCCCACACTTTCATTTCTGCCTCATGTTTTTCTCTGAAGTTGAACAGTGAGCTGAGCACTACACATGCCAACAGTCCTGCTGTGGAACAAGTTCTAGCAAACACTGCTAGCATTCCTGGAATCTACTGGATAGGAGGAGAGAAGCTTCAGGAAAAAAACTCAAACACAAACATGGTGTTTCCCATTTGTCACTCCAGGAATATAGAAACAAGTAAACAAAAAATTCAGGTGAAAGTCCACACAATGTCTCCTCATCTGGCAACAAGTCTTACCCCATTTACCAAGCACTTCTTGCCTGCACTTCGCAACAAGTCTACTTCAAGCAGTGTAAGATCTCTGGCTTTTCAAAGTTACAGAACAGAACCGATTGCTTCTTAGTATTTTGACAAATTTCCACGTGCTTAATTCAAAATGCATATAACTGGCTCCCCCTGTAACTCTTCCCTATGCTATCCTGAAATGTTAACTGAATCAGTAGTTTTAACAGTTTTGAACTGCTGATATGGTGCAGGAGGCTGTTTGTGTGTTCAGAGCCTGCACTCACTCATGCATAGCATGGGCTGCAGGTAGCTCCTGCAGATGCTGCCACTTCCAACTGATCAGTGATACTCAAAATCC
The DNA here is from genome assembly GCA_013398615.1 of Brachypodius melanocephalos. Taxonomy (NCBI): domain Eukaryota; kingdom Metazoa; phylum Chordata; class Aves; order Passeriformes; family Pycnonotidae; genus Brachypodius; species Brachypodius melanocephalos. Next base: position 294,076 of record VZSR01000009.1, read on the forward strand.
TCGCTCCCCTCTGTAAAGGAAATGAAGCACAGCAGCTCAAGGGTAACAACTTGTGAGATGGCTACATAAACTCAAAACTTCACTAACAGAAATAGGTGCAAGGCTGTTGGCCACACATGATGGGTTCTCCTCACCTGCATGCCACAGACTCGCACTCCTATCACAGCCGAGGTGCTCTGCTGACATTTGCGGATCTGATTCGCCTTTTTCTCCTCAGTCGCATCATCACCATGCTGCCGGGTCCCCATCTTCAGGTCCAGCACACATGGAACCTCGTAGCGAGATGTGAGGTTCTCCAGCAAAATGAATTCTGATCAGTTAAGGAACAATCCTCACAATGAGGAATACAGCTTTTAAAAATATTACCACATATTTTATAGTGCCTCACTCTTAACTTTAAGCATAGCCAAAACATGCCTAGTAGAAAGTAATCTAGAAAAATTACAGATACATAAACTTAACATGCCCTCTGTTTTAAGCCAGTTCCAGTTTTACTGGTCTCAAGAGACTAGTGAATTTCCACATTAAGTGAAAACCAAAAGCAATCAGAGTTACACAGAAATATAACATGGCAGCTGACTTTGAATTATGAAGTATTTCCTGTCTAGAAAGAGACTTTTTTCCTGTGGGAAGTGAAGATTTTGTGTGTTTGTATTACCATTCATAACCAGTGAAGCATTTTCATACCATCTTTACAACTTTAAAACATCTGTATTATTGCTGTGCCAAAGTTATCACACACTTCTTAGGCAACTGAATAATAATCTACAGTGAAATGGTGAGGGTAACAGACAAAAAATCCTATCAATTTGATCATTTATTAGTCACAGATGTCTCTGTAAACCATCGCCAAAACTCCTTACATGTGAGAAATTTGTTTACCTCAGTATTTAGATACTACTGCTTTTGCAGGATGTATGAGCTGTATCCAAGCCTACAGCAAGATCATTTTTTGATAGAATGCTCAGGGTAGAGATGAGTTCCTATGGTTCCACAGCACAAAACCAATGTGCTTCAACCTTCATGAATTCAGTCAGTTTTTTGTTTCTCATGCTCCAATCCTACATGACTGTTTATATTCAACTTTTCTTAAAGCTCATTAAAAAGAAGCTACTAGAAGCAGAAACTCCAGGCACTGGAACATCCTCTATATTTAACTGATGAAAAGAGGAAGAGGACACTGGTTTTTAAGATCACCAATATCAAAACAGTAAAAAAAGTGTCAGAACTCATCTCCTTTGAAAACTCTCACTAGAAACTGTCCTTGTGGAAGACACCAAACACACTATGCTGTAAAACCTGTTCACTAATCCACAATGTGAAGATATTTAATTTAGTTCTCTGAATTTCCTAGCATACGTAGTTTGTTACGTGCTGGAAAAACCCATTTCTAGAAAGTGCGGGCAAACCCTTTGAAGACGCCAAATAAATCACAGCTTCAGAGAGTCTCTTGGAACTGCAGTTAAGCCTCCTCTGTACTTTTATCTGGAACGTTCAAAAAATAAGAGGCAGAGCCCTGCTCGTTCCATTGTTAGGAGGTACTTTCAGGAAAGGATACTATATTGATTTCGGTGCTTTGCATTTTCCTTCATTCGCTGTAACTGTTGCTGGTGACATTTCATGCTCCAAGGATTATGGTGTTTAAACTGAGAACTGACATTTCCTTTTTTCTCTACAGTATAATACAAGACTTCAGATTTCTTCAGCCACTCAAATTCTTCCTCCAGTTTGTGACTAGAAAAGTAGAACAAAGTAGCAAACTACAGGTCAAAGGGAAAAATAAGCTCTTGAAGAGAGATTGTCAATGGATTTAACTTTACAAGCTATTTTGCTCACCTTCATTAACAGCAAGCAAAAGCTTTTTCTTCTCTGTACATGTGAACAAAATGTCCATGAATAGTTTTTCAACTATTACAAAGCCACTTCCATACTAGTAAAAAGGAGCATATAGCCAAATATTAAATAATACGTAGTAATTCTACTTATATATCCTTTACCTGTGAGCATGACTTCTATGAAGAAATGCAAGAGGTAGCAATGCACCTTAAGGTTTATCCTTTGCTAAGGTCACTGTTTTTAGCACAACACATCACAGCTCACAAGCTTACAGTGGGCACAGTTAATAGGAATGAACATGGGCAAAAAAGTCACTAGCAGGGATAAAGCAGGATTCCTAACAAAGTATGCCATACAGAGTAGCACTTAAATATGTTCAAGGTTGGTTTTTTTAACTTATTATTCTTCTGCAAATGGGTGAATGTTTTTTGTTTGTTTGTAGGGGTGCTTTTTTGTGGTTGGGTTTGTTTGTTTTGTGGGTGGTTTTTTTCCTCTTTCTGAAGCTTCAAAAATGACTTTGGGAAACTTGTTTCAACTGACCACAGCAGAAAAAAATGAAACTTAACCTTTACTGAGGGCTAAGGATATACTAGTTTGACTAGTGAACTTGTCTGCACTGAAGAGGTCAGGAAAAACAAAAGAACAAGAGAAGAAAAGAAAATTAAAGCGAAACAGTTCTGGAGAATTCTCCAGAATTCTGGAGACCAGAATTTGACAGCTAAAAGTCAAACTTACTTTTTCATTTTTTCCTCTTTCCTGTGCTGCCGGACCCATTCCTTAGATATCTTCTCATTTTCTAACAACATTGTCTTTTTGTTAGTCCACCGCAATAGCTTACTTTTGGGTTCACAGTCAGAGTTATCTAAGTTTTCTAAGTTATCATGGTCCCCATTTAATGGATATGCTATTAGACATAAGTTTCCATCTTCATCCTCTTCAAAGCTCACTGATACCACACCTGAAGAGAAAAAGGACCCAGACAATTATGAACTGCTCAAGTGACAAGCAAGCCTTTTAGAATGCATTCTTTTACACTAAAAATACAGCAACTTTATTTTTTCTCTTACACCAGTCCTTAGTTTCTATCTCGCCACAGGCCAAACCTCATCTCCCAACCTAACAAATATCAAAAGAGCTAGACAAAAATGACACCTCACAAAAGACAATTTATCATATTGGCACAACAATGATACAAAAGGTCATTTTTTCTCTCTGAGGCAGTAAAGTAACAATAAAATAATAACAGGACACAATTTCAATTAATAAAAATTTTTATTAATTAAAAAAAAATCTGACTGGTCTGATTCCAAGTGAGATATAAAGCATTTGTTAACATTTTGCAGTTAAAAGTGACCTACACAAAAAAATTTCACACCAAAAACCTCTTAAATTTTGCATGACAGCTAAGCGAAAAGCACTTATCCAAACAATACTTGGTTTATAGATCCCCAAAGGAAAGATATGCAAGGACAGCAAAACAAGGGAAATGGCACATTTCAACAGAAACTAGTCCAAAAGCTTCCACTTAGAATCACCATGTTTAATTATACATTTTCTTCTATTTTTTGGAATATATTTTATTGATACTGGTTACGCAGCAATCTTGTGGAATAAGTAACAAAAATGCAATGCAAAGCAAATTTGTCTGTGGTACAGAAACATGGTGAACCTCAAAAGCATTTTTTCTCCTCATCCTCCCCTCAGGAGTCTCTAGAGCACTGCATTGCATTTTAAGAGTCTTAGTGGAGCACTGACAGATGTGCCCAGTGCTATATGAATAAGTCTCAGGGGTTAATGGAGAAGCCATAACAATTATCTGAATTGTTTTTCATTTTGTTTTCCAGTCCTCTATTTCAGCTCAATCAGTCTGCACAGTTCTTGCAGCTCATCACTAGCTAGGGGAGAGGTATCGGTGAGAGACTGGAATTTCTAAGCTTGGCAAGCAACTCACAGACCTGCAGTGGCTGCGGCAGGGAGTACAGAAACTCTGTGCCGCTGTCACAAAGGAAAGGACAATGTGAAGAACAGTGGGGGAGCCAGCTAGCAAATGGCTTCTTTGCCTTTACTCTGGAAAAAAAACCCCAGTGGTGGACCAAGTGAGGCCCCTTCCCTCTAAATCCCTCCCCACACTTCCCAGAAAGCCACAGACACTAGTATAATTGTTCTATTACATTTTGAAAAGTATCATTCAAAGATCAGATTTTCTTCCAGTCCAACAGAACTTGTAATTAGACATGGCAAAAAGTCTCTGTAAATGAGCAGAGAATATTAATTCTGAAACATCTGAAAGTCTTCCATCACTTTCATAAATGGAACACAAAACTTCATCACCATCATGGTTGTTAAAATCAACATGCTTTAAAAAGCAATTCCATTTCTAAAAAGTGCTTCAGACATTATCTATTAATCAGCAGGCAGCAGTTGATGAAATAGGCAAAAGAAAAAGAAGTATTCCTGTTAACTAGTGCAATTCTTAGAAGAATTGGAATTTCCACTCCTACATAACTTCTGACTCAGCCTCATCACAGCTACTTGATCCTTGCCTACCTAAACGCCATGAATTTCCTTAATGGCAGAAATAACACTGAAAGAATGCAACAAGACACCTTACTGGCATGTACTTAACTGAAATCGAAATGAAAGTCAGAGAAGAAATCAAAGCACAAAAGAGACCACAACTAAGCTTACAGAAAACACTATTATCCATCCTTACCAAATCCTTTGTAAACAAACATTAAACAAGTGGCAAAAAAAAAAAAGAAAAAAAGAAAAAAGCGCAGCAGATAATTACTGAAAATGTTCTCAAGCTGTTAACTAGTTACCTGCACCTAAGGGAGATATATGGGCTATCATCAGCAGAGTTGCTCTACTCTAATGCTGTTAATCAGCCCAAACAACAACTTGGCAAGCACTTCCACCTTGCACCTCCACAACCTGCCTCAGACAATATCAAAATACATGAAAAAAAAAAAAAACCCCTCTAAAATCTCTTCCACACGGAAGAGATTTCAGAGAGAACAGAGAGCACAGGACACTTACATTAACAGAAACGAAAAACCCAACCCCATTCAAAGGTTTGGTAACTTACCCTCATACTGTGGAGTGAATTTACGCATTTCTGTTGGGAGAGTCTCATAGAACTGGTGTTCTCTCTGAATAAGAGGTTTACAGATGGTCGTGTCATTAAATCGGAGGACACAGGAGTGTCCTCCAACTTGGTGGACAAAAGGTTCGAGCAGGACTCCTTTGGAATAGTGCTCCACTTCCATTGCTCCAAATGCTGGGCTCATCCTTGTAGCACATTAGACAGAAGGCGGCAGCAATAGTGAAGGCAGTTCAGAGCCTGAAGCCTCCGAGACCCGCAGGTGTTTACTCTGATTCAAAAGTCTGTTAAGGCAAACACAAGAGAGCGGCGGCCGTCAGTGTCCGTGCACGCTGCGGCCTGCTCAGCACGATGAGAGCGAAGCGGCGATGGGTACAGCCGCGCGCAGGGCGCTCTCGGTCCGGACGCGGCCGACTGTGGGCGAGGGCAGGGAGCAGCCAAGGCAGGCTCTGGCGGACACGCCCCCGCCGAGCCGCAGCCAATGAGAGGCTTCGCGGGGCGGGGCGACCAGCGCGCGACGCGCACGCGCGCAGCGGCAGAAGGAGCGCGGCGGCCAGCGCCGTTCGCCACTTCCAACACAACTCACATGCGGACACCCTGCCGAGTCCCACCGCCAGCCGCGCCCGTCGCACTCCAGCGCCCGACCGCGGAGACAGGTGCCCCCCAACTACACTCCCGCCACCTGCGCGGGCCAGCTCAAGAACACAAGAATTAACACCGAGCGTACAATTCCTCCCTTCCAGGCAAGGACGGCAACCAACCAACGTCTAAGGTGGGACGTTGATTTCACCGGTTCATTCACAATAACATATCAGATACCGAAAATATTACACAGATGCAAGCTCTTCACAGGCAAGCCATAATGCTAATGTGCCATCTTCCAAGAACACTCTTTTTTCATAAATTCAGCAGAAGGCAGTGCTCTGTGCCAGCTGCATCCAAAGATCTGCTTCTGTACCCCGAAACCGCAGGCTACTCGGTTCTGGCCAGACGCCGGTTTCATGCAACCTGCACTTCAGAAAGCAATTAAAGGAGTGACGCTGAAAACCAAAACATGACTGTCTTATTCTCTGCCTTCCAGTAAACTTTAAAGTCGAGTTACTCTAATTTTAGACCAAAGCTTAAATGATTAACTTTTAGCAGCTAAAACAATCTCATACTCCTTTTGCCTGAAGACAGTTACACGAACAATAATGCACTTAATTCAAAGAGACTACAAAGTGTTCTAGGTCACAGGTCTATTTTTATTTGTCCTCCTTAAATATTTAACAGCTTTACATTAACTGGAAAAGCAGAGACCTGCAGGCTTAAAGCAGCGGTGCTACCAGAACTACAGACGCCTACACCATGTCCTTGACATAAGAGCATTAATTGAATTAAACAACTAAACTGCTTAAAGAAACAACAGATCGATCAACTGAGTGAACTCCAGGTCCTGGAATGTTTACCTGCACGTAAGGTTGACAGGTCAATATGAGCTGAATGTGTTTTTGTTGGTGGGGCTTTCTGGTGTTGGGGTTTTCTCCTTTCTTCCAAGTGCCTTATTTAACAAAACATTATCAGGTTGTTGGTTTTTTCCTTTTTTTTCTCCCTTTAATCTGGAACAGTATTCCCCAGAAACAATACTGTCTTCTGATAACCTATATTATTAAGATTAGAGCAATATCAATAAACTTGCATTTCTCTTTGTACTACTTTTAATTTCCTAGTATTATTTTTCTAATGCAGCTACTGCATCACCACAGAATTTTCTCACATACCTCAGCATCAACAATTTGACAGCTCAAAGACACACATGTAAAACCCTGTTATACCCCAAACACTAACCACTCCGAAAAAACCTACCCAACTGCACTAAGATGAGCAACCTTGAAGTGCCCAGACAGTGCAGAAAAGCAACGTAACCATGGCCTGTGCCCAAGTCCTGGGCAGTCCAATGTATCTCTTCAGCTGCCACAGTCAGAAAGGGGCACTGTTACTGCTCCAGAGTCACAGATTTATTTCTCCGTGGTTCTCCCCACAGTAGCACCCACTTCATGCAGAGCCATGCTGCTCTTCACTAAGACTCACCTGAAAGCTGACTTAACAGAACATGTATAACACACTTGGAGCTGTCTCCAAACACACACTTGACAAGCCACATTAGCTCCTGAGTAAACTCTGAGAATTGTTTCCATTTTCTCCTACAGAACTTATAAGTATCAATCTGTATACTGCACCAGTAATTTTACAACTCTTGAGTTTTGATTAGGATTTTCTAGAGCAAATGATGCCTCCAGTCTTCTGGAATTTCTGAGGAAAAACCAGTGTGCCAGGTTTCACTGGAGATGTGGTAACATGTACACGATCTTGCAGTGCCAGAGCTTTACACTGCACACCCACACTTAACAGCCCTGCAGAACACCATCAGTACAAGAGCCTCTTTTTCCAAGAGAGTATCACCATTCTGTGACTGCCTTCCTAATTACCCCATACAGAGACACTGATCGCCAACTGCAGCAATTCAGACTGAGAAAGTACCTTGCAACATCCTTTAACCTCAAACACTTAAATCTGTCCCAGTCCTCCTGCGTTACAGTTGCATCAGGAGTTAAGTCTTAAAGATATTTATGCCATATAAAGGACTCCAGCAAACATCACCTCCAACACAGATAATTTAGACCTTGTTTACCCAACACATCTTCAGGGAGCTCATTAGCAGCACCTCCACTTGTTTTTTTCCCATGGATGCCCAAGTAGTCTGGACAATACTTGTACATAGATCGCACCATGCATTCAGCAATGGAACTGACAAGCACAGAATTGGACAAGACTACTCATTCTACTTCACCTTTTCCTGAACAAGTAAGATCTGGCAGCACATCACATAGTGTAACTTCCCATTCAAGGAAAAAGAATGCAAGTTTTTTTAGTGCTCTGATATACAAATTGTAAGTTGTTATTATAAATTACACAGTATTTAGATAGGAGTGGAGGGTTTTTGAGAGGAATGTTAGAAACATTTGTATGTAGTCAAACACAGCGTACCCAGTCAGCACTAGCACAAGACAAATGTGAATCTACCAGAAATAAAGGGGGAGGCTCACAAATGAAGGTGAGTTTACTGTGCCTGTATTAGTAAGTTCTCCTACTGTTTTTATCTTCCAAAAACTACAGCACAACTCCTCCATGTTCCATTTCTACAACTGAATTTTTGTAGTACACATCCCTGCTGAGAAAGCTCTATTAATACAGCTCTGCAGCAGAAACTGTGTGCAAGGACTGCTGAACGGAGCATCAGCAATGAGTTCCTTGCTATGAAGACCTTAGCCAAGCTCCTTAATTGTGCAAGGCAACTTAGTACCTTTTCATGAACTTAAAACAGCAATGATTTGAACATAGCAACAATGCAAGAAGATAGCAGCAAGACCACATAATCTTGTCAACAATTTAGGTTTCATAGAGGGGTTAGTTTTCACTTTGATCAATTGATATACTTTAGCCATTCAAGAAGCACTGTTTACCTAATAAATTCAGTTTTCACCCAATGAAATTTTTCTCACTCGCAAAAGGTTTTGAGTAAGATCTCATGTTTTTTCTGCTTAAAACAATGCCTTAACACTACTATTACTAACCAGAATCTGTTTGTCATTTTGGCTCTCCTTAATATTTGGAATTTTGCCATCCAGATTAATAAGGCCTGGAGCACAACTGTAATGCCCATCAGAAACACTTTGCACCATTTCATTTATAAATATCTTAATTCCATAAACAGCCTCACAATATGCCAAACTGGTTACAGTTCCTTACAAATAAAAGCTTTGACCTAAGACCAACAGTTTCAAGTGGCATTGAGGATGACCAGCACAAGCACAATGCAGTTCTTCACTGCCTTTCCTCTGATTCTACACCCAGTTTGTTCTCAAGGCTCTTTGGGGAAGAAAGAGCCCAAAACAGCTGTTTTTAGGCAATCTTCCCAGACCGCAAATGCAGGCTCATTGTACCCTGCCCTTTTCCTCCTACATGCTTTTAAGTGCCTTTGACTAAGAGTTTTTGTTCAAACAACATATCAGCCAAAAAAGCAGATTCAAAAAAGCCTTCACATGTCAAGCACTTTAAGAGAAAAATCTGACATAACTTGAAGGAGCAAACAAACATGCCTAGACAAAGTAACATTAGCTTGAGCAATGTCATTGTGCAGTGAGCAGCAAAAGATGTTTAAAACCCAAGCCTGCAAACAAGAAATGACATTTACAGACATCCCCATCATGTGTGACAATGACCATCAAAAAATACTGCAATGAATTAATGTTTTCAGGCTTTTAATATTAATCTCAGATGATAGCATTCTTTGGAAGATACTTCATGTCATTGCAGGTTCTTGACTTAGTCCCACATGTATCTGCATTAATGAACACATCCTCTGGAGAGCAGAGCTCTCAATTAAGCAGCAGCTTCTTCCTTCAAAACAATTGCAACAATAATATACCTCCTGCCAGAACTTTGTTATGGTAGAACTACTGATGCAGAGCTGCCTTTTTGTTAAATCTGTTAAACTGTTAAATCTCTAGTTCAGGCCTTTTATTTTGGATGGTTAGCATCTTCAACTCCACATAGCCATAAATCAGATTTACAGGGACAGAAATAGTAAGGCAGCAAAACTTTCTGCCTGTTCTTTTCTCAGTTCACTGGGGAGTGCAGAGGAAGCTGACAGGGTAGAGATCTGCAGAGCAGAGCTGCTGCAGGGTGCTGAAGCAGACAAAGCAAAGCCCCTTCCCAAGGTTCCAAGGTGTCGTGGTTTGACACTGGCACAATGCAAGGCGGTCACAACAGTCACTTGTTCAACCTCCCCTGCCACAGCTGGGCAGAGAAGAGAAAACAAAAATTAAGGAAAGGTTCACAAGTTGAGGTAAGTACTGGGAGAAACACTTCAATGGCAGAACAGGCGCAACATAAGGTTGCAAAATGAATTTATTACTAACAGAATCAGAGGAGGATAATGAGAAGTAAAATAAGCCCTTAAAATACCTCTCCTGGAGCAGTGGAAGAAAATCTCAGTGATGAACTGATCCAAAAACCCCCACGACCTGTCTCCCTATGTTGTCGGTTGGGAAGGAGGGAGGGGCTGGGGGAAGGAGTCCCTCCCACGGGTGACAGTTCTCCATTAACTTCTCCAGCATGGGCCCACTCTCATGAGCAGCAGGTCTACTTGCTGCGATGTGAATTCCCCCCAGAGGTAGACAGTCCTCCCAAAACTGCTGTGATGTGGGTTTCTCTTTCTCTGAGGTGCAGTCCTCCAAGGACAGGCTCCTCCAGCCTGGAGGCAGGGACCCTCTCTCTCCACCAGGTCTCCCACTGGATCACAGCCTCCTCCAGGCATCCACCTGCTCCAGCAAGGGCAACTCCCCCACGGGCTGCAGGTGGATCTCTGGATTCCCTGCAGATCCCCCATGGGCTACAGGTGGACAACCTGCTTCACCATGGCCTGCAGAGGAATCTCAGCTCCAATGCCTGGAGCACCTCCTCCCCCTCTCCTTCTCCACTGATCTTGGTGTTGCCATGTTATTTTTTCCCTCTCATGTTCTCACCTCCTCCTCTTCTCTGACTAGGAGCAAAACCTCGCCTTTGCCTCACAGAGGTGTTACCAACCTCTCTCATTGGCCCAGTTTTGCCCAGCAGCATGTCCATCTTCAAAGCCATTAGAGATTGGCTCTGCTGGACATGGTGGAAGCTTCCAGCTACTCCTCACAGGAACCATCTTTGTGGTCTCCCTGCTACCAAAAACCAGGCTGTGCAAAACCAATATACAAGGAAAGAGAAGAATGACACAGTCAGCCAACAGGAGAGAAGAGTATCAGTGACCTATTAGATCAATCAAAGACAAAGCTGCTTCAGTTCAAAGAACATTCAGGAATAAACAACAAAGCTGAGCATGGACACAGGATGATGCAAATAACAAGGTGGAAAACACCGTGGTATGTTTTTGAGAGCCCACCAACTGTTTCATGCACAACATTGAAAAGGTACTTGAGGTCTGAGTTGGTAAGTCGTTATATTGCTCAAAGAGAATTACCCTTCACAACTGAAGCAGGATAAACACATTATAAGAGCCTACAATAATACACCTATAAACCAAGAATGGTTACAGGAATTTTACAAGTCCTCATTGTTTCGTTACTAGTAATGCGGTACTTTACAAATAGCAAGGTACACTCCTTACATCAAAGAAAACAGAGGATGCAGCCTTAGAGTATTAAAAGCATTAGATACGTTAAACGTGCTCAGGTTCAAAGGTTTGCACAGCTTGTGAATAATTTTCATGAAAATCAATGCTATTCCTCCACAGAAAACACTGTTTTGTTAGCAAATATGCTCTGAGTAACATTAGTAATGATTTGCTTCTAACATTCACTCTAGCTACTGCTTGGCTCAGGAACTGAAGTTACTCTGATGTGCTCTGTTTTCAGAAGTTCTTCAGATTAGAATGTAGATACTCATATCTTCTAGTGTCCAGTCAGCTGGCTTAGAACAGTCTCAGAAACACATTTTAAAAATTAACTGCATCAGATTAGAGAGCAAACCTTTTAAAAGAAATGTTTCTAGTTCTTAACAGAAACATGAGCTCTGCATTCATTTATCACAACTGTTTTATTACATCTCATCTAATGCAAATCCCACACTAGGATACTTTCTGAAGCCATCTGTATCTGCAATAGAATTAATATAACTAAACAGTAAAAGCTATAGTTTATATTTTTTACCTCATTGAGACAGAAATGCAGAGCTCACATAATAATGTGCTTGTATGAATCCTACAGTTTTGGGAAAAGTCTGAAGAACAGCCCTAAATTCTGCATGATTACAAAAAGCAAACATTTATTCTGGTAACCAGTTTAGAGGGAAAAGTTTATCTCTGGGAGAAAAGTGCACTGACATTGTCAGTTCTCAGAATTCTTTTATTTATAAACAAAAGATATTGTAAGCAGCAAATAATTCAAATTTAATAAAGCAGACAATGGTCTTCAACACCATGAGGAGTAGAGGGACAGTGTCATAGCATCAAGGGGGAGGAAATTCTCTTCTTTTTCATTAAGTGTAACTTGAAACAGGTTGTTGTGATGACAAAATGATGCTGAGCTGTATCCTTCTATGCAAGTCAAGGTTATTTAAGCTCTTTTTCAGCAAATCAATCAATACAATGATCATTAAGTTACACAGTTTGTACTCAATGGGATGAGTAAGCATTATGCTCTATAAAAACTCAGTCAGCAGAACACTCGCAAACTCAAGAGTAACCAACTCCTTCAAATCTACATATTCAGTCTATGTATGCTTTCCCTTTGGAAGCAGGAACACTTTTCCTATAGCTTTTAGTGGTAAATCGTGAGGGTGCCAAGAGTCAGACACTGTAGTGGCACCTCTATCATAGCCACCTACAGGCACAAAAAGCCAAGAATGAGCAAATTTTTCTTGTTGCATGTCGAGTGCTTGGGTTAGACCAATAAAAGAAGCCACCTGTTTCTTAAAAATATTGATATAATGTGTGTTTTTTTAAAACTTATCTTTACTAAATGGTTACTAATTGCAGCACTACATTGCTGCAGTTCAAAGAAATCAAGTAATGCCTCGAGATAAATAAGGAAACAAATGCCTTAGATTAATTTCACAAATTAAGGGCTATGTGCTACAGAGGCATACAGGTTGTCCACAGAAAATTCTGAGTCAGGAGGGACCCACAAGGATCATAATTTACTTAATCATGCACAACAGATAGATTCTAGAAACCCAGAATTATACGTGAACTCATGCACAAAATTCCTACAAAACATATTTGCAAAATCCTTTGGGAACATGATGACTCCAATGCAGTCTTGGCCCATCAAGGTAGAAAAATAATCCTGTTTTTAACATTACCTTTCAAAACATTAGCAAACAAAAGATTCCCACCAAAGAAGAACATATTTTTCTGCTTTAAAACTGCCAAAAAATACCTTGAAATGCCCTAGCTTCTTCTGAGGATGTCAACCATATCACACCTAAAGGTACTACTACTCTAAATATTTCTTCCACTCTGAAAGGAAAAGGACAGTCTAACAGCAGCTACAATGGCAAAGGACTCACAAGTGCTACATTAAAGTCCTGTTCTGTCATTTCTCAGGAGTGTAAGACAGCACCCTGAGAGATCCTTTCTTGTAACCAGAGCATCAAGCCTTTTCTATCCACTAAGAATTTTGTCTGTAATATAGAAATGAAAGACCATGGACTGAGATGTTGAAAAATGTATAAAGATGCCCTTTTTCAATGCAAAACATTTTTTAACTGGCAACACATTTATCCTATCTCCTTTTAGTCCTTAAACATGGCGTTCTAGCTTTGTCTTCCTTTCAATATAACCCAAACACAGACGTAAACACTGCCACAGAGGTTAATACGTATTTATACCTGTATATTTAACACCATAGCTGCAGAGCTACCTCCTATACCAAAAAGACTTTTGAATATGGCTTTAACAGACAAAACTAAGAATTAGGAAACATTAGGCATAACATATTAAGGGAGCAAACTACACACAAACCAATCTGAAGTTGCAGAATGTTCTATGACTATTATTCCTCATGCACAATTATTCCTATCATCCTTAAACCAAGTCTACATTATTATGAGAAACTCAGTTGCCCAATTCTGAAAAGCAAGACAAGTCACCAAGGCCATTTCCAGGAACTTCTAGCTTTTTTACACAAGCCTGCACAGCAGCTCCTCAGCTGCAATTTCTTAAAATTCAGCAGGGAGGTTCTGTGCCCAGTGCAATTGATATTTCAACATCTAAAAAAAGCAACAGCTTTCCTTACACCATTTGTTATCTGTAATCTTAACACCTACATACACAAAGTTCTGGAAAAATGCCAGTTTTACCTCTCAAGTAAAGTTATTTTATCTCCCTGGAACTAAAATAAAGTTACAAGTTACTAGGCATATTCAGACACAAAATTCTGACCCATGTAGTTTTTTTCAGGGATTGTGTAATTTAAGAACCAGTCTCTTTTCCAAGAAAAAAAATGCCATGGAAACTAAGGAAACCTGAACCACCAAAACTAAGCTACTTAAACTTCGTATTTAGAAACTGATCCATCTTAAAACGGTATTCTAGCATCAGCAGCCAAAATCACCAGTTGCTACAAAAAGACAGTACCGCCCTTTGTCGTGGAGAAACCAAAATAGCACCCAGCCTTTAATCTTCTGAAAATATGACAGCAAGAGCTAAATTGTGTGGATTACATACATGAAAGCATTATTCAAGACACCAATACCCTCAAGAAATTCCAGCATTAAGACTAAAATAAATCCAAGGCTATGCCTCTCATTACCATGAATTCAGCAGTCTGGGAACTGTATTTTGAGTCACTCAATAAAAGAACATGGAATCTTTGTGACCAGCCCTTCAGTTGTGATCCATTTGCCATATATGATAAGAAAAGTAATGTTCATATAGGACAAGTATCAAATTCCTTTTGTAGGGTGCTGTGGGCCCCTTTTTTCCGCTGGCTAGCTTGCCCTGACGCTAGTTGCGGAAGACAGTCCCTTTCTGGTGGCCACGGTGCCACACGGGACTCTTAGTGGGCTCTTTTCAGGCTGGAGGCTTTCCCCGAGACACTGGAGCGAGGTTTGAAAAGAGACAAATGACCCTGCTGCCTGGGTTATGGGGGTTTTATTGCTTCTTTGTTCTGGTAGTGGAAGGCACCAGACCAGAGGTCCCGGCCTGGTGGGAGTCTCGCAGCAGGGTGCTTTCCAAGGCCTTCCACCGGTGTTTTATGGGGGGGTGTTTCTTTCAACCAGATAAGGATTTCTCTAATAAGGAGAATTCAAAGGATGGTACAAAACAAGATAGACAAAAACTATTACCATTGGGAATAGAGAGGTGGGATAGGGGTCTGGAACTGGCCAATCTCCCCACAGGCTTTCCCGAAGTTTCCAGAACAAGGGGATGCTCTTTGGGTGACTGACAGGGCCTCAGCAGGTGTGGGGCTTTTGACTGACACCAGAAACTTCAGGGAAAAAACCATTGGGAGTTTTGGGACAGGGGTTACAAAGAACAGTCCATTATATAAAAAACTAAACAATTACTAAAAACATATAAAAGCTAAAAATACACCACCACATCCTTTCAAAGTCCACCCTCATTTAACTACACTAAGATTTTCTCTCCCTTTAGAAATCCCAACCTCCAATGCTTTTTATACCATAAGCACTAGGGGCCCAAAGGACAAGATTGTTAAATTAAAGCTTTGATGCCTAGATCCTACAATCCAAGCTAACTCCTTGAGCAAAAACTTCCAAAGGAATGCACAGCAAAGATCATTAACAAATAAATTATTATAGGAAGAATGGTACCCTAAATGCACAGTTACCTATTTCATGCTTCTCATTTATGTGTATATTCACCTATACTATCAATACTCCTCCAAAGACATTTAGTCCCTTTATATGGAAAAATGATTATAACGTAGCCCAGAGGGAGATAGTCATCATGTTTTGGAATGCCTATCCCCATTTAACTGTAGTTCTACAAATATAGGTTCCAAGAATATCTCTGACGAGTAAGATAAATTGAGTTTTTGCTCAAGAACAGTTCACATTAATGAGATGCATTTAATATATATTTTAGAACTGTATT
>VZSR01000009.1:309765-320834 GCA_013398615.1 Brachypodius melanocephalos
CAACCCAGATTTGTATCTTAAAGGGAAGAGTTTGTATGATTCAGTGACCTCTACAGGCTCTTTCCCTAGAGTTGAAAGTAACTGAGACCTAAGACCTTGAACACAGAGCTCCCTGCAGGGTTGCCAGTGCTATTAGGGAAGTTCAAATGCAAAAGACACAGTAGAATAATTTCCATGTGCTTCTTGTTTAACTGCAGCAGATTGGATGAGATCAAGTAAGGACAGGAGAAAAGTCTTACAAGACAGACTCTGATGTGGCACAACAAAACCAAGAGAAAAAATCTAGACTGTTTCCCCTGGTAAATGCAACTCACTTCAAGAACAGTCTCTTCCCAGGAAAAGGATCTTTTCTGCAAGTACAGTATTTAAAAAATGCCTTAAAAATTATTTATGTATTTCATGTTTCATTGTTCAGTGATGTCCTCTTACACTATCTGGGGCCAATTACAGGCTTACCATAACAATCATTGCCAAAGAATTAATCCATTTTAATCTCATACAGCTTACATATTCAAACAGCAACACAAAACCACTTGAAAAAAATCTTATCAACTTCAGTAATCTACAAAACGAAGCTTTGTCAGGAGCTTAGCTGTACTGCTCTTACCCTTGCAGCAGGCTGAAATACATTTAATGATATGCACGAGCTAGCTAGTTTAAATAGCCCAGGCAATGAGACACAGCTGGAATACATCTTATTACCTTAAAAGTATCTGTTGCTTTAAAGGCAATTTTTATAGCACCCAGCAAGTGTGCACTGCACAATTGTCTTTAAAGAGAAACCATTACTCACCAAAAAGGGAAGAATCAGATAGGATGATTGCCAAAAAACTATTTTCTCTCCAAATTCTACAACATAGCACCACCATCCACTGTGTTCCAATTCTGCATTTCCAAAAAACAGCACACTAAGAGGGGGAAAAAATATTTCAAGAACTCAAGCTTATGAAAAAGCACTTTATTTTTTGAAAGCAAGTTTTGCACGTAGTGGTGTTAAAACATTATTTGCACTTTAAAATATAATCACGATTCAGCACCTAGGTTTAAATATGTCAAAGGCTTTGTTTAAATGGAACAACTTGAAGTCAGTCATCCTCTCACCAGGCAATTCGCTGCAGCTCCATCAGAATTTATTTGTTCTACCTTCATCCTCAAGAGACTAATCTATCTCCACAAATTCCAAATGACACCCCTAATAATTTTGTTCTTTCTCTGCTGGAAATAATACAACTTTAAAATTTTTCTTATCTAACTTTGGTCAGGGTCATCTAGAACTATATCCTCACTTTAATACTCACAGATACATAATACTATCTTCAGAAAACTGGTTCTATTCAGCCAGAACCAATTTTCCTAAGTTATCTTGAACAGATTCCCTGTTGCGATGACAGTTATATTACTATGAACACACCTACCCATCAATTTAATCTTGTATCTACTGTTAAATTGAATCAACCTTCTGAAAGTGCTAACACCTTAGAAAGATCAAGATGATGCCTATCATGTCAGGCAGTTTCAATTCTCATTCCTGTAATCTCATTAAACTAAATTATGTCATTAAGAAAATCAGTTGACTTCACACTATCTTCACACATCCAAAGCACATGGCAAATTGCCATTTTTCTGGAAAAAAATATGAAAAGGGAAAAGAACAAATGTCAAAAGAAAAGACGTCATCTTCAAAAAGCATAAAGTTAAGCAGCACCCAAAATTCTTGATAAGGTTTCAAGCAGTGTAGAAAGTTTCTGCATCACAGCACTGCACAGCTATTTGGGTATGCTCAAAGCCCTCTGTGCTTTAAGAAAATAAAACCATTTTTGCTGTGCTCATTTTAATATAGACTTGGGCATAAACTCCCCAAACCCTTCCTTTTACTAATGAAAAACAAACTCAGTAATTGTACCTGTTGTCCTTTATTTCATTCATTTTAAGTCTCAGCAACCTGGGGCACTATTAACCAGCTTAAACAAGTCATCCAAATGATTTATTTTTTTCAGTTCCTTCCAGCCTTCTGGATGCCAGCACAGCAGGACAGAAGACAGGAACCAAGAGAGGCAGTACAGCTAAATGGCTACCGCGTGAATTCAGTAGTTTCCTGGTCTGGGCTCTTAACTGGCTGATGAGCGCATGCTCAGCTCCAAACCAGGCACTGTCTGTGGCCACCTCCTGTCCTACCATCTATCATGTCCTACCATCCATCATAGCACACACACAAAGACTCTCAGTGGTCAAAACCACTTTATTAGTAATCTTTTGTTTTTTCAGTAAAAATGCAAAACTGGGCAGTAACTGGTTCCAGCTGTCTCCAATAGAGAATCCTCCATATGGAGGAGCAATCCAGACAGAGGGTCAAAGGCTGCATACTGATAGCTGGTAGCAGCTGAGTGGTATGTTCTGTACCTATTATGATGATTATCATTCCCTTACTCTAACACAGCACGTTTTTCAGAGGCACAGTCAGGGCTGCAACAGCTTTGTGTCGCAC
This sequence comes from Brachypodius melanocephalos, assembly GCA_013398615.1. Classification (NCBI taxonomy): domain Eukaryota; kingdom Metazoa; phylum Chordata; class Aves; order Passeriformes; family Pycnonotidae; genus Brachypodius; species Brachypodius melanocephalos. The sequence continues at coordinate 312,251 of VZSR01000009.1, forward strand.
AAGCCAAGAATTTGCAGAAGATTTCAGATTTCAAGTTCTGAACACCTGATTAAACATAGCCAATGACAGACCTTCATTTGAATAATCAATTTTGTTTCCATTATGCCTTCCAGTACTTCAGATTTTGCAGGAGAAATTTCTAGCTGCTTGCAGTAAGTGATACAATGTCATACAGCTTTTTGCAGAATAGGGGAAAAAAAAGAACTATTTTGCAATAAAATAAGTTTTATGAAAGGCCCAAAATTAACATTCTCATGAGATATTTCTAACAAAAGTTACACAAACACTTATCTGCAGTTATACCTTAAAACTCTTAAACTATAACATCTTGGTATTTGTGAACTATCCCTATATTGTTTCAAAGATGCAATGACCTTGGGCAAGACAGGAAGCCAGATAAAAGAATTAGCAAGAGGAAAAATCCTCTACCCGCAATGGAAAATTTTCATCTCTTCAAGCAAGGCAGAGATGCTCAGCCAGACCTGCGTTGCCTGGAGACCAAATGCAGCTTCTCGCCAACAGGGAGGAGTTAAGCATCAGCAAATTCAACAGCTGATAAGTGGATGAACTGAATGAGAGGCAGCAAGGTTTTTCCACATGTCAGTGTAAAACCCTGACAGCTTTCAGATAATAGTTCTAGCCCATGCTCACTAGATAAACATGAGTTATTATGAATGTAAAATGTCAGCTTAAGAAAGCTTTAAACTGCTCTATATTTGGCTCTTACCCCCACACTTCGGGTACAACTACAGCAGTAAATATCACACACAAGATAAAAAGTTTAGCTGCACCTCAGTTTCTGCCCTTTCAATCTTTGGATGCAGTATGTGAACTTTTGGAATATGGTCCTACTCATTAAGCAAGTTCTGTGCTTAAGCAAGGGTGCAGAAATATTAAGGCAAACAGTGAATTACATCTAAAAAAAGAGCCTATACCTCGGCTTCACATTAAAAACCACATCAAATCTTGTTACACTTCAAAAGCCCGCCTTTGCGCCCAGCCTTTCCCACTGGAAGCAAGCTCCCCAGGAAGGCTATCATCATGTACGTTAGAGAGGAGACACTTGTTTTATCTATTCTGCTCTCAAGTTCAGGAAGGCATTAACCCAGCTGCAGGAGCAGCACTCCTGACCTCTCAAAGAAACACCTCAGCTACCTCCCAATTTCTAAAGACCATCAAATTAAGAATCACTGAAAAGAATTGACATTTAATACCAGTTACTCCAGAATTTCCCTAGATCTTATCTAATTCAATACATTTAAAATATTCAGACAGTAAAGAACTAGGGATTTCTAAACAATGGTTTCTATTTAATTTATCCCTGTAAGGAAATTGCACAAGAATATTGTATGCCAAATAGATCTTTCACCGCCAACCTGACAGCACACATTTCCCTGCATCCAGCTAAACCAAAAAGGCAGACATTTGTGTGTCGCCACAGCTGACAGACTGAGACACCCTCAGTGCCTCAACGTTTGCACCCTTCCCCTACGCTTCAAAAGAAAAAATATGTTCAAAATAGCCTCACACTCACCAGCTGACTGAAGAACAACTAAAGCAACACCAACACCATTCATCTGAATGGAAGCTCAACCGTTGACAGGCAGTGAAGAGGTTCTTTAACATCTTTTCTCATCCTGGTTTTTCAAAACCTCATGACTGACAAATGTTAAAGTCTTCATTTAAAGCAACTGGTAGGGGAAGAATTTTTGAGAGTACAAAGCCCAGGATTCATATGACTCACCACTGTCCAGTTTTCCAGCTCCCAAACTACCATACCACATGGTTATGACAGCTCTGATCTATCTGTCCTCCAAAAGAAACAGCAACATAAAGCTTCCATTGCTTGTATAACTGAAGTACCATAGATGAGATTACAGACTATTCCTTCAGAAAAGTATAAATATCAAAGATAAAAAAGGCAGAAAAACAGTTTTTCAATTAAATTAATGTAACTTTATGAAAAGCTACATGGCCAAGTTTAATGTCTGGAATTTCTTACAAACAAGTACATGTGAATAGCTGTAATCTTTCCACGATCCTGAACAAGGAAACACTTCTGAACATTTAAGATTACTTTTTTAAAAGAAATTTTTCTGAATTCTGGCAATTAAATCACTGGGCTCTTCCTTATTTACTAAAGAAAAAAAAAGGTAACAGCAAAATGGAACAGAATCCACTAAATTAGCAAAAGTAAATAATCAGTTCATTTTTAAAACACATATATTTATGTGTGGATGCACATGTATATAAACCCAGTTTCCATTCCTTGATGCTACCAGTAAGCCCTGAAAACACAAGAATTAATTCAGCTTAAGGAAAAATTTACAAGTCATTTTTGTGTTATATATGAGAAAAACTATGAGCAAAGAAGCCAATTTTTGGCCAAAACAACCCTTGTTATCCTTAAGTGTCAGATCTGAACTGTTCTACTACCATCCCGGTGCTGCATATTGAGTAATGACTAATAATACATCACCTAAGAAGTTGTAATATTAAGTGATGTAAAAATACATCACGTGACTAAGAAGTTAAATATTAAACGTTAATATTCCAGAACCAAATATTAAAGCAAAATCCTAATTACTGTATTTGAAACAGAACTGTCCCCTTAGATGTTCACGAAAAGCACAGGGGCGCTGTATTTCTTAAACATCTGAGTACATGGGGCACATAAGATACTATGCCAAAAAAAAGAAGGGGAGAGGAAAAAAAAAAAGCCCAGAAGTAGAGAGCGATTAAATGCCAGCATGTATCAGGAAAGATACCAGTGTTAAACATGCGTACTTTTCAGAGTGGAATTAAGGCCAAGGGCATATCAGGGTGTAACTACCAAGGAGCTGTTACTCTATCAACAACGATAACATTTATTTTCTTAATCTGGATGCCTATTTCCAAAGCCTCAACCGTGTTTTTGTTTAAACCGTCTGCAGCTCCCAAGCCACGTTAAAAAGGTATTACAAAATCGTGATCCTCAAACCAGTTAACAAGGCATCACCCAGAACTTCCAGTTTACAGAGAAAAAGGGTATTCCTGAGCATGACATCCGTTTATGCAACACATCCCGCAGCAGTTGTTTTTCATTTAGAACTACTACCGAGCGTACCAAGCAGCCGTCAGCGCAGCAGCACACTCATCACCCGGGCAAAACGGACACACAACGCCTGATGATTCACAGAACTGCTGAGTAACAGCATGATGCGACCACTAGCCTCGGGGTCAGCGGCCACAAAAGATACAACTGTGCCCCCCCACGCCGAACCCGGGCCAGCGCAGCCGGCAGCCCCCACACCGCGGGGAGCGCAGGAAGCGCTGTGCGGACGGGGATGCTCCGTGAACGCTGTCACCGCTGTTCCTCACCCCGGCCACACCCGCATCCCCCGGGTGACTCCAGGCCAGGGCCCCTTTCCCTGTCCGCTGAACCCAGCAATACCCCGAGGCTGCCACCAAGCATCCCCTCCGAGCAGCCGCCAACCCCCACCTCGCCAGGCCAGGCACCGAGCTGCGGACGGGTGGGGCTGCAGTTGTCCCCTCAGCGGCGACCGCCTCGAGGGCAGGAGCAGCGACGGGGGGAGAGGGACGCGCCCGTTACCTGGTGCTGGGCCGGCGCCGGCGGCGGCCTCAGCGCTTTTGTTCCTCAGACGTCAAGATGGCGGCGCGGCGCGTGGCCGGCCCTCCTCGCTCCGGAGCGCCCCGCCCTCTCACCCGCCTCTCCATTGGCTGGGCGCGCACCACCGCGCGCTGATTGGGCGCCGCCGGCGCCGCTGTTGCTAGGGGAGCGGGGCAGGGGAGTTGAGGCAGTGGGGGTCTGGTTCTCCCACCGCATCTCAGCGCGGCCGCATGCCGTTCCACGGGGAACACGGGGAGCGACCGGCGAGGGAGCGGGGCCGCGGGGACAAGCGATCCCTCCGGGTCTCCCAGCGGGCCCTGCTCCGCTCCGCGAGGCAAACACAGGGTATAGCCTCCGCCTAAGCGGGCAGTTCTGGGCAGCTGGCGGTAGCCCCTAGCTTGGAGGCACCACCCCGGGACGCGTAGGTTGGGGCCTGTCCCGTTCACTTCCCTGACCTGTGGATTCCACCTCCGCAGGCCGCAGCAGCCGTGGACAGGGCTCTCTGTAACTTCCCCTCGGTGCCTGCTTGAAAACCATTTGTACGCTGGTGTTCGACACGTGCTGTCAGTTCGGACGGGCCCAGGGCATGGCTGCAGGGCTCCCTCACAGCTCGCCTGCATAGGAGGCAGAGCATCTGCAGAGCCATTGAAGCGAGGACGTTCGTAGGGCTGTGTGCCTGAGCTCAGTGCACATCCTGTGCTTCTGTTCCTATACACCAAAAATCTCGCAAACGCAGCTGAAAGTGCTGGACGCTCCCCCCCACTCAGCTTTACCGTTGATGACTTTTTCGGGCCAGGGCCTGATGTTCAAAATGCAATCACAGTCCTCAAGATTTGAATGCAAGGTCATCAACTGCGGGTAACAATAGAGAAACCTTCATTATAAGGAAAGAATAATAATGAGATAATTGCATTTTAAATTACCAAGCAACAGTCTCTCTGACAATGAACTTAGTAATGCTCTGCCATCTATTTAATCACACAAATGAGACAGAACCGCTCCAGTCATACAAATTACTCTGCGTTTTATTTAAATAAAGGTCAGAGCTAAAAGCCACACAAGCCACCACACTTCTTCGGCACAACAGACCCAGCAACAGGCATCCTTTTTTCTAGAAGGGACCCAGATTTTCTGACTCTGAGCTGCCAAGACAGGGATGCATAGGACATCTTGCTCAAACCTCCCACTTCTGCTTCTCGACTGTCTGCAAGTGTGTGGGCTTCGGGCTTCTTTGGCTCAAGAATAGTTCCTTGGTTTGGAGAGGTGAGCATTGGTTCACCAAAAAGATCTCTGGTTTCTAATTATTCTAAAGTAAAAGCATGACTAGAGTCTTGTGTAAGAGACAGTTACACCCCTTGGTTCTCCGTGTATAAAATATGCCTCTTGTTCATCAGGCTGACAGTCAAAGCCGAGCAGGCCTGCTTGGTGAGAGTGTTCTCATTTGTCTGACTGGTGCCATCATGATTACCTAAAATCTGGGTTTGTGTGTGTCTCTCACCATTTAAACCTGACGACTTCCCTTGGATATTTAAAAATTTTGTTTCAAATCTATGCCTCTTTTGGCTGAAGCTAGTCTTGAGAGGGCAGGTCTATAATTTACAGAAGAAATCTGACTGGCAGTTATGACTGGAGGTTATTGACATGTGCTACCAGTTTTAATCTGTGTTTGCAAGTCCAGAGCAAGCCCAGAACTCACATCTGATTTATGTTCCCTTGCCACAGGGAGAGGGGATCTGAGGTGACTGTGGTACCCTTCCCCAGCGGGTGGCTGCATAATCCCTCCAGAGGCTGGGAAGATACCCACATGCTCACAGCAGCAATAGGTTTCCTCAAGCCTCACTCCTCACTGCACTTCTTTGCATTCCTCTTAATTAGCAGGGGAGTAATTCCAGGCTATTGGAGTTACTTGGCATCTTCTACCTCCTCCACAATCAGCTTCCCTGATACAGTTCATGCCTGTAATAGGATGTCAGCATCAAGTTTACCTTGGCAAGCCTTTCATTCACACACTGTTTTTGCCTTCACACCTCCTAGAGTCACTTCCTAAATTTCCAGCCCTCATCCCATCAGGTCCAGAATGAACCTGCAGCTAGCTGTGTTCCCAGATATACAGGAAAGGCTGAGCCTTTGGCTGGATGGCAGTCCAGATGACTCTGCAACACTTATTGAGTGCGTTTTCCCCTGAGCAATGGTGTGAGGCCAATACAAGGAGCTTTAGATGCAGGAGTCACTGCAATAGCAATTCAACTCAACCCTCCTCCTCCTCACCAAGTCGAAGGAGATGTATTTAAGCCAGTGAGGATCTGCTCATGCAGGCAGTTTCTCCCGCTGCCAAAAGCATTCACAAAACAAATGGGCAACAAACATTCCGATTTCACAAACACCTTACTCTCCCTTGTGTACACTGTGTATATATACACATATGTACAATTAAGTGCCAGACCGACCATTTAAAGGAACAAGCACTTCCTGTTATTTATCAAACTGGTACAATACAGGAAGCAGCAGAGTAAGCTTCTCCCTCTTGGGCTGTCAAATCCAGAATCCAGAGGACACACCTTCCAGCATAAAGTTAATGCATTTTTATTTTTTCATCTCCCTTGCTAAGGATCTAAGAATTGAACCTTTCACAGGGAGCAGTGGACTGTTCCCTAATTCAGTATAATTCTTACTGTGTGATGGTTGCAAAATTTCATTTATATGAAGACTGAGACCCTGAATCAAATAATTATAAACCTCACAAAATTCAGCCACTTCCCACCAACCCAGTTTCAACCCAATACAATGTTCTAACTGCATATCCCTCACCAACAATCTTAATCCCATGCTTTGTCTGCATGGGGTGGTCTGTGTCATTTTTACATGCCTGTGGTTGCTCAAATTAATGCACATGGTTCTAGTTATTGCTTACTTGCAAAACATTTCATCAGAGGATGTGTCTGATTCAAGACTAAAAATGCCAGGCCGCTAAAGGAGGACAGTACTGTCTTGGGTTGCAATATATAACCAAAAGTAGTATTCTATTTGCCATTTGTTGAAACCAGGTGGGGAGGTGTCTTTCTTTATCTCTTGAATAATCCATTCCAGGTAACTCTGGGGCAGGATGGGAGGGCGGGAGTGGTGACTTCTGTTAATGGAGCAGCTGTTAAAACCAGGTGGAGCAGTGGTCCTGATCTCTGTCACTACCCATCCTCCCTGCAGAGGGATGTCTTCTGTTAATGGGCTATTAAAGCTCACCACGTGACTGATGAAATTACATCATTCTGTTGTGAGATGCTCCACCCAGTGGGAGGAGCCAAGCGTTCCTACCTGGGTAAAACCTGCAATTCAGAACACTGGGACAGCTTGTTTTTCCACTGGGTTTCTCAGAGGAAGACCAGACCTATCTCACCACCACTGGGCCCTTCTGGGACCACAGGATCATCTCTACTCCAACAGAACTATATCTGTAATTCCAGGAGGAATTTGGACTGCTTCCAACACCCTGACCAACAGGGTATCAGGGTATTCTAGGATTTTTGTTTGTTTGCTTGGGGTTTTTTTGTACTACTATGTATGTATTTTTAATACTCCTAGTAAAGAACTGTTATTCCTAATCCCATATCTTTGCCTGAAAGCCCCTAATTGCAAAACTATAATAATCTGCAGGGAGTGAGTTTGCAATCTCCATTCTAAGGGAAGCTCCAGCTTCCCTGGCAGATACTTGTCTTTCCAAACCTAGACAGGTGCTTAATGAAGTAGCAGGGAAATGTCATGCTTTAAAGGTGTCTTGCACAGAAGTAGATTCCATGCTCTATCATCAGTCCTCCCAATGTCAAAAATAGTAATTATGAGAATGGAGCTAGGAGAAAGATAGCAATGGGTTGAGGTTTTTTGGCATGCGGCAGCAGCGAAGCCCCAGCAGTTCAGTCATCCTCTGGGCAGCCCTGTTCCTTGTCAGGCACCTTCTGTTACTCCTGAGCAGTTACATATTGATGGATGGGTCATATAAGAAAAACATAACTGGACTTTGTCTACTGAGTAGAAGTACAGCTCTGCAATTTCTCAAGAGCTACAGGGATGGAGAGCTGACACCTGCTGCTCCACCAGGCAAGGTGTGAGGGATTGCAGATGAAAGATCAGTGCTTTCCTGAAAAAGGCTGTGATTAATGGAAAGGGTTTTCTCCAACCCATGTTCCTTTCGGCTGATCTGACCAGACCAAGGAACCACAGGCAAACAACCACCTGTAGTTTATGGCTTAAGATGTCATTTGCTGGCAGTGCTTCAGGCAAACAGGGAGCGCCTGTGAGCCATCTGTGTTGGTAATGGGGCGAGCAGCAATGCACTGCTGGGAAGGGACCAGCTGCCTGTGCTTGTTGGGTTTCTGCAGGAGTCTGAACTGGCTGTTTGTGCCCATGTCCGGCTGCAACCTGCTCTGCTGCCTTGGGAAGAGAAAGGAGTGCAATCAGAAAAGAGGGCAGCAGCAAAGAGCTGCCTCTGAGCCAGTGACATATGCAAACCATACCTGGCCCAACACAGGAGATCTCCAGTCTCTCAAGACAACAAGGACTCTTGACAAACCGTTATAGAGACATACTGTAAAGTTGGCATTTGCAAATATTAAAATGAATACTATATGCATAATGTTGGAAAACTTTGCTGTATTAATATAATTTCTTTTATTTCTATTATGTTGGAGTTTAGGCTTTTCCTTATTCCTTCTTGCTTAAGGAATTTGTTTTTCCCATGGTTACTAAGAGACAAATGCCAAGTACTTGAGAGTCGTTAAGCAATACAAAAGGGTTGCTCTGAGAGGGGAGGAAGGGGCAAGGTGGGGCAGGTAAAAAGCAGAGCTGGAAGAAGCTTGTTCTTTTCTTGCTCTCGGGGCTATCATCGGAGGGGACATGGAGGGGACTGTGCTGCTGTCACCGGAAAGGCCTTGGAGGGATCCGTCATCTGCTCATGTGCCCGGAAATTCTGAGCTCTTCGGCCGC
>VZSR01000009.1:341726-353051 GCA_013398615.1 Brachypodius melanocephalos
TTGGGGACGCATGCAGGACCCAGCTCCCATGGAGAGAGACCAGACTCTGCCCGGACATCAGCCCCAAGCAACGAGCTGGACCCCATCTAGGTGCAGTTTGGAGCAAGGGTTCCAGCATTACGGCTCTCTCTGCTCCCCTCAGAGTGCTGCAGCACCTCCCCATGCTTGTCCCTTGCTGCCACCTGGTGCCACCTCGCCACAACTGCTGGACAGCAGGGATGTTGACACTTGAGATGCCACGGATGTCGAGGATGGGGACCCCCTGAGCACAAAAGCACCTGTGAGGTCCCCATTCTCAACACCCATGGTCCCAAGCAGCCCCATGTCCTCCAGCCTTCATCTGGATCTGCAAACAAGTCAGTGACCTCTCCTGCCTACAGGGTCAAAGGCAGGACTCCAAATATTTCCCAACCTCATGGACACTACCAAGGGTTATTTACGCTAAGGCAAATATGTTCCAGGCATTGGATCTGGTCCCCCTGGCATCCCCGAACAGCTTGGGAATGGAAGTACAAAGCACCTAGAAATGGTCAGGGTGGTCAATAACAAGAATTACTCATGTCCAAATAAATTTTCTTTTGCAATAGGGCAGCAGGCCCCAGAAGCAGAGAGAGCAGCAAGGACTGTATTTCTTTAGTAGGGTTTTTGCTCAGCAAGACTGTCATTCCCACTGGAAAAATAAAGAAATTCAAGATTAACTCAACCTGCAAGATGGCTGCAAAACATGCAGCAAAATTCTTTTCATTAGTTACCCGTCGTTCCCTGTGGAACAGGGAGGAGACGGAGGGAGATTCTCCACAGCTCCATCAGTGGCTTAGCTGAGACTGCCACAAGGGGACAGGCTGGAGGGCTGTGGTAGAATACAGGTGATCTCGGCAAATAGACAAAAAAATAAAAAAGGGGTGGGCAAATGAGGATGTAGTTTTGGAAAGAGTTATGCAGTATTCCACTTCCAGGTATGAATAATCAGTGTGCAAAAGTAGGCTGGGGATCAAGGTTGCCGGAAAGGATGACTCATAGGTTGAGCCACCTCATATGGGGTGGGGGGTGGTGGAGCGGTTGTTATTGTTACTATTTATTTTAAAGCAAACTGACTGGGATGTTTGCCCTTAAAACACTGTTGCAAGATACCCGCTGTTTGAAGCCAGCAAAGGGTAAGCCCAGATCTTGTGCCCAGCTGCCTGCATTATCCCTCCATGCACAGCAGCAGCTGGCAAAGCCTGCAGAATTTTATTCTGGATACAGGAGATCTGTGAACATGAAAGAGGGAGCTACAGGGAGCTGTGAACACTCTGCCAGCATCCAATGGGAATAGGAGGAGTAATAAGCTTAAACTTAAACAGTTCCAAGCTATTCATTAGGGTGCTCTCTGAGCCATCAGCTACTGGGGAACTGTGGTGGAGTGTCCAAGACCAGTGGGAACATCCAGGGATCATGCAGGAGATGATCTAGGGATGGCCTGGATGATCTCCAAAGATTTCTCCCAGCTCTACCTTACTACTATCCCATGAAATGGCTTTGGAGCAGCATATGCTGTTCCTTCAGTGCAGAGACACTGATCTGGTACTCAAGCCCGCCTGGCCATTCCCAATGGTTGGGTGGCACAGGCCATGGCAGACCTGAGTGAAGCCTCCCCTGCAGCTGAATGTGCTTGTCCCTTGAAAGGACTTTGCGTTATCCACCCAGGAATGCAGGTCACCTGCACAGAGGCTAGCCAAAGCCCAGGCCCAGGAATGCTGTGCAAACCCACAGGGAAGCACAAATCCCAGTGCTATTGCCAGAAACCTGCCCACTCACCCAGTGCTCCTTGTGCAGCTTTCCCAGAACACAACAAAACAAATAAAATCAATAGAGCAGCACACCAGGGCTGGGGGTGGGTCCTGCTCTCCAGAGTGAAAAGGAGGTTGCTGGGAAAGAATGGGGTTCTGAGAGGGGTGAGATGGCACTGGCTGCTGTGTGCCTGACTCCTGGCAACCACCAGAGCCCTTGTCACCTTGTCAGAGCACCCTGCTCGTGACTATTTTCTCCCACCACAGACCTGGATGCTCAGCAGCAAAACAGCTTGCTCGGAGGCAGTATTAGATTTTTTTAAGCCATCCCTGTTGTGTTTTGGAGCATTTTTCCAGGATACAGTGAAACAGCCTTAGCAAGATTCATACCATCTTAGGTGCCTGCCTTCTCCTCATGAAAGGAAAATGGAGGTTTGCTCTCCATGTCTGGAGCTGTGGGCAGAGACAGCAGACAGGCAGCACTGTTGGGCAGGGAATGGCAGGGAGAACTCACCGACTACTAGCGGTTCAGTGAGTGCTTAATGAACAATCCCAAACTGCCCCCAAGAGGCTCCTGTTTGGAAAACAGCCTCCCAGAAGGAAAAATAACCAAACCCGAACCCTCTGCCAGATCCTGTGTGTTTTTTCTTGCATTCGCTGCAAGTCTCAGCTGGAGGGTCCTGGCAAGGGACCCTCGTCATGTCATAAGCCAGCCACAGGCAGCACATGCCTCTGTCACTACAGAGACAGGGGTTTGGGGCTGCGGTGCCCCCTCTACAGTGGGTGAGGAGAGCCATGCTCCAGGGCTCTCTCATCCAGGCTTCCATGGGAAAAATAATGTGTCTAAGAGGACTGCGACACACATTGGGTCAGGGGAAAGTTCAGCTGAATGGTGGCGTGCCAGAGTGGGAAACATCCACAACAGCAGCCATGCCATAATGCCAGACCCCCTGAGCATCATTCTGGCATTCAGATGATGCTCTGTGCAGATCTGTGCTGGTGAAACTCTCCCACAAGGCAGCAAATATTAATTCATCTCCTTTGCTGGGGAAAAAAGGGAGAAAGAGGCTTTTCCACTGCAGACAAGCATCTGTCTGCAGCTGTGCAGAACAGGACCCAGCATAGATTTCCCTGAAGGTCCATGTTCTAAGGCTATCACGTTTTCCCTTCCAGCACCAACTGGGCACACACCGAGTACCCAGGTGCTTTGCTACCATCAGTTGTGTCCCTCCTGCTCCCAGTGACACTCCAGGAGCAGGTACTACCACAGACTTGGATGCTCAGCAGAAAAACAGCTTGCTCAGAGGCAATATCAGATTTATTTCAAGCCAGCCCTGTTGTGTTTTGGAGCCTCTTTTCAGGATACAGTACAACAGCCTAATCAAGACCCACAGCAACCAAGGTCCTACTCCTCACTTAGCTTTTGCGTGAAGCCTTACCTCCATGAGCCTCATGACCGAGCTCAGCCCCAGTACAGACCTGGTTTAACCACATGGTTACAAGGAAAGCAATACTTATACACAGGGCAAAAAACCAGACGTACACCTCCTCCCACCTGACACACCAAGATGCTCAGGCTATGTGTAGGTCCCCAGTACCCAGGTTTGCACAACTGGGATCCAGTAGTTTCCTTATGGTTCCATCAGTTCTGCCTTCAACACAAAAAAACCCACCAGGAGGAGCCGAAGCCTCTGCCCCTTCCCAAGCCCCATAACCAGCCTAGAGACACACCTCTCCCTGGATGGTGACCAGGGCTCACTGGGGCTTCAGTGCCAAGGGGACAGCAGCCAAAACTAAGGGAGTAAGCCTTGTTTGGTGCGGGGCTTTTCTGGCTGCCAGCAGGAAATGATGGTTAACGGGAGCAGCAGCCAGGTGTGTTTGCAGGTGCAGGCAGCTTACATCCCTGCCTCTTCAGTAGGCTCAGCTGCTGTGGGGCCAGTCTAGGCCCCCTCCAATATAGACCTGAGGGTTTTTATTACTGAACTATGAGAGGCTGCAACATGTAATGCAGATGCTCTGAACCACCCCAACCTTAGCCCCTACCTGTGGGGCAGAAGCCCCCTCTCACTTCCGTGCTGTGATCATTAATAGAGTCACCTTCATGCAGGGTCACCTTGATGCATGCATCACTGGAGCAGTGGCACGGGCAGGTGGATCAGAAGCCAGGAAGATGCATCTCAGCCCTCCCTGCAGCCCCTCTGGCAAACAATGCAGCTGCTGAGCCTCAAGAGCCTACTGGGGAAAGGAGAAATGCAAATACTTTTGCCTGTGAATTGATATAATGCTATTCCTAGCACAGCGTGTGAATTCAGTAAGACTTGAAATAATAGTTGAAATTAGTATTTAACATGTTTGCAAGGGTTTTAGGAGGAATCTTGGTGCTTAAAACCAAATTCCCTTGCCCCTCAAGATTTTATTTTCCTTCTTGAGTGTTTGGTGCCACCTCCTCCTAATAAAATGAAAAAAGGGAAAATGTGTGTTGTCATTGAAGAAATGAGACTTGATCCTTCAGGGTCTTCAACACCTCCATTTCCACTACAAAATATTCCTTGAGCCAAAACCTGCATCTCCCAGAAATGTGGGGAGGAAAGAAGCAGCAGAGCAAGACCCCTGTTTCATCCCACACCACAGCCACCACCTTCTTCAAAGGAAAAAATAGTCATTGCAACATGGACTCCTTAAATCACTAGATTTTAATAGCCATATAAATCCTTTGCATACAGCAATCTGTGGCATGAGAAACCATATAGATACCAAACAAGTTTTTCTGGCTTTTACCACATAAAACTATCAGCAATTTTGTTTTTTAAATAAACTCCTGTAGTAGAAACAATAGCCAAGCAATTAACAGCAAATCTCTATTTTTTCTAAAAGAACAATGTTTCTTCCCTTAAAAAGATCCAAGAAGCTGACAGGGAGTTTCAGATGTATGTACAGATCCAGGTACCTCAGGAAGCTGTCAGCACCACAAGCCTGTGTTCCCAGTCACGGGGAGAGACACTCTAACAGCACCCACTGTCACCCCCTGAGGATGGCTCGGGGGTGACTGAAGGGCAACAGCCACCTGCTGCTTTGCCTTTGAGGGCATCACACACCACCTTTCCCTCCAGCACCCACTGGTCTTGCATGAGACCGGGACCAGCGCTCTGTCCCTGGGACAGGCAGTGAGGGACCACACCTGGAGCAGTGCACGATCCATCCCTGAACATCACCTTGCAGGCTGTAAAGTGCAGCTTGCCTGTATTGCCTGTTTCTACCTATAGTTTCACTTGGTCAGGAGTTGTAGTCATGGACAGGATGCAGAAGCACATTGCACCTTTCCCCATCACCACCCAGCACCTTGCAGGCGAGGTGATCCCTCCTCACCATTCCCTGTGCTGGTCACACACACAGCCCCCTCCCACCCCTCACACCTGTTCTGGTGGCCTTGGCTTTTGCAGAATTCACAGAATTCATTAAGAAAATCATTATTTACATCCAGGTGTTCAGCAGCACAATGTGATAGAGGAGCTGAGACAAGAGTTCACCCGAGGTGGCTGAATCACATGCTGGCCATGAGCTTATGGCTGACTTGGGCTCAGGGGCCGAATCACCCTTGGTGGTTCCCACTGCCCCAGTTATACAGCAGTGGCAAAGCCGCTGCCTGCACCCTGTTGTCACTGTCTGTGTTCACCCTCAGGTAGAACCAACCCTGGGCAATGTGGGCTGTGCACAAACACCACACCCTGGGCAACGTTAAGGCATTACAAATACACAGGAGCTATTCAGAGATTTAGAAAAACCCACTCAGAGTGTAAACATTTTTGCAAATACTGTCATTGGACTTCCACACATGAAGTTTTCTGTTGTTTTCTGCATAAATCATGAGATAAGCTACACAAAGAGCACTCAAGCAGATGCCTGGAGCACTTGGGGGTTCTCTTACAACACAGCAGCATGCAACACGATGGACTCTAAGTAGTAAAAATATTTTAAGTCTCAGTCCAGGATGCTTTCTTCTTCCTACATTTCATATATAGTTTAGGTAAATGTCATGAACAACTACGTGCTGGTAACCCAGGTAAGATGGGTGGCTGTGTGATGAGCACTGGGTGATTTCAGCTCATTTCTACCTTACCTCTAAGTAGAAAAGGGAGATACTCTCCTTCTGTTCCTGCATCTATGGAGGTTGCTCAATGACCCCAGGTTGCTGTGCCAGTGGTGCTATAGGTTTAGATATCATTGATTCTGCCTTCCCCAGGGACTTTGGCACCTTGACCCCAATTCATACAAGATCCCTGAGAACGTATCAAAGCTGCAGTACTTTACAATTTAACCTGGCATGGGCACTTGGATCCCTGCCACACTCATGCCTGCTTCTTCTTGTTATCTATGCTGTGCAGCAGTGCCAGGAACTCCAGGATGAGGTTCGCTGTCTTGCGAGGCCGCTCCACCACCACTGAGTGTCCACAGTTCTCCAGGATGTACACATGGCAGTCTGGAATAGCGCTTGCTAAAACACTGGCACCAGAAACATCCAGGACCTGGACGGCAGGGGAAAAAACAATCACTGCCACAGTCAGAGATGAGGTTTGCTGGACACTGCAGAAACCTGTTGGGGTCCAACCAAGATGTGGAGCAGGGATACAGACACAGTCCTTATGATGGCAGCACCCTGCCTGGGAAGAGGGCAGGGAGGCTGCATGGTGCCAGTCTCAGCATGCAGCACAGAACTCTCTTGTATGCTTTTTGGCTGCTGTCTCAATGCAAAGGTATCATTGCAAGCAAACGCATCTTTGCATTTATAGAGCCCTCTGTATGCCTGCGGCTTGCTTCCTCCCTCACTCTCCCTCCCACTTCTGCCTCTGAAACAAACCCTAAGATTTTGCCTAGAAGCCTGCCCATGATCAGCATGTCTCTTTCCAATTGCCAGGACAACTCTCTTTGCTGACTTTATTCTTCCCAGCCCTTGCCTGCTTTGGTGCTGGCACCTTTCCCCTCACCTGCCCCCTCATGCTCCCCAGCCCTGGCACTGCCCTCTCCTCCCTCTGGAACGCTGGCTGTCAGCTTTCTACCCATCACCCTGCTGAGGCCCTGTGTCGAAATCCACTGGGGACAGAGACACATGTGACAGCTCCCCGCAGAGCAGTGCACAGCTCAGGAGCACAGCCCCCACTGTGCCCCCGTGGGTGGGAACAGGTAGAGATGGATACAGGTCTGTGGAGAATGTGCAGGGGACTGCCTACCTGGTCCTGCTTTCCCCAGATGACCTGTGTCGGTGCTTTGATCTTGCTCATGTTCTCATGGAGAGAGTGCCTGGACTTTTCATCCACAATTTCTAAAAACACTAGTGGGGCAAGAGAAGAGTCAGTCCTACAGGGAGATGTTTTGCCCTCTCTTCTCAAAGGGGGTCCTGTGGGCCAGTCCTGCCAGTATCCCCTCACTGGGAAACCCATGCAGAGATGATGAGCTGTCCTTGCCTTGCCACCAAGCCCAACTGCAGAGGGGCCCTCAGCCAAACCATCTCCTCATAGGTTCATCTTGTGAACCCAGATGGAAGGGCAAGGGTGAAGCAGCAACCCCATCACCAGCGGGGTGGGCAGTGGGGGTGGCAGTGCACTGCTACCAGTGACCAGGGTGTGTCCCCATATCTGTTAACAACCTTGCCCCCTCCCACTCCTCTG
The DNA here is from genome assembly GCA_013398615.1 of Brachypodius melanocephalos. Classification (NCBI taxonomy): domain Eukaryota; kingdom Metazoa; phylum Chordata; class Aves; order Passeriformes; family Pycnonotidae; genus Brachypodius; species Brachypodius melanocephalos. The sequence goes on from VZSR01000009.1 coordinate 349,159, forward strand.
CAAGACAGCACAGGGATGCTGGGGCCCACCCATGTGCTGGGGACATCGGGGCTGGGAACAGCTGGTCCTCAGGTGCCGGGGATCCTGCTGGAAAGCCTAATAAGGAGGCTGCCACCATACACTTACGTTTCCGGTAAAATTCATTGTGTGGGATGCGAACGTCAACAAGGCCCTGGAGGATCTGCAGGGAGAGGAGAGGAGAGCTGCTGGAGGGGACCCATGCCCTCACAGGGCTGCGCGTGCCCAAGAGCACTCAAGAGCAGCCCTTGTCTCCCCAGCAAGTCTGGCCCCAGCATGAGCTTCTTCCTAAGCATGCGGGGCTGTTGAAACCACAATTAAGCAACATATATTTCAGCAAAAATTAATATTGTCTTTTATGATGCAGACCCAATTTCTGCCTCTGGCTAGCAGCCACCTCAGCCATGACTGCATTTTTCTTCCTTCTTGTATTCTTTTGCCAAAACCACAAAAGGTCTTGGCATTACATTTTCTTCTTTCTCTCCAATCTACTCACTCCAGACTTCCTAAGGAAAACTATTTTAATAGCAAGCCCCTCACTTGACAATGATGCAATTAACATTTCCATGACTTTTATTTAAATAGCAGTGAACAATCTCCTTCCACATCAGACAACAGCTGCCTTAGTTATTTAATGCTTCCTGCCAGACATATTTACTAAAAACCCCTTCTACATCCCAGCCTGCTGCCAAAAACTTCACGGGAGAAGGAATTCCAGTAGAGACTGCCAGAGGGAGCTAAGAAAAGAGGGTTTGAAGGGAAAGTGCTGGAAAAATGCTGGGAGTGGGGCTGGGTGTGTCTCACCTGGGTGACGGCAGGGCTGGCAGCCGTAGCTCTACCCCCAGCATTGCCTCAGTTGCCACTACGTAGGCTCAGGGCTAAACAAACCTGGTCACCACCGCTAAGCCCCCCTTTCCCAGCCACCACGACCAGCATTGGCTTCTTACCTGCTGTGGCACCTTGAAGCGAACATAGGAACAAAGTTTCAACATGTCTGCCATCTCCTCAGGCGTTGAGGGGATTAAAGGGATCCTGTCAATGCATTTGGACTCTTGCAGCTCCCGGAGCTGCTTAATGAACTTGCTGTCAGTGGTACTTGGCAGGCCTGGGTGAAATGAGAAGGGTGAACAAGGTGAAACCCACATGGGATCACCCAAAACAGCACAAATTAAAAAAACCATCCTTGTACTGACCTCCCTCATCTCTGCCTCTGGCTTTCTGCCTGCTCACTCTTTAATAAAATTTTACAAAAAGAGGGGAAGAAAACGCCTATACATACAGCCACTTCAATATGCATCCAGAAATGCACAGCCTCTCTCCTGCTCCAGGGCTTGGCACCACCAACCCCGCAGGCTGGCATGGCACGAGGTGTAGACATGCACGACTACTTCAGCAAAAGTTATAGTGCTTATTTTTATGTGGTCATTGGATGCAAACACTAGTACCCAGGCTGCCACTGCACACGGTTGGACAGAAAATTTCAGCAACTCCATCTGCATGCACCACTGAGGACAAATTCCCCAGCAATTTAATCCTAAACCTTTCTGCAGCCTGTCCCCCACAGAGGTTTCACATCCAGAAACAGGGAGGCAGTCAACACCTCTCCCAGAGGGGAGTAGGAACCTGACGCCCCCAGAGCCTGGTAGCTAGGTAACATTTGCTTTGTTTCATTCCTTAGTGCTTATTTGGCAGCTGCTTTCCTTGCGTGGGCGGGGAAAGGAGCTGCTATGACAACTGGAATACAGCAAAGCCTCCCTGGCAAAGCTCCCTGCCCGCTATGCCTCCTGCAGCATGTCACGTCCAGGCTTCCCTGAGGCCCCTGTCCAGGGGATGCTGGGGATGGAGGGAATAGAGGGGACACTCTGCTGACCTGTGCCCAGCCCTGAAGTGCTCTTCCCACTCAAGGCATCCAAAGGTGGGAGGTCAGAGCTCTCCAGCTCCCAAAGCCCCAGGTCCTCAGTACAGCAGGGCTTTCAGGAGGCCAGAATGGGGAGGCCATTCCTGTTGCAGTTTTGGTTCCCTCTCCTAAGCAGAGGCTGCAGACGTGCTGTGTAAAATGCCTGCCATCCCAAGGGAAAAGGCATTTTCCTCCAGAGCAGAACTTTTCCGTTTTGCCCTCATCCCGACTCTAACCAAAGCACAATGGGGCAAATGCCAAACCTCTGGAGGAGTCAGCACAAAGCTGTGATTTTCTCTTGTGCCTTGCCAGAGATTTCCAGAGTGTAAATACAAATTATTTCTAAATGCTTTGTACCACACATCTACGCTGCCTCCAGCACTGCCCTGGGCTTTTTCACTGGCTTCTGCTTGCCCTCTCTCTGTCTCACCTCCCCTGCCTTGCCCACCTGCAGGACAGATGAGGGTCAGGCTGCAAATATCTTCTGGGTACTGAGCAGCATAGACACCAGCAACATTTCCCCCCATGGAAGTGCCAACCAGATGAAAGGGCTTTCTGTTCAGCTTGATGCACTCCACAAACTGTCAGGGAGCCAAAGGAGCATTGTTAGGAGAGAGGAAACAACACCATAGGGTCAGGTCATTAGAGAAATTCAACTCAAATGCTTGAAGGTGGTGACTCTGGCTGCCTGTGAAGGGAGCGAGTGAGGCCACACAAGGTAGACTCATGTGGCTTAGCACCCTTCACGTCCCCACATCCCTCATGTCCCCACATCCCTCTGCAGAAGTGATGTATTGCTGGAACTTTACCTGGTGTATTCTCTTAGCTTGCCCACTAATGGAGTAATCATCCAAGTCCGAGCGGGTTGTGCCCTCATGCCCAGGCATGTCCACACATACCAAGTGCAGGTTCTTTGGCAGGAACTGAAGAAAAGAAGTCAGGGGTAGTTACAGTGAAGGGAAACTGCTGCAAAGCCCCTGGGCAAGTGGGAGCCCGGGTGGGAGCAGGTGGTCACTCTCCTCCTGGCAGCACTGGTTGCTCGTGCACCAGAATAAGTCAGCTCATGTACCAAGCATGACAGAGCATGGCCAAGACTTGCATCCCATGGAGGCAGCAGATGTGTTCTATGTGTTGGTTTAGCACGGATGGTAAAAACCAATAAGTGACAGGCTTTCAAGATGGATGACCGGATTGGCCAATTAAATATAGGTATACACCTCTGGGTCATACAAGCTTAAGATCAGCCCGGAAAGCCCGGGAGTTCCTTTTTCTTCCAGCCCAGTAGGAGGTAAGAGGTCAGTCCCGGGTCTCTCCTTGCGGGGTGGGGGGGAGGGCCGGGAGCGCCAGCCTGCCCAAGCCGGGCTTGTCAAGGGAGGCCCGCCTGGCCTCGTGACTCCCGGGCCGGGAGAGGGGATGAGCATCAGCCCCCGACCCCGCCCAGATCGTTTTTTTAGCAGCTGTAAAACACCCTGCCGCTCCCCCCACAGGGTGGTGAGGGGTGAAGCTGGCCCCAGGCCTAGCGTAGGCGTGGGCCCTTTCCCCAGCAGCGGAAGAGGAGCCTGCAGCCTCTGATAGCAGCTTCTAGCTGGGCCATCCCGGATGAGACCGAGGGTTGGGGGCAGGAGGCATCCACCAGCCAGGCCGCTCCGAGAGCTCTGGGCCTGAGCTCTCTGCCCCCATCCCTGCAGCTTTGAAAATACGAGAGGCTGCTGCCCGGCAGAGATCACGTGACCATCTGCAGGCCCATCTGCAGTCAAGAATGTTAACTCTTTCCTAACACAGATAAAGACTTTTTAAAACTCTAACCCTTCTCAGAGAGAGAAAAGGCCAAATTTGAGATATGTAAAAAGACAATATGAAAACATCAAAGTCAGTAAAGGAAGAGTGATCCCTTAAGTGGAAGAGATGACAAGTTGCCTTGGTCCTAGGCTGAAAGTCTCCTATGAGTTGTGGTAACAGACTGTAATATGAATATGCT